>SZWC01000059.1:578876-623784 GCA_023375785.1 Penium margaritaceum | reverse complement strand
ATTGTGCCAGAGTTGTGCCAGAGTTGTGCCAGAGTTGTGCCAGAGTTGTGCCAGAGTTGTGCCAAAGTTGTACTAGAGTTGTGCCAATGTTGTGCCAGAGTTGTGCCAGGATTGTTCCAGAGTTGTGCCAGAGTTGCACCAGGGTTGTGCCAGAGTTGTGCCAGAGTTGTGCCAAATTCGTGCCAGAGTTGTGCCATGGTTGTGCCAGAGTTGTGCCAGAGTTGTGCCAGAGTTGTGCTCAATTTTTGCCAGAGTTGTGCCAGAGTTGTGCCAGAGTTGTGGAGGAGTTGTGCCAGTGGTGTGCCACAGTTGTGACAGAGTTGTGCCAGAGTTATACCAGAGTTCTGATAGAGTTGTGCCAGATTTGTTCTAGAGCTGTGCTAGACTTGTGCCAGAGTTGTGCCAAAGTTGGGATACATTTCTGCCAGAGTTGTGCCAGAGTTGTGCCAGAGTTGTGCCAGAGTTGTGCCAGAGTTGTGCCAGAGTTGTGCCAGAGTTGTGCCAGAGTTGTGCAAGAGTTGTGCCAGATTTGTGCCAAAGTTGTACCCGAGTTGTGCCAGAGTTCTGCCAGAGTTATGCCAGAATTGTGCTAGAGTTGTGCCAGAGTTGTGCCAGGGTTGTGCCAGATATGTTTCAGAGTTATGAAATAGTTGTGCCAGAGTTGTGCCAGAGTTGTGGGAGAGTTGTGCCATAGTTGTGCCAGAGTTCTGCCAGCGTTGTGCCAGAGTTGCGTCATTGTTGTGCCATAGCTGTGCCAGAGTTGTGCCAGAGAAGTGCCAGAGTTGTGCAGAGTTGTGCCAAAGTTGTGCTAGAGATGTGCCAGAGTTGTGCCAGAGTTGTGCCAGAGTTGTGCCAGTGCTGTGCCAGAGTTGTGCCAGAGTTGTGCCAGACTTATGCCAGAGTTGTGCCTGAGTTGTGCTATAGTTGTGCCAGAGTTGTTCCGAAGCTGTGCCAGAGTTGTGCCAGAGTTGTGCCAGAGGTGTGCCAGAGTTGTGCCAGAGTTGTTCAAGGGGTGTGCCAGAGTTGTGCAAAAACTGTGCCAGAGTTGTGCCATAGGACTGCCAGATTTGTGCCAGGGTTGTGCCAGCATTGTACCAGAGGTGTGCCAGAGTTTTGCCAGAGTTGTGCCAGAGTTGTGCCATAGTTTTGCAAGAGTTGTGCCAGCGTTGTGCCAGAGTTGTACAAGAGTTGTGCCAGAGCTGCGCCGGAGTTGTGCCAAAGTTGTGCCAGAGTTGTGCCAGAGTTGTGCCAGAGTTGTGCCAGAGTTGTGGCAGTTTTGTGGCAGAGTTGTGAAAGAGTTATGCCAGAATTGTACAAGAGATGTGCCAGAGTTGTGCCAGAGTTGTTCCAGACCTGTGCTAGATTTGTGCCAGAGTTATTCCAGAGTAGTGCCAGAGTTGTGCCAGTGTTATGCCAGAGTTGTGCCATATTTGTGCCATAGTTATGCCAGAGTTGTGCCAGAGTGTTCTTCAGTTGTGCCAGAGTTGTGCCGTTGTTGTGCCAGAGTTGTGCAATAGTTGCGCCAGATTTGTGCCAGATTTGTTTCAGAGTTTTGCAAGAGTTGTGCCAGCATCTTGCCAGAGTAGTGCGAGAGTTGTGCCGGAGTTGTACCAGAGTTATGCCAGAGGTGTGCCAGAGTTGTGTCAGGGTTGTACCACAGTTGGACCAGAGTTGTGCCAGAGTTGTGCCAGAGTTGTTCCACATATGTGGTATACACGTGCCAGAGTTGTGCATGAGTTGCGCTAGATTTGTTCCATAGTTGTGCCATAGTAGTGTCAGAGTTGTGCCAGTGTTGTGCCAGAGTTGAGCTCAAGTTGTGCCAGAGCTGTGCCAGAGTTGTGCCAGAGTTGTGCCAGAGTTGTGCCAGAATTGTGCCAGATTTGTGCCAAAGTTGTGCCAGAGTTGTGCCACAGTGTGCCAGAGCTGTAACAGAGTTGTGCCATATCTGTGCCAAAGTTGTACCAGAGTTGTGCCAGACTCGTTTCAGAGTTTTGCAAGAGTTGTGCCAGCGTTGTGCCAGAGTTGTGTGAGAGTTGTGCCAGAGTTCTTCCAGAGTTGTGCCTGAGTTGTGCCAGAGTTGTTCTAGCGTTGTGGCAGAGTTGTGCCAGAGTTGTGCTAGAGATGTGCAAGAGTTGTGCAAGAGTTGTGCCAGAGAAGTTCCAAAGTTGTTTCAGAGTTGTGCCAGAGTTGTGCCAGAGTTGTGCCATAGTTGTACTTGAGTTGTGCCAGAGTTGTGCCAGAGATGTGCAAGAGTTGTGCCACAGTTGTTCCAGAGTTGTGCAAGAGTTGTGCCATAAGTGTGCCAGAGTTGTGCCGGAGTTGTGCCAGAGTTGTGCCAGAGTTGTGCCAGAGTTGTGCCAGAGTTGTGCCAGAGTTGTGCCAGAGTTGTGCAATAGTTGTGCCAGAGTTGTGCCAACGTTGTGCAATAGTTGTGCCAGAGTTGTGCCAGAGTTGTGCCAGAGTTGTGCCAGAGGTGTGCCAGTGTTGTGACAGAGTTGTGCCAGAGTTGCACCAGAGTTGTGCCATAGTTGCGGCAGATTTGTTCCAGAGCTGTGCTATCTTTGTGCCAGAGTTGTACCCGAGTTGTGCTAGATTTGTGCCAGCATTGCAACAGTGTAGTGCCAGAGTCGTGCCAGTGTTGTGCCAGAGTTGTGCTCAAGTTGTGCCATAGTTGTGCCAGAGTTGTGCCAGAGTTGTGCCAGAATTGTGCCAGAGTTGTCCCAGATTTATGCCAAAGTTGTGCCAGAGTTGTTCCAGAGTCGTGCCAGGTTTGTGCCATAGTTGTGCCAGAGTTGTGGCGTAGATGTGCCAGATTTGTTTTCGAGTTTTGCAAGAGTTGTGCCAGAGTTGTGCCCGAGTTGTGCTAGAGTTGTGCCAGAGGTCTGTCAGAGTTGTGCCATAGTTGTGCTATAGGTGTGCCATAGTTGTCCCAAAGTTGTGCCGGAGTTGAGCCAGAGTTGTGCCAGTGTTTTGCCAGGGTTGTGCCAAAGTTGTGCCAGAGTTGTGCTAGAGATGTGCCAGTGTTGTACCAGAGTTGTGCCAAAATTGTGCCAACGTTGTTCCAGAGTTGTGCCAGAGTTGTGCCAGTGTTGTGCAATAGTTGTATTTGAGTTGTGCCATAGTAGTGCCAGAGTTGTGCCAGAGTTGTGCCAGAGTTGTGCAAGAGTTCTGCCAGTGTTCTGCCTGAGTTGTGCCATATTTGTGCCATAGTTGTGCCAGAGTTGTGCCGGATTTGTGCCAGAGTTGTGCTAGAGTTGTGCCAGAGTTGTGCCATAGTTGTGCCAGAGTTGTACCAGAGTTGTGCCAGAGTTGTGCCAGAGTTGTGCCAGAGTTGTGCCAGAGTTGTGCCAGAGTTGTGCCAGAGTTGTGCCAGCGCTGTGCTAGAGTTGTGCCAGAGGTGTGCCAGAGTCGTGCCAGAGTTGTGCCAGAGCTGTGCCAGAGTTGTGCCAGAGTTGTTCCAGCGTTATGCCAGTATTGTGCCAGAGTTGTGCAAGAGCCGTGCCAGAGTTGTGCCAGAGTTGTGGCAGAGTTGTGCCAGAGTTGTGCCAGCGCTGTGCTAGAGTTGTGCCAGAGGTGTGCCAGAGTCGTGCCAGAGTTGTGCCAGAGCTGTGCCAGAGTTGTGCCAGAGTTGTTCCAGCGTTATGCCAGTATTGTGCCAGAGTTGTGCAAGAGCCGTGCCAGAGTTGTGCCAGAGTTGTGGCAGAGTTGTGCCAGAGTTGTGCCAGCGCTGTGCTAGAGTTGTGCCAGAGGTGTGCCAGAGTCGTGCCAGAGTTGTGCCAGAGCTGTGCCAGAGTTGTGCCAGAGTTGTTCCAGCGTTATGCCAGTATTGTGCCAGAGTTGTGCAAGAGCCGTGCCAGAGTTGTGCCAGAGTTGTGGCAGAGTTGTGCCAGAGTTGTGCCAGCGCTGTGCTAGAGTTGTGCCAGAGGTGTGCCAGAGTCGTGCCAGAGTTGTGCCAGAGCTGTGCCAGAGTTGTGCCAGAGTTGTTCCAGCGTTATGCCAGTATTGTGCCAGAGTTGTGCAAGAGCCGTGCCAGAGTTGTGCCAGAGTTGTGGCAGAGTTGTGCCAGAGTTGTGCCAGCGCTGTGCTAGAGTTGTGCCAGAGGTGTGCCAGAGTCGTGCCAGAGTTGTGCCAGAGCTGTGCCAGAGTTGTGCCAGAGTTGTTCCAGCGTTATGCCAGTATTGTGCCAGAGTTGTGCAAGAGCCGTGCCAGAGTTGTGCCAGAGTTGTGGCAGAGTTGTGCCAGAGTTGTGCCAGCGCTGTGCTAGAGTTGTGCCAGAGGTGTGCCAGAGTCGTGCCAGAGTTGTGCCAGAGCTGTGCCAGAGTTGTGCCAGAGTTGTTCCAGCGTTATGCCAGTATTGTGCCAGAGTTGTGCAAGAGCCGTGCCAGAGTTGTGCCAGAGTTGTGGCAGAGTTGTGCCAGAGTTGTGCCAGCGCTGTGCTAGAGTTGTGCCAGAGGTGTGCCAGAGTCGTGCCAGAGTTGTGCCAGAGCTGTGCCAGAGTTGTGCCAGAGTTGTTCCAGCGTTATGCCAGTATTGTGCCAGAGTTGTGCAAGAGCCGTGCCAGAGTTGTGCCAGAGTTGTGGCAGAGTTGTGCCAGAGTTGTGCCAGCGCTGTGCTAGAGTTGTGCCAGAGGTGTGCCAGAGTCGTGCCAGAGTTGTGCCAGAGCTGTGCCAGAGTTGTGCCAGAGTTGTTCCAGCGTTATGCCAGTATTGTGCCAGAGTTGTGCAAGAGCCGTGCCAGAGTTGTGCCAGAGTTGTGGCAGAGTTGTGCCAGAGTTGTGCCAGCGCTGTGCTAGAGTTGTGCCAGAGGTGTGCCAGAGTCGTGCCAGAGTTGTGCCAGAGCTGTGCCAGAGTTGTGCCAGAGTTGTTCCAGCGTTATGCCAGTATTGTGCCAGAGTTGTGCAAGAGCCGTGCCAGAGTTGTGCCAGAGTTGTGGCAGAGTTGTGCCAGAGTTGTGCCAGCGCTGTGCTAGAGTTGTGCCAGAGGTGTGCCAGAGTCGTGCCAGAGTTGTGCCAGAGCTGTGCCAGAGTTGTGCCAGAGTTGTTCCAGCGTTATGCCAGTATTGTGCCAGAGTTGTGCAAGAGCCGTGCCAGAGTTGTGCCAGAGTTGTGGCAGAGTTGTGCCAGAGTTGTGCCAGCGCTGTGCTAGAGTTGTGCCAGAGGTGTGCCAGAGTCGTGCCAGAGTTGTGCCAGAGCTGTGCCAGAGTTGTGCCAGAGTTGTTCCAGCGTTATGCCAGTATTGTGCCAGAGTTGTGCAAGAGCCGTGCCAGAGTTGTGCCAGAGTTGTGGCAGAGTTGTGCCAGAGTTGTGCCAGCGCTGTGCTAGAGTTGTGCCAGAGGTGTGCCAGAGTCGTGCCAGAGTTGTGCCAGAGCTGTGCCAGAGTTGTGCCAGAGTTGTTCCAGCGTTATGCCAGTATTGTGCCAGAGTTGTGCAAGAGCCGTGCCAGAGTTGTGCCAGAGTTGTGGCAGAGTTGTGCCAGAGTTGTGCCAGCGCTGTGCTAGAGTTGTGCCAGAGGTGTGCCAGAGTCGTGCCAGAGTTGTGCCAGAGCTGTGCCAGAGTTGTGCCAGAGTTGTTCCAGCGTTATGCCAGTATTGTGCCAGAGTTGTGCAAGAGCCGTGCCAGAGTTGTGCCAGAGTTGTGGCAGAGTTGTGCCAGAGTTGTGCCAGCGCTGTGCTAGAGTTGTGCCAGAGGTGTGCCAGAGTCGTGCCAGAGTTGTGCCAGAGCTGTGCCAGAGTTGTGCCAGAGTTGTTCCAGCGTTATGCCAGTATTGTGCCAGAGTTGTGCAAGAGCCGTGCCAGAGTTGTGCCAGAGTTGTGGCAGAGTTGTGCCAGAGTTGTGCCAGCGCTGTGCTAGAGTTGTGCCAGAGGTGTGCCAGAGTCGTGCCAGAGTTGTGCCAGAGCTGTGCCAGAGTTGTGCCAGAGTTGTTCCAGCGTTATGCCAGTATTGTGCCAGAGTTGTGCAAGAGCCGTGCCAGAGTTGTGCCAGAGTTGTGGCAGAGTTGTGCCAGAGTTGTGCCAGCGCTGTGCTAGAGTTGTGCCAGAGGTGTGCCAGAGTCGTGCCAGAGTTGTGCCAGAGCTGTGCCAGAGTTGTGCCAGAGTTGTTCCAGCGTTATGCCAGTATTGTGCCAGAGTTGTGCAAGAGCCGTGCCAGAGTTGTGCCAGAGTTGTGGCAGAGTTGTGCCAGAGTTGTGCCAGCGCTGTGCTAGAGTTGTGCCAGAGGTGTGCCAGAGTCGTGCCAGAGTTGTGCCAGAGCTGTGCCAGAGTTGTGCCAGAGTTGTTCCAGCGTTATGCCAGTATTGTGCCAGAGTTGTGCAAGAGCCGTGCCAGAGTTGTGCCAGAGTTGTGGCAGAGTTGTGCCAGAGTTGTGCCAGCGCTGTGCTAGAGTTGTGCCAGAGGTGTGCCAGAGTCGTGCCAGAGTTGTGCCAGAGCTGTGCCAGAGTTGTGCCAGAGTTGTTCCAGCGTTATGCCAGTATTGTGCCAGAGTTGTGCAAGAGCCGTGCCAGAGTTGTGCCAGAGTTGTGGCAGAGTTGTGCCAGAGTTGTGCCAGCGCTGTGCTAGAGTTGTGCCAGAGGTGTGCCAGAGTCGTGCCAGAGTTGTGCCAGAGCTGTGCCAGAGTTGTGCCAGAGTTGTTCCAGCGTTATGCCAGTATTGTGCCAGAGTTGTGCAAGAGCCGTGCCAGAGTTGTGCCAGAGTTGTGGCAGAGTTGTGCCAGAGTTGTGCCAGCGCTGTGCTAGAGTTGTGCCAGAGGTGTGCCAGAGTCGTGCCAGAGTTGTGCCAGAGCTGTGCCAGAGTTGTGCCAGAGTTGTTCCAGCGTTATGCCAGTATTGTGCCAGAGTTGTGCAAGAGCCGTGCCAGAGTTGTGCCAGAGTTGTGGCAGAGTTGTGCCAGAGTTGTGCCAGCGCTGTGCTAGAGTTGTGCCAGAGGTGTGCCAGAGTCGTGCCAGAGTTGTGCCAGAGCTGTGCCAGAGTTGTGCCAGAGTTGTTCCAGCGTTATGCCAGTATTGTGCCAGAGTTGTGCAAGAGCCGTGCCAGAGTTGTGCCAGAGTTGTGGCAGAGTTGTGCCAGAGTTGTGCCAGCGCTGTGCTAGAGTTGTGCCAGAGGTGTGCCAGAGTCGTGCCAGAGTTGTGCCAGAGCTGTGCCAGAGTTGTGCCAGAGTTGTTCCAGCGTTATGCCAGTATTGTGCCAGAGTTGTGCAAGAGCCGTGCCAGAGTTGTGCCAGAGTTGTGGCAGAGTTGTGCCAGAGTTGTGCCAGCGCTGTGCTAGAGTTGTGCCAGAGGTGTGCCAGAGTCGTGCCAGAGTTGTGCCAGAGCTGTGCCAGAGTTGTGCCAGAGTTGTTCCAGCGTTATGCCAGTATTGTGCCAGAGTTGTGCAAGAGCCGTGCCAGAGTTGTGCCAGAGTTGTGGCAGAGTTGTGCCAGAGTTGTGCCAGCGCTGTGCTAGAGTTGTGCCAGAGGTGTGCCAGAGTCGTGCCAGAGTTGTGCCAGAGCTGTGCTAGAGTTGTGCCAGAGTTGTGCCAGAGTTGTGCCAGAGTTGTGCCAGAGTTGTGCAAGAGTTGTGCTAGTGTTGTGCCAGAGTTGTGCCAGAGTTGTGCCAGAGTTGTACCAGAGTTGTGCCAGAGTTGTGTCAGAGTTGTGTCAGAGTTGTTTCCGAGTTGTGCCAGAGTTGTGCCAGAGTTGTGCCAGAGGTCTGCCAGGGTTGTGCTAGAGTTGTGCCAGAGTTGTGCCAGAGTTGTGCCAGAGTTGTCCCAGAGGTTCGCCGGAGTTTTGCCAGAGTTGTACCAGGGTTGTGCCAAAGTTGTTCCAGAGTTGTGCCAGAGTTCTGCTAGGTGTATGCCAGAGTTGTGCCAGAGTTGTGCCATAGTTGTGCCAAAGTTTAGCTAGTGTTGTGCCAGAAATGTGCCAGATTTGTGCCAGAATGGTGCCAGTGTTGTGCCAGATATGTGCCGGAATTGTGCCACAGTTGTGCCAACGTTTTGCCAGAGTTTTGCCATAGTTGTGTCAGAGTTGAGCCAGAGTTGTGCTAGAGTTGTCCCTGATTTGTGCCAGAGTTTTGAAGGAGTTGTGACGGAGTTGTATTAGAGTCTTGCCAGAGTTGTGCCAGATTTGTGCCAATGTTAGGCCAGAGTTGTGCCAGAGTTGTGCCAGAGTTGAGCCAGAGTTTTGCCAGAGTTGTGCCAGAGTTGTGCCAAAGTCAAGCCATAGTTGAGCCAGAGTTTTGCCAGAGTTGTTTTGGAGTTGAGCTGTGCTTGTGCAAGAGTTATGCCAGAGTTGTGCCAGAGTTGTGCCAGAGTTGTGCTAGAGTTGTGCCAGAGTTGAGCCAGAGTTTTGCCAGAGTTGTTTTGGAGTTGTGCGAGAGTTGTGCCAGAGTTGTGCCAGAGTTGTGCCTGAGTTGTGCCATAGTTGTGCCATACATGTGCCATAGTTGTTCCAGAGTTGTGCCAGAGTTGTTCCAGAGTTGTGCCAGAGTTGTGCCAGAGTTGTGCCAGAGTTGTGCCAGAGTTGTGCCGGAAATGTGCTAGAGTAGTGCCATAGTTCTGCTAGATTTGTGCCAGAGTTGTGCCTGAGTTGTGCCAGAATTGTGCCAGAGTCGTTCCAGAGGTGTGCAAGAGCTGTGCCTGAGTGGTGCCAGAGGTGTGCCAGAGTTGTGCCAGAGTTGTGCCAGACTTGTGCCATATTTGTGCCAGAGTTGTGCCAGAGTTGTGCAAGAGTTGTACCAGAATTGTGCCACAGTTGTGCCAGAGTTGTGCCAGAGTTGTTCTAGAGTTGTGCCAGAGTTGTGCCAGGGTTGTGCCAGAGTTGTACTAGAGTTGTGCCAGTGGTGTGCCAGAGTTGTGACATAGTTGCGCAAGAGTTGTACTGGAGTTGTGCCAGAGTGTTGCCAGAGTTGTTCCAGAGCCGTGCTAGATTTGTGCCAGAGTTGTGCCAGAGTTTTGCTCTATTTGTGCCAGAGTTGTGCCGGAGTAGTGCAAGAGTTGTGCCAGAGTTGTGCCGGAGTTGTGCCAGAGTGTTGCCAGAGTTGTTCCAGAGCCGTGCTAGATTTGTGCCAGAGTTGTGCCAGAGTTTTGCTCTATTTGTGCCAGAGTTGTGCCGGAGTAGTGCAAGAGTTGTGCCAGTGTTGTGCCAGAGTTGAGCTCAGGTTGTGCCAGAGCTGTGCCAGTGCTGTGCCAGAGGTGTGCCAGAGTTGTGCCAAAGTTGTGCCATAGTTGTGCCAGAGCTGTGCTATATTTGTGCCAGAGTTGTGCGAGAGTTGTGCAAGAGTTGTGCCAGAGTTGAGCTCAGGTTGTGCCAGAGCTGTGCCAGTGCTGTGCCAGAGGTGTGCCAGAGTTGTGCCAAAGTTGTGCCATAGTTGTGCCAGAGCTGTGCTATATTTGTGCCAGAGTTGTGCGAGATTTGTGCCAGAACTGTGCCAGAGTTCTGTCAGAGATGTGCCATAGTTGTGCTAGAGTTATTCCATAGTTGTGCCAGAGTTGTGCCAGAGTTGTGCCAGAGTTGTGCCAGAGTAGTGCCAGAGGTGTGCCAGAGTTGTACTAGAGATGTGCCAGAGTTGTTCCAGAGTTGTGCCGAATTGTGCAAACATTGTTCCAGAGTTGTGCCAGAGTTGTGCCAGAGTTGTGCCATAGTTGTATTTGAGTTCTGCCAGAGTTGTGCCGGAGTTGTGCCAGAGTTGTGTCAGAGTTGTGCCAGAGTTGTGCAAGAGTTGTGCTAGTGTTGTGCCAGAGTTGTGCCAGATTTGTGCCAGAGTTGTACCAGAGTTGTGCCAGAGTTGTGCTAGAGTCGTGCCATAGTTGTGCCAGAGTTGTGCCACAGTTGTGCCAGAGTGGTCCCAGAGTTGTGCCAGAGCTGTGCTAGACTTGTCCCAGAGTTGTGCCAGAGTTGAGCCAGAGTTGTGCCAGAGGTTTGCCGTAGTTGTGCCAGAGTCATGCCGGAGTTGTGCCAAAGCTGTGCCAGAGTTGTGCCAGAGTTATGCTAGGCGTGTGCCAGGGTTGTGCCAGAGTTGTGCGAGAGTTGTGCCAGTGTTGTGCCAGAAATGTGGCAGATTTGTGCCAGAATTGTGCCAGTGTTGTGCCATGGGTGTGCCAGAATTGTGCCACAGTTGTGCCAAAGTTGTGCCAGAGTTGTGGCAGAGTTGTGCAAAAGTTGTGCCAGAGTTGTACCAGAGTTGTGCCAGAGTTGTGCCAGAGTTTTGAAAGAGTTGTGACAGAGTTGTACCAGAGTATTGCCAGAGTTGTGCAAGCTTTGCGTCATATTTGTGCCAGAGATGTGCCTGAGTTGTGCCAGAGTTGTGCCAGAGTTTTGCCAGAGCTGTACCAGAATTGTGCCAGAGTTGTGTCGCAATTGTGCTAAAGTTGTCCCAGAGTTGTGCCAGAGTTGTGCCATAGTTGTGCCAGAGTTGTGCCAGAGGTCTGCCAGAGTTGTGCCAGAGTTGTGCCAGAATTGTGTCAGAGCTGTGCTAGATTTGTGCCAGAGTGGTGCCTGAGTTATTCCAGAGTTATTCCAGAGTTGTGACAGAGCTGTGCCACAGCTGTACCAGAGTTGTGCTAGAGTGATGCCAGAGTTGTGCTACAGTTGTGCCAGAGTTGTGCCGGAGTTGTGCCAAAGTTGTGCCAGAGTTTTTACAGAGGTGTGCCAGACTTGTGCCAGAGTTGTCCCAGAGGTGTGCCACAGCTGTGCTAGAGTTGTGCGAGAGTTGTGCCAGAGTTGTACCAGAGTTGTGCCAGAGTTGTGCCAGAGTTGTGCCAGAGTTGTACCAGAGTTGTGCCACAGTTGTGCCTGAGTTGAGCCTGAGTTGTGCCAGAAATGTGCCAGATTCGTGCCAGAGTTGTGCCAATGTTTTGCCAGAGATGTGCCGGAATTGTGCCACAGTTGTGCCAAAACTGTGCCATAATTGTGCCAGAGTTGTGCCGGAGTTTTGCCAGAGTTGTGCCTGAGTGCTGCTAGAGTTTTGAAAGAGTTGTGACAGAGTTGTACCAGAGTTTTGCGAGAGTTGTGCCAGAGTTGTGCCAGAGTTGTGCCAGATTTGTTCCAGAGTTGTGCCAGAGCTGTGGCAGAGTTGTGCCAGAGTTGTGTCGGAGTTGTTCCAAAGTTATGCTAGAGTTGTGCCAGAGTTGTGACATAGTTGTGCCAGAGTTGTGCAAGAGGTTTGCCAGAGTTGTGCCAAAGTTGTCTCAGAATTGCGCCAAAGCTATGCTAGATTTGTGCCAGAGTTGTGCTAGAGTTGTGCCAGAGTTGTGCCAGAGTTGTGCCAGAGTTGTGCATGAGTTGTTATGGGAGCCGCCGGTCAAGGCGGTGATTACGTCATAATGCTGAGGTCAGATGCATGATTTGATGCCTTCATTGTATTATACATGAAAAACAGTGCAAAATCGACCCAAGAACCGGCTCATTTGGTGCAGGGACAAGAAAGATACGGCCGTGCAAATGTGGGAGGCGCACCTCCAGAAAACAGGACACGTACTGGTTCGACCCCGAGCACGGCGGAGCGACTTTCTCGCCCACTGCAGCCGAAGCACCCCTTGATGGACGTTTAGCCAATGAGGCAAGGTTCATTGGGGTCCATGGGCGCTTCGGGATGGCGTCTGGAGCTGCATTTGCAAGCAAAGGCGCTTCAGGCGGCCGTGACCCCCGCTGGCGGTGCTGCCAGCGGCCGTCATGCATGGAGTATTCAAACGGCTATAACTTAGCCGTTTCTTCACGGATTGAGGCATTATTTGGTGCGTTGGAAAGCTCTTAGTGCGTACTTCATGATGCATGTGTTATTTGGATGAGTGCGCCTTGATAAAGGGCTTCGGAGTGCTGAGTAGATTTCGGCTGCCTCATAGGGACTGGTACACAAGGAAGCCTAGGAATTGATCTAGGCATGCCAATCTTACCCAGAGACTATGTACATTGCCTTGTACTGATCTATCAAGTCTAAAGGACTCATTCCTTTCCCAACTCTCCTTGTTCTCCAAGAATTGCCTTGCACACATCCATTCGGTCCTACAAGTCTTCCGCAGCGCACCTTGGTGTGAACGCCGCCGGGAGAGTCGCACGGCGGGAACCTCGGTCACTAGTAGCAGCCTTGCAGCTAGGAGAGGGTCGTGCGACATCTCAAGGGTTGGCCCACTCACCAAGGGATTGAGGGTTGGAGGTTTATCCCAAGGGCTCGGCGTGTGACCGTCACGCCGGGCGCCCCTCAGTTCACATTTGGTATCAGAGCGCGCGGACGTTCGCTTCACTTTGCGCGGTCCCAGGGGAGGCAGCATATCTGCCACAACTGTGTTTGGCCAGAGTTTTTTCGTCACAACCGGAACCATGGCGGCAGCGGCATTTGCCCAGGTTTTCCTCATGGAGGACATCCGGCGTGCTCTTGACGAGTTGCGTCAAGAGAACCAGCAGCTGTGCGCGGAGGTTGAGGCGAGGTACGTCGGCCAAGGGAGCACTGCGTTGGGGGGTGATGCATTGGCAGCCGCACCTGCCTTTCGGCGGCCCAAGCCGAAGGAGCCAGAGTTCTAGACCGGCAAGGGCAGTGCGCGTGAGTGGCTCTTCACGGTGAACTCGTACTTCACGGTATTGGGCATTCATGTGGGAGAAGATGCCACAAGGCTGGAGTATGTACCTACGCTACTCCGGGGAATGGCGTTGCAGTGGTGGTCGGCATTGTGCCGGCGGAACGCCGCTGGATTGCCGGACGGGCTGGGGGCCGGGACACGGGTTCAGCCACTGTTGAGTCTTCTGCTGGGGCGGGAAGTGCAACTCGGGGCACGGGCGTTGACGGAGAAGCCAAAGACGTGGGAGCAATTTGAGACGATGCTCCAGGCGCATTTCGACCTCCTCAACGGCAGCCGGGTTGCACGTCACAAGATAAAGCACGTGAAACAAGGCGGATCGGTCCAGGACTACACTACATGCTTCATGGCCTTGGCGGCGCAGATTGACGACCTCTTGGACGCGGAGGCGTACAACCGCTACCACGACGGCCTGAAGCCGCACGTCTAACGCGAACTCGCGGTGCTCGGGCTTCTGACCTTTGCGGAGTTAGTCTCGGCGGCGGAGCGCATCAATGCGGTAAGCTACAATGCGCATTGGACCAGCTATGCAACACAACCACGGGTGGAGCAGCCGGGTCAGGCTGTGCCCGTGGAGGTGGATGCAATCCAAGCCGGACAGCGGGGCGCGGGCGGACAGCAAGGACCGAGAGGCAAGTACTGGGCTTGTGGTGAGGAGGGTCATCGCAAGCGGGATTGCCCCAAGCGTAAGGCACAGCAGAGAAACGGCCAGCAGCAGTGAGGAGGGGACGACGTACTGCTGCAAGTCTTTTGTCTGCAAAGGACAGCACCAGCCCTGAAAGGCTTTTGCCAATTAAGGAGCTGCCTCAAGTGCTGTTCGGAATGAAGGTGAGACACGACAGTTTCCAGGGATTATCTTGGACCTGGTTCTTGAGGTTCCGGAGGGGAATTTCAAGGGTCGGAGGAAGCTACNCGGGCTGCTAGACGGCGGTGCAAGTCATAGCTTCTTCAATGACAGGTTGGCGACAAGGTTGGAGCTCGCACGGCAGCCGGGGACGTCGGCCAAGGCGCGGCAGGTGTCCAGAGTGGTGGAGTGCGGCAGGCCTCTCGTCAAGCACAAGGTCCATATGGGTGAGTTGGGTTGTAACATGGAGTTCCACACTTGCCCTATGGATGACTGCGATTGTTTGATCGGCCAGGATTGGTTGCACGCCTGGAATCCGGAGGTGGATTGGAGGTGCAACCGGGTGGTCGTGAAGGCGAGCGGGAAAGATATCACTTTGCCTTTGTGGCGGGGTGAGGGGAAGGAGTCAGAAGTGGTGGAAGCGGGGAAGCAGCTGCGCGTCATCAACTTGCAGCAGCTGAAGCGGTGCGAGCGCAAGGGTGGCCAGGTTTACTTGGCATGGGTGCGTCCACAACAAGCAGCAGAGCAGCAGATTGCAGCGGTTGAAGCAGCGGAGGGACAATTGGTGGAAGGCGCAGGGGCTCCAGAGTTGCCTCCCGGTGTTGGGGAGGTGCTCAAGGAGTTCGGGGACATTTTTCCGGAGGAATTGCCAAAGGGACTGCCACCGCGGCGCGACATTGACCAAAAGATTGAGGTGGTGCCAGGTTCGTTGCCAACGGTGCGGTCTTACAATCGCATGAGCGACGCGGAGCTTGCGACGCTCAAGATGCAGCTGGGGGAATGGGTGGACCAGGGCTTCATTCGACCGTCAGTGTCTCCGTACGCAGCAGCGGTGCTATTCGTCAAGAAGAAATCAGGGGAGCTGCAGATGTGCGTGGACTACCGGGTGCTCAACACGGTGAAGAACCGCTATCCATTGCCGTGTACAGAGGAGCTGTTTGACAAGCTACGAGGCGCACGCGTCTTTAGCAAACTGGACCTGAGGTCGGGGTACCACCAAATCCGCATTGCGGAGGAGGATGTGGAAAAAACCGCGTTTCGGACGCGCTATGGACACTTTGAGTATCTCGTGATGCCTTTTGAGCTAATGAATGCTCCTGCTACGTTCATGGCGTTGATGAACCGGGTGTTCCACCCCTACTTGGACCAGTTTGTGGTCGTCTTCCTCGACGACATCCTTGTCTACTCGCGACCAATGGAGGAGCACCAAAAGCACCTGTGGACGATGATGGAAGTGCTGAGAAAGGAGCGGCTGTTTGCCAAGCTCAACAAGTGTGAATTTGCCAAGCAAGAGGAGGAGATCCTTGGGCACATTGTCAACGGGAGGGGAATCCGCATGGACCCAAAAAAGGTGGAAGCAATGCAGTAGTGGCCAGAGCCGGCGTGCGTGCGTGACATCCAGGTTTTTCTGGGTTTTACGAACTACTACCGGAGATTTATCCGAGGACACGCAGCAATGGGAGCACCCTTGACAGACTTGCTCAAGAAAGGGCGCCAATGGGAGTGGGGTGTGAAGGAGGGGCAAGCCTTTGGTGCAATGAAGGCTGCCATGTGTCAAGCCCCGGTGTTGGTGCATCCGAACACGAGCAAGGAGTATGTGTTGGCGACGGACGCAAGCGACTATGCGATCGGTGGGTGCTGATGCAGGACCAAGGGAAGGGGTTACAACCCATTGCGTACTACTCCAAGAAGCATAAAGGGGCTAAGCTCAACTACCCGATCAACGAGAAGGAGATGCTCGCGGTGGTCCAGGCCTTCAAGCAATGGAGGTGCTACCTTGAGGCGCGACGATGTGTAGTGCACACGGACCACTACGTGCTCAAGTACCCCAAGTCGTAGCCAAACCTGAGTGGTCGTCAAGCACAGTGGATGGAGCTGCTGAAGGGCGGCTTCGACTATGAGATCCAGTACAAACCAGGGAGGATCAACCCAGCGGACCTGCTTTTGTGCCGCCCGGACTTGGGCGTGCATGCGATCACGGTGCTGGTGGGATCTCCAATCATCCGCAGCCTGTTTGCACACGGGTATGCGGAGGACAAGGAGTTTGCCAAAAGTACGGCGAAGGGGTGCAAGTGGGATGGCCATTATTGGCGGCGTGAGAAGGGGAACCAGATTGTGGTACCGCGGAGTGCGTCATTGCGGCAAGCACTATTGGAAGAGGCGCATGACTCACACTACAGTGGTCATTTTGGCCATGACAAGACCTTCAAGACGCTTGCACGCCAATATTGGTGGGCGACGATGGGAGCGAATTGTAAGGAGTACGTGAGCAGCTGTGACACGTGCCAAAGAATCAAGTCACGGAGGACACGGGCGCCAGGGGAGCTGCAGCTGCTACCGGTGCCGGAACGTCCGTGGACGGACATCTCACTTGATTTTGTGGGGGGTCTTCCACGGAATGCAACGGGCAACACCATGGTGCTGGTGGTGGTGGACTGGTTCAGCAAAATGGCGCATTTTATTCCATGTGCGGAGAAGGTCACGGCAGCAGAGACAGCTCAACTCCTCTTGCAACACGTCATCAAACTGCACGGGGTGCCGAAGTGCATGGTCTCAGACCGCGACCCGCGCTTCACCTCACGGTTTTGGGAGGAACTCTTCAAGAAGGTAGGCACCCGTGTGGCTCTCTCATTGGCCTACCATCCCCAAACGGATGGCCAAACTGAGCGCACCAATCAGAACATGGAGCAGCTACTGCGGGGGATCTTGGAGCCGGATGGCAAGGGATGGGAAGGCAAGCTCCCGATGGCTGAGTTTGCCTACAACTCAGCACTGGATGCCTCTACGGGGCGGTCCCCCTTTGAGGTAGTGTATGGGGTGCAGTTGGCATGTCCGTCAGACATGGCAATGGGGTCGGACATTCCCGCGGTGCAGCAGTTTACAAGTGACTTCACAAAGGTGTGGCACGGTGTACGCGAGGCGCTACACAAGGCACAGCAGCAGATGAAGCGACAAGCGGACAAGCACCGGACAGCTGAGGAGTTCTGCATAGGAAAACAGGTGCTGCTGAGCTTGTGGAACTTGCAGCTGGCAGGGGTGGGCAGCGACAAGCTCAAGCCACGGTGGGTGGGCCCTTTTCCTGTCAAGGAGAAGCGGTCCACGGTGAGCTACAAGTTGGAGCTGCCAAACCACTATGGGATCCATCCTGTATTCCACGCTTCTCTTCTCAAGGCCTACAAGGAGCCGGATGCGCAGTTCGCGGCGCGGGGACAGGCCCATCCCCCACCGGTCTTGGTGGAGGGTGAAGAGGAGTATGTGGTGGAGAAGATTCTTGGGCACCGTCGGTGCAGTAACGAGTGGCAATACCTGGTGCAATGGCTCGGCTATGGGCCTGAGCACAACTCCTGGGTCCCCGAAACCGATTTCCACAGGGGCGGTGCTGTCAACACCGTCCTCCGAGCGTACCAGGAGCGCACCGGGATGGTGCGCCCTCGGAGGGGGGATGATGTTATGGGAGCCGCCGGTCGAGGCGGTGATTACGTCATCATGCTGAGGTCAGATGCATGCTTTGATGCCCCCATTATATTCTACATGAAAAACCGTGCGAAATGGACCTAAGAACCGGGCCATTTGGTGCACAGACGAGAAAGATACGGCCGTGCAAAGGTGGGAGGCGCACCTCTAGAAAACAGGAGACGTACCGGTTCGACCCCGAGCACGGCGGAGCGACTTTCTCGCCCACTGCAGCCAAAGCACCCCTGGATGGGCGTTTCGCCAATGAGGCAAGGTTCATTGGGGTCCATGGGCGCTTTGGGATGGTGGCTGGAAATGCATTTGCAAGCAAAAGCGCTTCGGGCGGCCGTGACCCCCGCTCGCAGTGCTGCCAGCGGCCGTCACGCGTGGAGTATTCAAACGGCCATAACTTAGCCGTTTCTTCACGGACTGAGGCGTTCTTTGGTGCGTTGGAAAGCTTAGCGCGTACTACATGATGCATGTGTTATTTGCATGAGTGCGCCTCGATAAAGGGCTTCGGAGTGCTGAGTAGATTTTGGCTGCCCCATAGGGGCTGGTACAAAAGGAATCCTGGGGATTGATCTAGGCATGCAAATCTTACCGAGAGACTATGTACATTGCCTTGTACCGATCTATCAAGTCTAAAGGACTCATTCCTTGCCCAACTCTCCTTGTTCTCCTAGAACTGCCTTGCACACGTCCACTCGGTCCTACAAGTCTTCCGCAGCGCACCTTGGTGCAAATGCCGCCGGGAGAGTCGCACGGCGGGAACCTCTGTCACTAGTAGCAGCCTTGCTGCTAGGAGAGGGTCGTGCGACATCTCAAGGATTGGCCCACACACCAAGGGGTTGAGGGTGGGAGGTTTATCCCAAGGGCTCGGCGTGTGACCGTCACGCCGGGCGCCCCTTAGTTCACATGAGTAGTGCTAGAGTTGTGCCAGAGTTGTGCCAGAGTTGTGCCAGAGTTGTGCCAGAGTTGTGCCAGAGTTGTGCCAGAGTTGTGTCAGAGTTGTGCCATACTTATGCCTGAGCTGTTCCAGAGTTGTGCCAGAGTTGTGCCAGAGTTGTGCCAGAGTTGTGCCAGAGTTGTGCCCGAGTTGTGCCAGAGTTGTGCAAGAGTTGTGCTGGAGTTTTGCCAAAGTAGTGCCAGAGTTGTGCTAATGTTGTGCCAGAGTTGTGCCAGAGTTGTGATGCTGCTGGCTGAAGCAGGCCTTCATGCACGCAAATCCAGCGGCGGTCTTGCCGGGGCGGATGACCATCTCAAGGCAGATTGTGCTTGTTGCAGTCGCGTTTCGAACGAGGATCCGGAGGCAGCTTTGTGAGGTAAAACGTATTGTGTGTTTCACCACATACGGCAGGACAGAGGATAACAGGATGAAGTACATAGGTGTCACGGCACACTGGATGCAGGACTGGAACATCAAGGCAATTGCTCTGTCTTTCCCAGCTGCACCTGAAAATCCTACTGCTGTGATGATGTTTGAGGTGTTCTCTGCCGCTTTCAAGTCTTGGTGCTTGTGGGACCGTATATTCTGCCTGACTGTGGATAACGAGAGCAACACTGATGCCATGGTAGACAACTTCATCGTCCCAGCTGTAGACTATTCCTTTGAGAAGACCGGTCATATTTGATGCCTAGGCCATATCATGAATCTTGCTCTGAATGATCTCATGAACCTGGATGCTGTTGCCAAAGTTATCTCATCCGCATGCAGCATCGCACTGTTTGTCACAGGGTTGACACCACGTGAGCAGTTGCTGGTGAACCGCGCAGCTACAGAAGGACTCACTTACCAGTCACTGCATCTAGACACGGAGATGAGATGGAACTTGATCCTGGACATGATGTAGTGTGTGCTGCACCTTAAACCTGTTCTCTCCAGCTGGCTTGATGGCTATGGCCGGGATGGTGAAGCCCAGAAACTGACGTCCAATGGGTGGACATTGATTGCCCTGATGACCCTCATTCAGAAGCCCTTCAAGGCTTACGCTGACAATGTCAGAGAAAGCAAGTACCCACCCTAATTCTTGTCATTCCTTTCTTTGAGTCCATGTTTGACAAGCTGTCAGGCTGGCAGGTGAAAGCAGAAGCAGCAGTGACAAAAAGCAGAAGGAGAGGAGTGGCGGGCAAGCTTGACCCCAAGGAGAAGCTGCTGACACAGTTGCTGCCGGTGTTTGAGAACGCTCTAGTGAAGCTTGAGAGGTACGCAAAGCTGCTGAATGACAAGAGTGTGTTGGCGACAGCCACAAACCCTCGCTTCAGGCTGAAGTACTACGGCAGAACCCACGGTCTCATGGGCATCAGGTAAGCAGCAGCCTTGCATGTGAAGCTGCTGCAGCTCATGCGGCCATGTCATGAGCGTGTTGAGCAAGAGCACGCAGAAGCAGGAGCTGCAGTAGAAGCAGCAGCATCGTGAGACCAGCAAAACCAGGAGCCACGCGTGAACAACAGTCAGAGCTCTACCGGACAGAGTTCAGCCTCTACATCTGTCCGACAATTGCGCCCGAGAGGAGAGCAGCAGTAAGTAGAGGATGATGCACTACTGGGGGCAGCACTGACGGACCCCATGGCAGATATGTTTGAGACACCAGTGCCACCACCAGCAGCAGGAGTGCAACTGAGCAGCCTGGAGGAGGAACTGGGTAAATGGACCAAACTCGAGAAGAAGCATCCCAAGACAAATATCCTGAAGTATTACCGAAAGCTCCAAAACCAGTTTCCAACATTTTACCTCCTCGGCATGGATGTGTTCTGTGTGCCTGGCACTTCTACTCCTTCTGAACGGTTGTTTTTCTTGGGTAGGAACGTCATCACAGACTTCTGGCACTCATTGGCGCATTGGACAGTGGAGAACCTGACGAGTTGGGTCAACGAGCCAACGCTGCGAGACTTCCCCGTCAGTCACCATGGCGTGATGGCCAAGGAATTGAAGGACGAAGAGGATCCTGTAAATGAGCTCCGCAAGAAGACGAGGGAATTGCTGGTTGGAGCAGCGGCAGAGGAGCTGGAAGGACTTAGTCTCATTGTGAGTTATGAAGATGACAAAGACATGGGGGACATGGGGCTTGATGATGAGCAAGTAAGAGACGATGATGTGGTAGAGGTATGATGTCATGTGACACCATCACATTTTTTCATTCAGTTTAATCTCTGAGTTTCTTTCCACTTGTTTTGTTCATTCCATTGTTGTCATTTGAGAGTGCATGATATAGGAAACATGAATAATTTGAATAGCATCACAATCGGTACACAGAGAAAAAAAATCACAAATAGTGATATGGATTTATGCTCAGCAATGAGTGTTGCAGTTCTATGGCTATGAGTGATGCACTTAGGTTACTCAGTTGAATGGCAGTAGCTGAAACAGTTAGGGCATCCAATTGCCATGTAGTAACTGAAGAACTTTGGTGATCCAGTTCTGTGGTAGTAACTGCATTGACACGTAAGACAGGAGAGTAGACTCCAATCATATGCACTACTATGGGAAACCATTGTTATGGAAAATGACAATGTACACGGTTTGAACAACATGCTTGTCCATGTTGTCTTTTACGTCCGGTGCAAAAGTGAGTCTGGCATGTAACACATTAGTGCACTTAAGAAGATCTGTGGATGCACGGATCGTAAGATTCGAGAGTCCTCGGATCCGTGGATCCGGATCCGGATCCGCGGTTCCGGATCGCCGGAGGCGATCCGCCTCACAGATCCGGATCTGACTCCAGATCCGCGGATCAGATCCGGTGTGCACCCTTATTGAGTTGTGCCAGAGTTGTGCCAAAGTTGTTCTAGGGTTGTGCCGGAGCTGTGCCAGAGTTGCGCCATAGTTGTGCTTGAGCTGTGCCAGAGTTGCGCTGGAGTTGTGCCAGAGTTGTTCCAGAGTTGTGCCAGAGTTGTGCCAGAGTTGTGCCAGAGTTGTGCCACAGTGTCCGGATTTTGAGGAGTTGAAAGGACAACACGAGAAAGCTTGTGGCACTGAAGGGTACAAGTGAAGAGCTGAGCAAATTGTCAGTAACAGGTTATGGAGCTGAGCAATGCAAGACAGGCAGACGACTGAAGGACGGAAGCGATGGCAGTTACGAGGAAGATGAAGCAAATTACTGACTGATAGATTTGTGGGAGCAAAGAGTAGACTTATCTAGGCTACCTAAAGTAGTGTGTTAGGTCTCGCTAGAACATCAGAGAGGTGGAAGCGCTAGTTCGTGTAATGCGAGCGACGTGTGGCGATGGTTTCCACCGTAGCGGGTCGGGTCGTGGCTTTGTTGGCTCAGGAATCTTGTTCGTCCGTGTCCATTGAGATCTGTGCGATCCTGTTTGTTGCGTGTGCTCGAATTTGCTCCGGTCTTCTCACTGGTTTCTCTTCTTTATTTCCAACACCTCCCGTAAAGGGGAACCAGCATGGAAGCTTCAGGTGTCTTTGGTCCTGAGGCCTAGAAGATATACCAGGGTTGCATGTTATGCCTGGTCTAGGACTTTGGTGAAGATGTTAGCCTTGTTGGCTTTTGAGGCCACATGCTAGACCAACAGTTCTCTTGCCTTCACTTTCTCTCTGGTGAAGAAGTAGCACAGTTCAATGTGCTTGGTTCGTCCATGGTAGACTGGGTTCTCCGTACCTGGCAATGCCTTGCAATGCCTTGCAATGCTAGGCAATGTCTGGAAATGCCTAGAGAATGCATGGGCAATGCTTGGGCAATGCCTGGGAAATTCTTAGCAATGCCTGGGCAATCCCTTGCAATGCCCAGACAATGCCTGAGAATGCTTGGCAATGCCTAGCAATGCAAGGGAAATGCCTCACAATGCCTGGGCAACCCCTAGCAATTCCCGGTATTGCCTGGCAATGCCTTGCAATGCTTGGCATACATGGAAATGCCTGGGCAATGCCTGGCAATGCCTGGGCAATGTCTGGCAATGCCTGAAAATGCCTAGGAAATTTGTGGGAATGCTTAGGCAATGCCTGGCAATGCATAGGCAATGCATGGTAATGCCTGACAATGCCTGGCAATGCCTGGGCACAGCTTGGAAATCCCTGGACAATGCCTGGCAATGCCTCGGCAATGCCAGGCAATGCCTGGCAATGCCCGGACAATGCCTGGGAAGGCCTGGCAATGCTTGGGCAATGCCCGGCAATGGCTGGACAATGCTTGGCAATGACTGGCAAACGCCTCACAATGCCTGGATAATGCCTGACAATGCGTAGGCAATTCCTTGCAATGCCTGGCAATGCCTGTGCAATGTCTGACAATGCCTGGGCAATGCCTGGCAATGCATGGCAATGCTTGGCAATGCATGGGCAATGCCTGGCAATGTCTGGGCAATGCCTGGCAATGCTTGGCAATGCCTGGCAAGACATAGCAATGCATGGGCAATGCCGGGCAATGCTTGGCAGTGCCTGGGCAATGCCTGTGCAATGCCTGGGCAATGCTTGACAATGCCTGGTAATGCCTGGCAAAGCCTAACAATGCCTGGAAATGCTAGAGAAATGCATGGCAATGCCTGACAATACCTGGGAAATGCCCGGTAATGCCTAGTAATGCTTGGGAATGCCTGGACAATGCCTAACAACGTCTGGCAATGCGTAGGCAATGCTTGGCAATGCTTGGCAGTGCCTTGCAATGCCTATGCAATGCCTGGCAATACCTTAGCAATGCTGGGCAATGCCTGGGAATGCCTCAGCAATGCTTGGGAAATGCCTGGGCAATGCAAGGCAATGCCCGGAGAATGCTTGGCAATGCCTAGTAGTGCCTGATAATGCCTAGGAAATGCCTGGCAGTGCGTGGCAATGCCTGTGCTATGCCTGGCAATGCCTGGCAATGCTTGGCAATGCTTGGCAGTGCCTTGCAATGCCTATGCAATGCCTGGCAATACCTTAGCAATGCTGGGCAATGCCTGGGAATGCCTCAGCAATGCTTGGGAAATGCCTGGGCAATGCAAGGCAATGCCCGGAGAATGCTTGGCAATGCCTAGTAGTGCCTGATAATGCCTAGGAAATGCCTGGCAGTGCGTGGCAATGCCTGTGCTATGCCTGGCAATGCCTGGCAATGCTTGGGTAATCCCTGGCAATGCTGGGTAATGCCTTGCAATGCCTGGCAATGCCTGTCAATGTCTTGGAAATGCCGGGGCAATGCTTCGCAATGCCTAGGCAATGCGTGGTAATGTCTGGCAATGCCTGAAAATGCCTGGGCAATGCCTAGCAATGCTTGGCACTGCCTGGCAATGCCTAGGCAATGCCTGGCAATGCCTGGGTCATGCCAAGCAATGCCTCGACAATGCTTGCCAATGCCTAGAAATGCCTGGCAATGCCTAACAATGCCGTGCAATGCGGGGGCAATGCCTAGCAATGCCTAGAAATGCCTGGCACTGCCTGGGCAATGCTTATAAATGCCTGGGCTATGCATGGCAATGCCTGATAATGCCTGCACAAGGCTTGGAAATGCCTGGGCAATGCCATGCAGTGCCTCGGCAATGCTTGCCAATGCTGGGCAATATCTGACAATGCCTAACAATTCCTGGTAATGCGTGGGCAATGCCTGGCAATGCCTTGCAATACCTATGCAATGCCAGGCAATGCCTCGGCAATGCTTGCCAATGCCTGGCAATGTCAGGCAATGCCTAACAATGCCTGGCAATGCCTAGGCGATGCCTTGCAATGCCTGCACATGCCCGGCAATGTCTGGGCAATGCCTGGGCAATGCCTGGCAATGCCTGGACAATGCCTCGCAATGCCTGGCAATGCCTGGAAATGCCTGGAAATGCCTTGCAATTCTTGGGCAATGTCTGGCAATGCCAAGGCAATGCCTGGAAATGACTGGAAATGCCTTGTAATGCCTGGGCAATGCCTGGCAATGCCTAGGTAATGCCTCGCAATGCCTGGCACGCTTAGACAATGCCTGGACAATGCCTGGGCAATGCCTGGGCAATGCCCGACAATGCTAGGGCAATGCTTGGGCAATGCCTGGCAATGCCTGGCAATGCCTCGCAATGCCCGGCAATGCCTAGGCAATGCTTGGCAATGCATGGCAACGCGTAGGGAATTGCTAGGTAATGCCTGGCAATGCCTGACAATGCCTGGTAATACCTAGTAATGCATGGGTAATGCCTGGCAATGCCTGGCAATGCCTCAGCAATGCAGAGGCATCTCTGCATGCCTCAAAACCAACTCAAAACCATCTCGAAACCATCTTTCCATGCCTTGAAACCATCTCGAGGAGATGCCTCAAAACCATCTCTGAGCATCTCCCAACACTCGGGCATCCACTGCCCTCAACAGCGGCCACAACAGCATCAGCTCCAACAACAGCAGCAGCAGATATGTGAGGAGTAGCAGCGGCCACGGCATCCAGGGCACCTGCGTTGCAAATTTCGCCAGTAGCAGAGCTTGTGTTGCGGCGATCCAACAGAAACAGAGCAGCAGCCTCTCTTATCACAACCACCCACACGGGTGGATATCTGAACATCGAGGAAGATCACCATGTTGAGCTTTGTCGTACCTCCTTCCCGCTTCTGGATTGCAGCGGGAGACAGCCTCACCTCCCTTCGCCGACCAAGTCCTCCCATGAACCCTCGCACCGTCGCTATCCACACATTCCTCTCCTCTGCACCACCATCACCACAGCCGCAATTGCCACCTACAACACATATGCTGAGGCCGTGAACGGGCCCCAAGAAGAAAAATGGCGTGCCGCTATTGCCAGGGAACTGGCCTCCTTTAAGGCTACTGCCACCTTCACTGATGTTCCTCGACCACTACACACCAATGTGGTTGCCGGCAGATGGGTCTTCCGTGTCAAGACTCATCTAGGGAAGCAAACAGAATTCGAGGCTTGCTACGTGGCAAGAGGGTTCTCACAGCAATACGGCGTGGACTTCTTTGACACCTTCTCACCCACTGCCAAGTTGACCACCTTGGGAGCCCCCCTCCACATGGCAGCCACCAAAGATATGGAACTGCATGCCATGGACGTGTCCACAACCTTTCTTCAAGGAGACCTGCATGAAACTATCTACCTGGCGTGTCCTGAAGGCTACACTCTAGACCAGCCTAACACTGCCTCGGAGCTGCATCGCCTAGTCTACGGGCTCAAGCAATCTCCTCGCGAATAGCATGCCAAATGCCGAGCAACAATCCTCAACCTGGGATTCACAGTCTCCACTGCCAATCCCAGGCTATTCCTTCGCTCTCAGCCAGATAAGCAAACCTACATTCTGGCCTATGTGGATGATCTGGCTAGCGCTTCCAACAATCCCATTGCTCTCCAGGAGCTCAAGCAAGCTCTCCTATCACACCATGAAGGACCTTGGGGAACTGACCCACTACTTGGGGGTTGATATCAAGAGGGATCGGGAGAAGCGGCTCAGCACTCTCTCTCAAGAGCCCTACATTGCTTCATTACTTAAGCACTTTGGGATTGAGAACAGCAATGGGAGACCAACCCTCATGACAATAGACCACAAACTCACCTCACCAGCATACACAGTCTCGTCACCCTCCCCTGAACCCTATCCAAAGCTGGTTGGATCCCTGATGTATGCAATGGTCTGCACTCGTTCCGGCCTCGCTTTCCCTTTCAGTGTGCTATCACGATATGTGGGAGATGAGAATCACAGTGACCAACACTGGAAGGGAGCAAAACGAGTTCTGGGGTATCTGGGAGAAACTGTGTCCTTCTACCTCGAGCTGGGAGGAACTCAACCACTTACACTAGAAGGATACAGTGACTCTTCCTAGGCCGACGGCCAAGCCAACCGAAAGTCATCACAGGGCTACGGCTTTTACCTTGGCTCACGACTAATCAGCTGGCAGTCTACCAGGTCATCCTCTGTCTCACTATCCTCTTGTGATGAAGAACTCTGTGCAGGTACCATGACTGCCCAAGAAGCCATCTGGCTGAAGTACCTCCTGCAAGACATTGGATATCCGCAACCATGCCTAGTTTTGTGGTGCGGCAACCAGAGCAACATTACTCTCACAGAGAACCCAGTCTTTCATGGGCGAACCAAGCACATTGAGCTACACTACTTCTTCATCAAAGGAAAAGGTGCAGGCAAATGAACTCTTAGTTCAGCATGTGGTCTGAAAGGCCAACAGACTGACATCTTCACCAAAGCCCTATATCAGTTACAGCATGCAATCTTGGTGTATCTTCTAGGTATCAGGACCAAAGACACATGAAGCTTCAACACTGGTTCTCTTCACGGGGGTTGTTGAAAAAAAAGAAGAGAAACCAGTAAGAAGACTGGAGCACATCCGAACACAAACAAGAAAAAAACCGCACAAATCTCAACAGACACGCACGACCGAGATCCGGGCAACGACACTGCCTCGAAGTAATATGACAAATCGTGCTACGGCAAGAACTTTGCCACACGATGCCTGAACGACACGAAGTAGCGCCCCCACCTTGCAAGGGTTCTAGCAAGACACAGAACACTAATTTAGGTAGGTTAGACCATAGTACCTTTTGCTTTCGCTATTCTATCAATCAATCGGTTTTCCTCCTCCTCATAGGAGCTACTATCGTTTCCGTCCTTCATTAACTTGCCTGCCTTGCATCGCTTTGGTCTGTAACTTGTGACTAACGATTCTAATCAACACTTGTCATCCATCAGCAAGGAAGGTCTCCTCAAGTCGCCCCTTCCTGGTTGCCATAATCCTGACAGTGTGGTCAACTTTGACAACTCATAACACGAGTCACAAGTGGTCAGAGAGGGAAACAATGGTTTGTAGATACCAGTTAGCAACTAGCAAGTACAAACACCGTCAATATGCAATGGCACAGCGTCGCTACCATGCATAGTGACCGACCAATGTATGCATATGTCATTGACCATGACCAAAGAATTTCACTTCATGTGGTCAACGTTGACAACTCCCAACAAGAGTCACACATAGTCAAATGGGGTAAGAATGGGTTGGGAACACTAGCTATTAACACGAAAGCACAAAGACCCTCAATACGTAGTGACATGGCGTGCCAACCATGTACAGTGACAAACCAAAGTAGGCATATGCCACTAACCATGACCAAAAGAGTTTCATAGTGTGTGGTCAACGTTGAAAACTCATAACACGAGTCACACATGGTCAGAGGGGGAAACAACGGCTTGGTAACACTAGCTATCAAGTAGCAAGTACAAGGACCTTCAACAAGTAGTTCCACGTTGTGGGTAGCGTGCACGGTAACCAACCAAATGATGGATACGTCACTGACTATGACCAAAGAATACACTATGTGCGGTCAACATTAACAATTCATAACACGAGTCAAAACTTGTCAGAGGGATAGACAATGGTTTAAGAACCCTATGTATCAACTAGAAAGGACAAAGAACTTTAATACGTGGTGGCACGGTGTGGCTACTATGCACACCGAACAACCAAACTAGGCACATGTCACTGACCATGACCAAAGAATTTATATATGGGTGGTCAACGTTTACAACCCATAACATGAGTCACAAATGGTCAGAGGGGGAAACAATGGTTGCGGAATATTAGTTTTCAACTAGCGAGGACAACGAACTTTCATAATATGTAGCAAATTGTGGCTGCCATGCACAATGACTGACTAAAGGAGGCATACGTACTGCCTTTGACCAAATAAACATGCCGTGTGTGGTCAACGTTGACAACTCATAATACACGTCACAAATGGTCAGAGGGGGGAACGATGGGTTGGGAACACCAGGTATCAACTAGCAAGCACAAGAACCTTCAATAAGTAGTGGCACAGTGTGGAGACCATGTACAATGACCAGCCAAAGTAGGCATATGTGACTGACCGTGACCAAAGAATGTCACTATGTGTGGTCAAATTTGACATCTAATAACACAAGTCACAAATGGTCAGATAGGAAAATAATGGGTTGTGAATACTAGTCAATTACTAGCAAGTACAAAGACCTTCAATATGTAGTGGCACAGTGTGGATACCATGCATAGTGAGCAACCAAAGTATGCATTTGTCACTGGCCATGACCAATGAATTTCACTTCATGTGGTCAACATTGACAACTCACAACAAGAGTCACAGATAGTCAGAGGGGGTCACAATGGTTTGGGAACACTAGATATCAACTAGGAAGCACAAAGATCTTCAATACGTAGTGACATGGTGTGGAAACCATGTACAGTGACAAACAAAAGTAGGCATATGTCAATAACCATGACCAACCGAATTTCACAGTGTGTGGTCAACGTTGAAAACTCATAACACAAGTCACAACTGGTCAGATGGGGGAAACAATGGGTTGGAAACAGTTGTTATCAAAAAGTAAATACAAATACATTCAACAAGTAGTGGCACGGTATGGCAAGCGTGCACAGTGACCAACCAAAGGATGCATACGTCACTAACTATGACCAAAAAAGTCCACTATGTGTGGTCAACTTTGACAACTCATAACACGAGTCACAAATGGTCAGAGGGAGAGACAAAGGATTGGGAACCCTATGTGGCAACTACAAAGAACTTCATAAAGTAGTGGCACTCTGTGGCTGCTATGCAGACCAAAGAACCAAACTAGGCGTATGTCACTAACCATGACCAGAGAATTTCAAAATAAGTGGTCAACGTTCACAACCCATAACAGGAGTCACAAATGGTCAGATGAGGAAACAATGGTTTTGGAATACTAGTTTTCAACTAGCAAAAAAACGACCTACAATAAGTAGTAGCACGGTGGTGCTACCATGCACACTGACCGACCAAAGTGGGCATATGTACTGCCTTTGACCAAAGAAGTATGCAGTGTGTGGTCAATATTGACAACTTAGAATACGTGTCACACATGGTCAGAGGGGGAGACGATGGTTTGAGAACACCAGGTATCAACTAGCAAGCACAAGGACCTTCAATAAGTAGTGGCACGGTGTGGCTACCATGTACAATGACCATCCAAAGTAGGCATATGTCACTGACCATGATCAAAGAATGCCACTATATGTGGTCAACTTTGACAACTCATAACACGAGTCACAAGTGGTCAGAGGGGGAAACAATGGTTTGTGAATACAACTTATCAACTAGCTAGTACAAATATTGTCTGTATGTAGTGGCACAGTGTGGCTACCATGCACAGTGACCAACCAAAGTACGCATATGTAAATGACCATAACCAAAGATTTTCACTTCATGTGGTCAACGTTGACAACTCACAACAAGAGTCACACGTATTCAAAGGAGATAACAATGGTTTGGGAACACTAGCTATCAACTAGAAAGCACAAAGACCTTCAATATGTAGTGACATGGCGTGGCAACCATGTACAGTGACAAACCAAAGTAGGCATATGCCTTTAACAATGACCAGAAGAATTTCATAGTGTGTGGTCACCGTTGAAACTCATTACATGAGTCACAAATGGTCAGAGGGGGAAACAATGGGTTGGGAACACTAGTTATCAACTAGCAAGTACAAAGACCTTCAACAAGTAGTGGCACGGTGTGGCTAGCCTGCACAGTGACCAACCAAAGGATGCATACGTCACTGACTGTGACCAAAGAAGTCCACTATGTGTGGTCAATATTGAAAATTCATAACAGGAGTAACAAATGGTCAGAGGGAGAGACAATGGTTTCGGAATCCCACGTATTGACTAGAAATGACAAAGAACTTCAATACGTAGTGGCACGGTGTGGCTACTATGCACACTGAACAACCAAACTAGGCATATGTCACTGACCATGACTAAATAACTTCAGTATGGGTGATAGACGTTCACAACCCATAACAGGAGTCACAAATGGCCAGAGGGGGGAAACAATGGTTTCAGAACATTAGTTTTCAACTAGTAAGGACAACGACCTTCAATAATTAGTAGCACGGTGTGGCTACCATGCATAATGACCAACCAAAGCAGGCATATGTACTGCCTTTGACCAAAGGAATCCGCTGTGTATGGTCAACGGTGACAACTCATAATACAAGTCACAAATGGTCAAAGGGGGAAACGATGGTTTGGGAATACTAGGTATCAACTAGCAATAACAAGAACCTTTAATAAGCAGTGGCACGGCGTGGCTACCATGTACAATGACCAACCAAAGCAGGCATAGGTCACTGACCATGACCAAAGAGTGTCACGATGTGTGGTCAACTTTGACAACTCATAACACGAGTCACTACTGGTCAGAGGGGGAAACAATGGTTTGTGAATACTAGTTACCGACTAGCAAGCACAAAAACCGTCAATATATAATGGCACAGTTTGGCTACCATGCACAGTGACCAACCAACGTATGCATATGTCACTGACCATGACCAAATAATTCAACTTCATGTGGTCAACGTTGACAACTCACAACAAAAGTCACACTTGGTCAGAGGGGGTAACAATTGTTTGGGAACACTAGCTTTCAACTAGAAAGCACAAAGACCTTCAATACATAGTGACACGGCATGGTAACCATGTACACTGAGAAACCAAAGTAGGCATATGCCACTAACCATGACGAAACGAATTTCACGGTGCGTGGTCAACGTTGAAAACTCATAACACAAGTCACAAATGGTAAGAGGGGGAAGGAATGGGTTGGCAATACTAGTTATCAAGTAGTAAGTACAAAGACCTTAAACAAGTAATGGCACGTTGTGGCTAGCGTGTACAGTGACCAACCAAAAGGATGCATATGTCACTGACTATTACCAAAGAATTCCACTATGTGTGTTCAACGTTGACAACTCATAACACAAGTCACAAATGGTCAGAGGGAAAGACAATGGATTAGAAACCCTATGTAGTGACTAGAAAGGACAAAAAACATCAAAAAGTAGTGGCACAGTGTGGCTACTATGCACACAAAAAAACAAACTAGCCATAACACGGGTCACAAATGGTCAGAGGGGGAACAATGGATTCGGAGTATTAGTTTTCAACTAGCAAGGACAACAACCTTCAATAATCAGTAGCACGGTGTGGCCACCATGCACAATGACCGATCAAAGTAGGCATATGTACTGCCTTCGACCAAAGAAATCCGCTGTGTGTGGTTAACGTTGACCACTCATAATACAAGTCACAAATCGTCAGGGAAAGGAGCGATGGTTTGGGAACACCAGGTATCAACTTGCAAGCACAAGGACCTTCAATAAGTAGTGGCACACAGTGGCTACCATGTACAATGACCATCCAAAGTAGGCATATGTCACCGACCATGACCAAAGAATGTCACTATGTGTGGTCAACTTTGACAACTCATAACAGGAGTCACAAATGGTCAGAGGGGGAAACAATGGGTTGTGAATACTAGTTATTGACTAACAAGTACAAAGACCTTCGCTATGTAGTGGCAAAGCGTGGCTACCATTGCAAAGTGACCAATCAAAGTATGCATATGTCACTGACCATGACCAAAGAATTTAACTTCATGTGGTCAACATTGACAATTCACAACAAGAGTCACACATAGTCAAAGGGGGTAACAATGGGTTTGGAACACTAGCTATCAACCGAAAGCACAACGACCTTCAGTACATAGTGACACGACGTGGCAACCATGTACAGTGACAAACCAAAGTAGGCATATGCCACTAACCATGACCAACTGAATTTCACAGTGTGTGGTCAATGTTGAAAACTCATAATACGAGTCACAAATGGTCAGAGGAAGAGACAATGGTTTGCGAAACCTATGTATCGAAAATAAAGGACAAAGAACTATGCACACCGAACAACCAAACTAGGCATATGTCACTAACCATGACCAAAGAATTTCAGTATGGGTAGTCAACGTTAACAACCCATAACACGAGTCACACATGGTCAGAGGGGCAAACAATGGTTTCGGAATACTAGTTTTCGACTAGCAAGGACAACGACCTTAAATACTTAGTAGCACGGTATGGCTACCATGCACACTTAACGACCAAAGTACGCATGTGTACTGCCTTCAACGAAAGAAATCCGCAGTGTGTGGTCAACGTTGACAACTCATGATAGGAGTCACAAATGGTCAGAGGGGGGAACGATGGTTTGGGAACACCACGTATGAACTAGCAAGCACAGGGACCTTCAATAAGTAGTGGCACGGTGTGGCTACCATGTACAATGACCATCCAAAGTAGGCATATGTCACTGACCATGATGAAAAGAATGTCACTATGTGTGGTCAACGTTGACAACTCATGATAGGAGTCACAAATGGTCAGAGGGGGGAACGATGGTTTGGGAACACCACGTATGAACTAGCAAGCACAGGGACCTTCAATAAGTAGTGGCACGGTGTGGCTACCATGTACAATGACCAACCAAAGTAGGCATATGTCACTGACCATGATGAAAAGAATGTCACTATGTGTGGTCAACTTTGACAACTCATAACACGAGTCACAGATGGTCAGAGGGGGAAACAATAGTTTGTGAATACTATTTATCGACTAGCAAATACAAAGACCGTCACTATGTAGTGGCATAGTGTGGCTACCATGCACAGTGACCAACCAAAGTATGCATACATCACTGACCATGACCAAAGAATTTCAGTACATGTGGTCAAAGTTGACAGCACACAACAAGAGTCACACTTAGTTAAAGGGGGTAACAATGGTTTGGGAACACTAGCTATCAACTAGAAACCACAAAGACCTTCAATACGTAGTGACACGGTGTGGCAACCATGTACGGTTACGAACCAAAGTAGGCATATGCCCATAACCATGACCCAAAGAATTTCACAGTGTGTGGTCAACGTTGAAAACTCACAACACAAGTCAGAAATGGTCAGAGGGGGAAACAATGGATTGGGAACACTAGTTATCAACTAGCAAGTACAAAGACCTTCAACAAGTAGTAATACGGTGTGTCTAGCATGCACAATGACCAACCAAATGATGCATACGTCACTGACTATGACAAAAGAAGTCCACCATGTGTGGTCAACATCGAAAACCCATAACACGAGTCACTTATGGTCAGAGGGAGAGACAATGGATTTGGAACCCTATGTAGCGACTAGAAAGGACAAAGAACGTCAATAAGTAGTGGCACGGTGTGGCTACTGTGCACACCAAACAACCAAACCAAGCATATGTCACTGACCATGACCGAAGAATTTCAATATGGGTGGTTAACCTTCACAACCCATAACACGAGTTGCAAATGGTCAGAGGGGGGAACAATGGTTTCGGAATATTAGTTTTCAACTAGCAAGTACAACGAACTTCAATAAGTAGTAGCACAGTGTGGCTACCATGCACAATGACCGACCAAAGTAGGCATATGTACTGCCTTTGACCAAAGAAATCCGCTGCGTGTGGTCAACATTGACAACTCAGAATACGAGTCACAAATGGTCAGAGGAAGGAACGATGGCTTGCGAACACCAGGTATCAGCTAGCAAGCACAAGGAACTTCAATGAGTAGTGGCACGATGTGGTCACCATGTACTATGACCAACCAAAGTCGGCATATGTCACTGACCATGACCAAAGAATGTCACTGTGTGTGGTCCACTTTGACAGCTCATAACACAAGTCACAAATGGGCAAAGGGGGAAACAATGATTTGTAAATACTGGTTATCCACTAGCAAGTATAAAGACCGTCAATATGCAGTGGCACACTGTGGCTACCAGGCACAGTGACCAACCAGGGTATGCATATTTCACTGACCAGAACCAAAGAATTGCACTTCATGTGGTCGACGTTAACAGATCACAACAAGAGTCACATGTAGTCAAAGGGGGTAACAATGGATTGGGAACACAAGCTATCAACTAGAAAGCACAAAGACCTTCAATGCATAGTAACACGGCGTGGCAACCATGTACTGTGAAAACCCAAAGTAGGCATATGCCACTAGCCATGACCAAACTACTTTCACTGTGTGTGGTCAACGTTGAAAACTCATAACACGAGTCACAACTGGTCAGAGGGGCAAACAATGGATTGGGAACACTAGTTATCAACTAGCAAGTACAACAATCTTCAATAAGTAGTAGCACGGTGTGACTACCATGCACAATGACCGACAAAAGTAGGCATATGTACTGCCTTTGACCAAAGACATCCGCTGTGTGTGGTCAATGTTGACAACTCATAGAGAAACAAATGGTCAAAGGGGTGAACCATGGTTTGGGAACACCAGGTATCAACTAGCAAGCACAAGGGCCTTCAATAAGTAGTGGCACAGTGTGGATACCATGTACAATGAACAACCAAAGTAGGGATATGTCACAGACCATGACCAAAGAATGTCACTATATGTGGTCAACTTTGGCAACTCATAACACGAGTCACAAATGGTCAGAGGGAGAAACAATGGTTTGTGAATACTAGTAATCGACTTGCAAGTACAAAGATTGTCAATATGTAGTGGCACAGTCTGGCTACCATGCACAGTGACCAACCAAATAATGCACATTTCACTGACCATGACCAAAGAATTTCATTTCATGTGGTCAACGTTGACAACTCACAACAAGAGTCACACATAGCCAAAGGGGGTAACAATTGTTTGAAAACCATAACTATCAAGTAGAAAGCACAAGGACATTCAATACGTAGTGACATGGCGTGGCAACCATGTACAGTGACAAACCAAAGTAGACATATACCAATACTTATGACCAAAAGGATTTCACAGTGTGTGGTGAACGTTGAAAACTCATAGCACGAGTCACAAGTGGTCAGGGGGGGAAACAACGGGTCTGGAACACTAGTTATCAACTATCAAGTACAAAGACCTTCAACAAGTAGTGGCACCGTGTGGCTAGCGTGCACAGTGACCAACCAAAGGATGCATACGTCACTGACTATGACCAAAGAAGTCCACTATGTGTGGTCAACATTGACAACTCATACCACGAGTCACAAATGGTCAGAGGGAGGGACAATGCCTTGGGAGCCCCATGTATTGACTAGAAAGGACAAAGAACATCACTACGTGGTGGCACCGTGTGGCTTCTATGCACACTGAACAACCAAACCAGGCATATGTCACTGACACGAGTCACAAATGGTCTTAGGTGGAAACAATGCCTTCGGAATATTAGTTTTCAACTAGCAAGGACAACGACCTTCAATGATTAGTAGCACGGTGTGGCTACCATGCACAATGACCGACCAAAGGCATATGTACTGCCTTTAACCAAAGAAATCTGGTGTGTGTGGTCAAAGTTGACAACTCACAATACAAGTCACAAATGGTCAGAGGGGGGAACGATGGCTTGCAAACACCAGGTATCAACTACCAAGCACAGGGACCTTCCATGAGTAGTGGCACGATGTGGTTACCATGTACTATGACCAACCAAAGTTGGCATATGTCACTGACCATGACCAAAAAATGACACTATGTGTGGTCAACTTTGACAACTCATAACACGAGTCACAAATGGTCAGATGGGGAAACAATGGGTTGTGAATACTAGTTATCGACTAACAAGTACAAAGACCTTCAATATGTAGTGGCACTGTATGGCTACCATGCACAGTGACCAACCAAAGTATGCATATGTTACTGCCCATGACCAAAGAGTTTCACTTCATGTGGTCAACATTGAGAACTCAAAACAAAAGTCACAGACATTGAGAGGGGGTAACAATGTGTTGAGAACACTATCTATCAACTAGGAAGTAGAGAGACCCTCAATACGTAGTGACACTGTGTGGCAACCATGTATAGTGACCAACCACAGTAGGCATATGCCACTAACCATGCCCAACAGAATTTCACACTATGAGGTCAACGTTTTAAACTCATAACACGGTTCACAAATGGTCATAGGGGGAAAAAATGGGTTGGAAACACTAGTTATCAAATAGCAAGTACAAATATCTTCAACAAGTAGTGGCACAGTGTGAATAACGTGCACAGTGACCAATGAAAATATGCATACGTCACTGACTATGACCAAAGAAGTCCACTATGTCTAGTCAACATTGACAACTCATAACACGAGTCACAAATGGTCAGAGGGAGAGACAATGGTTTGGGAACCCTGTGTATAACCTAGAAAGGAAAAACAACCTCAACAAGTAGTAGCACGGTGTGGCTGCTATGCACACTGAACAACCAAACTTGGCACATGTCACTGACCATGACCAAAGAATTTCAATATGGGTGGTCAACGTTCACAACCCATAACACGAGTCACAAATTGTCAGAGGGGGAAACAATGATTTCAGAATACTCGTTTTTAACTAGCAAGGACAATGGCCTTCAATAATTAGTAGCACGGTGTGGCTACCATGCACAATGACCGATCAAAGTAGGCATATGTACTGCCTTTAACCAAATAAATCCGCTGTGTGTGGTCAACCTTGACAACTCACAATACGGGTCGCAAATTGTCAGAGGGGGGAATGATGGTTTGGGAATACCAGGTATCAACTAGCAAGCAGAAGGACCTTCAATAAGCAATGGCACGGTGTGGCTACCATGTACAATGATCAACCAAAGTAGGCATATGTCACTGACCATGACCAAAGAATGTCACTATGTGTGGTCAATTTTAACAACTCATAACAAGAGTCACAATCGGTCACAGGGGGAAACAATGGTTTTGGAAATTTAGTTTTCAACTAGCAAGTACAATGACCTGCAATAAGTGGTAGCACGGTGTGGCTACCAAGCACAATAACCGACCAAAGTAGGCATATGTACTGCCTTTGACCAACGAATCTCACTTCATGTGGTCAACCTTGACAACTCAGGACAAGAGTCACAGATAGTGACAGGGGGTAACAATGCTTAAGAAACACTAGTTATCAACTAGAAATCACAAAGACCTTCGAAACGTAGTGAAACGGCATGGCAACCATGTAGAATGACAAACCAAAGTAGGCATATGTCACAAACCTTGACCAAAAGAATTTCACAGTGTGTGGTCAACGTTGAAAACTCATAACACGAGTCAATAATGGTCAGAGTGTGAAACAATGGGTTAAAACTACAAGTTATCAACTAGCAAGTACAAAAATAACTTGTGTTCCCAACCCATTGTTTTCCCCCTCTGACTATTTGTGACTCATTTTATGAGTTTTCAACGTTGACCACACAGTGTGAAATTCTGTTTGTTGTGGTTAGTGGCATATGCCTACTTTGGTTTGTCACTGTACATGGTTACCATGCCGTGTCACTACGTATTGAAGGTCTTTGTGCTTTCTAGTTGGTAGCTAGTGTTCCCAAACCATTGTTACCCCCTCTGACTATCTTTGACTCTTGTTGTGAGTTTTCAACGCTGACCACATGAAGTGAAGTTCTTTGATCATGGTCAGTGATATATGCATACTTTGGTTGGTCAATGTGCATGGTAGCCACACTGTGCCACCACATATTGAAGGTCTTTGTACTTGCTAGCCGATAACTAGTATTCACAAACCATTGTTTCTTCCTCTGGCCATTTGTGACTCGTGTTATGAGTTGTCAAAGTTGACCACACATAGTGACATTCTTTGGTCATGGTCAGTGACATATGCCTACTTTGGTTGGTCATTGTACATGGTAGCCACAACGTGCCACTACATATTGAAGGTCCATGTGCTTCCTAGTTGATATCTACTGTTCCCAAACCATCGTTCCCCCCTCTGACCATTTGTGACTCGTATTATGAGTTGTCAATGTTGACCACACACAGCGATTTTCTTTGGTCAATGGCACTACATATGCCTACTTTGGTAGGTTATTGCGCATGGTAGCCACACCGTGCTACTAAGTATTGAAGTTTGTTGTCCTTGCTAATTGAACACTAATATTCCGAAACCATTGTTTCCCCCTCTGACCATTTGTGACTCGTGTTGTGTGTTGTGAACTTTGGTCATGGTCACTGACATATGCCTAGTTAGGTTGTTTGGTATGCATAGTAGCCAGACGGTGCCACCGTGTACTGAAGTTATTTGTCCTTTCTAGTCGATACATAGGGTTCCCAAACCATTGTCTCGCCCTCTGACCATCTGTGACTCGTGTTATGAGTTCTCAATGTTGACCACAGACGTATTGAAGTTCTTTGTCCTTGAAAGTCGATACATAGGGTTCCCAACCAATTGTCTCTCCTTCTGACCATTTGTGACTCGTGTTATGAGTTGTCAATGTTGACCACACATAGTGGACTTTTTAGGTCATAGTCAGTAACATATGCATCCATGAGTTGGTCACTGTGCACGCTAGCCACACCGTGCCACTACTTGTTGAAGGTCTTTGTGCTTGCTATTTGATAACTAGTGTTTCCAACCCATTGTTTCCTCCGATGAGCATTTGTGACTCGTGTTATGAGTTTACAACGTTGACCTCACACTGTGAAATTTTGTTGGTCATGGCTAGTGGCATATGCCTACTTTGGGTTGTGACTATACATGGTTGCCACACCGTGTCACTATGTATTGAGGGTCTTTGTGCTTTCTAGTTGATAGATAGTGTTCCCAACCCATTGTTACCCCCTCTCACTATCTGTGACTCCTGTTGTGAGTTCTCAATGTTGACCACATGAAGTGAAATTCTTTGGTCATGGGCAGTTACATATGCATACTTTGGTTGGTCACAGTGCATGTCAGCCATACAGTGCCACTACATATTGAAGGTCTTTGTTCTTGCTAGTCGATAACTAGTATTCACAAACCATTGTTTCCCCCTCTAACCATTTGTGACTCGTGTTATGAGTTGTCAAAGTTGACCACACATAGTGACATTCTCTGGTCATGGTCAGTGACATATGCCGACTTTGGTTGGTTGTAGTACATGGTAACCACATCGTGCCACTACTCATTTAAGGTCCTTGTGCTTGCTAGTTGATACCTGGTGTTCGCAAGCCACCGTTCCCCCCTCTGACCATTTGTGACTTGTATTGTGAGTTGTCAACGGTGACCACACACACCGGATTTCTTTGGTCAAAGGCAGTACATATGCCTACTTTGGTCGGTCCTTGTGCATGGTAGTCACACCGTGCTACTAATTACTGAAGGTCGTTGTCCTTGCTAGTCTAAAACTCATATTCCGAATCCATTGTTTCCACCTCTGACCACTTGTGACTCATGTTATGGACTGTGAATGTTAACCACCGATACTGAAATTCTTTGGTCATGGTGAGTGACATATGCCTTGTTTGGTTGTTTGGTGTGCATAGAAACCACATCGTGCCACCACGTACTGATGTTCTTTGTCCTCTTTAGTCGATACATAGGCTTCTCAAAGCATTTTCCATCCCTTTGACCATTTGTGACTCGTGGTATGAGTTGTCCATGTTGACCACACATAGTGGACTTCTTTGGTCATAGTCAATGACGTATGCATCCTTTGGTTGGTCACTGTGCACGCTAGCCACACCGTGCCACTACTTGTTGAAGGTCTTTGTACTTTCTAGTTGACAACTAGTGATCCAAACCCATTGGTCCCCCCTCTAACCATCTGTGACTTGTGTTATGAGTTTTCAACATTGACCACACACTGTGAAATTCTTTTGGTCATAATTATTGGTATATGCCTACTTTTCTTTGCCACTGTACATGGTTTCCACGCCATATCATTACTTATTGAAGGTCTTTGTGCTTTCTACTTGATAGCTAGTGTTTTCAAACCATTGTTATCCCCTTTGACTATGTGTGAATCTAGTTGTGAAGTGTCAAAGTTGACCACATTAAGTGAAATTCTTAGGCCATGGTCAGTGACACATGAATACTTTGGTTGGTCACTGTGCATGGTAGCCACACTGTTCCACAACATATTAACGATATTTGGACTTGCTAGTCCATAATAATTATTCACAAACCATTGTTTCTCCCTCTCACCATTTGTGAGTTGTGTTATGAAAAGTCAAAGTTGACCAAATATAGTGACATTCTTTGGTCATGGTCAGTGACATATCCCTACTTTGGTTGGTCATTGTACATGGTAACCACACCGTGCCACTACTTATTGAAGGCCCTTGTGCCTGCTAGTTGATACCTGGTGTTCCCAAACCATGGTTCACCCCTCTGAACATTTGTTTTTCGTATTATCAGTTGTCAACGTTGACCACACACAGCGGATTTCTTTGGTCAAAGGCAGTACATATGCCTACTTTTGTTGGTCATTGTGCATGGTAGCCACACCGTGCTACTACTTATTGAAGGTCGCTGTACTTGCTAGTTGATAACTAGTGTTCCCAATCCATTGTTTCCCCCTCTGACCATTTGTGACTCATGTTATGAGTTTTCAACGTTGACCACACACGGTGAAATTAGTTTGGTCATGGCAAGTGGCATATGCCTATTTTGGTTTGTCACAGTACATGGTTGCCACGCCGTGTCACTATGTATTGAAGACCTTTGTGCTTTCTAGTTGATAGCTAGTCTTCCCTAACCATTGTTACCCCCTTTGACTACGTGCGACTCTTGTTGTGAGATGTTAAAGTTAACCACATGAAGTGAAATTCTTTGGTCATGGTCAGTGATATATGCATACTTTGGTTGGTTGATGTGCATGGTAGCCACGCTGTGCCACTAGATAGTGACAATCTTTGTATTGTCTAGTCGATAAATAGTATTCAAAAACCATTGTTTTGCCCTCTAACGATTTGTGACTCGTGTTATGAGTTGTCAAAGTTGACAACACATAGTGACATTTTCTTGTCATGGTCAGTGACATATGCCTACTTTGGTTGGTCATTGTACATGGTAGCCACACCGTGCCACTACTTATGGAAGGTCCTTGTGCTTGCTAGGTGATACATGGTGTTCAAAAACCATCGTTCCCCCCTCTGACCATTTGTGACTGGTGTTATGAGTTGCCAACGTTGACCACACACTGCGGATCTCTTTGGCGGAAGGCGGTACATATGCGTACGTTGGTCGTTCAGTGTGCATGGTAGCCACACCGTGCTACTAATTATTGAAGGTCGTTGTCCTTGCAAAATGAAAACTAACATTCCAAAACCATTGTTTCGCCCTCTGGCCATGTTTGACTCGTGTTATGGGTTGTGAAAGTTGACTACCCATACTGAAATTCTTTGGTCATGGTCATTGACATATGCCTAGTTTGGTTGTTCAGTGTGCACAGTAGCCACACCGTGCCACCACGTATTGAAGTTCTTTGTCCTTCATAGTCAATACGTAGGGTTCCCAAACCATTGTCTCTCCCTCTGACCATTTTTGACTCGTGTTATAAATTTTCAATCTTGACCACACATAGTGGACTTCTTTGGTCATAGTCAGTGACATATGCATCCTCTGGTTGGTCACTGTGCACGCTAGCCACGTCGTGCCACTACGTGTTGAAGGTCTTTGTACTTGCTAGTTGATAACTAGTGTTTCCAACCAATTGTTCCCCCCTATGACCATTTGTGACTCTTGTTATGAGTTTTCAACGTTGACCTCACACTCTACAATCATGTTGGTCATGGTTAGTGGCATATGCCTGCTTTGGCTTGTCAGTATAGATGGTTGCTACACCGTGTCACTATGTATTGAGGGTCTTGGAGCTTTCTAGTTGATAGCTAGTGTTCCTAAACCATTGTTTCCCTTTTCACTGTCTGTGACTCTTGCTATGAGCTGTCAATGTTGACCACATGAANGTTTTCAACGTTGACCTCACACTCTACAATCATGTTGGTCATGGTTAGTGGCATATGCCTGCTTTGGCTTGTCACTATAGATGGTTGCTACACCGTGTCACTATGTATTGAGGGTCTTGGAGCTTTCTAGTTGATAGCTAGTGTTCCTAAACCATTGTTTCCCTTTTCACTGTCTGTGACTCTTGCTATGAGCTGTCAATGTTGACCACATGAAGTGAAATTCTTTGATCCTGGGTAGTGACATGTACATACTTTGGTTGGTCACTATGCATGGTAGCCATACTGTGCCACTACATGTTGACGGTCTTTGTACTTGCTAGTCGATAACTAGTATTCACAAACCATGGTTTCCCCCTCTGACCATTCGTGACTCGTGTTATGAGTTATAAACGTTGACCACAGATAGTGACATGCTTTGGTCATGGTTAGTGGCATATGCCTACATTGGTTGGTCATTGTACATGGTAGCCACACCGTGCCACTACTTATTGAAGACCCTTGTGCTTGCTAGTTGATACCTGGTGTTCCCAAACAATGGTCCCCCCCCCTGACCATTTGTCACTCATATTATGAGTTTTCAACATTGACCACACACAGCGGATTTCTTTCGTCAAAGGCAGTACATATGCCTACTTTGGTCGGTCATTATGCGTGGTAGCCACACCGTGCTACTACTTACTGAAGGTCTTTGTACTTGCTAGTTGAAAACAAATATTCTGAAACCATTGTTTCCCCCCTCTGACCTGTTGTGACTCGTGTTATTGTTTGTGAACGTTCACCACCCATACTAAAATTCTCTGGTCATGGTCAGTGACATATGCCTAGTTTAGTTGTTCGATGTGCATAGCAGCCACACCGTGCCACTACGTATTGAAGTTCATTGTTCTTTATACTTACTGCATAGGTTTCCGAATCCATTGTCTCTCCCTCTGACCATTTGTGACTCGTGTTATGAGTTGTCAATGTTGACCACACATAGTGGACTTCTTTGGTCATAGTCAGCGACGTATGCATCCTTTGGTTGGTAACTGTGCATGCTAGCCACACCGTGCCACTACTTGTTGAAGGTTATTGTATTTTCTAGTTGATAACTAGTGTTCTCAACCCATTGTTTCCCCCTGTGAACATTTGTGACTCGTGTTATGAGTTTTCAACGTTGACCACACACTGTGAAATTAGCTTGGTCATGGTTAGTGGCATATGCCTACTTTGGTTTGTCACAGTACATGGCTGCCACGCCGTGTCACTATGTATAGAAACTTTTTGTTCGTTCTAGTTGATAGCTAGTGTTCCTAAACCATTGTTACCACCTTTGACTATGTGTGACTCTTGTTGTGAGTTGTTAACATTAACCACATGAAGTGAAATTCTTTGGTCATATTCAGTGACATATGCATACTTTGGTTGGTCACTTTGCATGGTAGCCACACTGTGCCACTACATATTGACGGTCTTTGTACTTGCTAGTCGATAACTAGTATTCACAAACCATTGTTTACTCCTCTTACCATCTGTGACTTCTGTCATGAGTTGTCAAACTGGACAACACATGGCGACATTCTTTCTTCATGGTCAGTGACATATACCTACTGTGGTTGGTCATTGTACATGGTAGCCACACCGTGTCACTACTCATTGAAGTTCCTTGTGCTTGCTAGTTGATACCTGGTCTTCACATCCATTGTTCCCCCCTCTGACCATTTGTGACTCGTATTATGACTTGTCAACGTTGACCACACACAGCGGATTCCTGTGGTAAAAGGCAGTACATGTGCCTACTCTGGTTGGTCTTTGTGCATGGTAGCCACAGCGTGCTACTACTCAATAAAGTTTGTTGTACTTGCTAGTTGAAAACTAATAGCCCGGAACCATTGTTTCCCCCTCTGACCACTTGTGACTCATGTTATGGGTTGTGAATGTTGACCACCCATATTGAAATTCGTTGGTCATGGACAGTGACATGTGCATAGTTTGGATATATGGTGTGCATAGTAGCCACACCGTGCCACTACTTATTCAAGTTATTTGTCCTTTCTAGTCACTACATACGGTTCCCAATCCATCGTCTCTCACTCTGACCATTTGTGACTCGTGTTATGAGTTGTCGATGCTGACCACACATAGTGGACTTCTTTCGTCATAGCTAGTGACGTATGCATCCTTTGGTTGGTCACTGTGCACGCTAGCGACACCGTGCCACTACTTGTTGAAGGTCTTTGTACTTGCTTGTTGATAACTAGTGTTCCCAACCCATTGTTTCCCCCTGTGACCATTTGTGACTTGTGTTATGAGTTTTCAATGTTGACCACACACTGTGAAACTCTTTTTCTCATGGTTAGTGGCATATGCCTACTTTGGTTTGTCACTGTACATGGGTGCCACGCCGTGTCACTACGTATTGAAGGTCTTTGTGCCTTCTAGTTAATCGCTAGTGTTCCCAAACCATTGTTAACTCCTTTGACTAAATATGACTCTTGTTGTGAGTTGTCAACGTTGACCACATAAAGTGCAATTCTTTGGTCATGGTCAGTGACATATGCATACTTTGGTTGGTCACTATGCATGGAAGCCACACTGTGCCACTACGTAGTGACGGTCTTCGTACTTGCTAGTCAATAACTAGTATTCACAAACCATCATTTCCCCCTCTGAAAATTATGTTTTATGGGTTGTCAAAGTTTACCACACATAGTGACATTCTTTGGTCATGGTCAGTGACATATGCCTACATTGGTTGGTCATTGTACATGGTAGCCACACCGTGCCACTACTTGTTGAAGGTCCTTGTACTTTCTAGTTGTTACTTGTTGTTCCCAAACCATCGTTCCCCCCTCTGACCATTTGTGATTCGTATCATGAGCTGTCAACGTTGACCACACACTGCGGATTTTTCTGGTTAAAGGCAGTTCATATGCCGAATTTGGTCGGTCATTGTGCATGGTAGCCACACTTTGCTACTACTTATTGAAGGTCGTTTTACTTGCTAGGTGAAAACTAATGTTCCGAAACCATTGTTTCCCCGTTTGACCAGTTTGAGACTTGTGTTATGGGTTGTGAACGTTGACCACCCATATTGAAATTCATTGGTCATGTTCAGTGACGTGTGCCTGTTTTGGCTGTTCGGTGTGCATAGTAGTCACACCGTGCCACTACGTATTGAAGTTTTTTGTCCTTCGTAGCCGCTACATAGGGCCCCCAATCCATTGTCTCTCCCTCTGACCATTTGTGACTCGTGTTATGAGTTGTCAATGTTGACCACAGAGAGTGGACTTTTTTGGTCATAGTCAGTGACGTATGCATCCTTTGGTTGGTCACTGTGCATGCTAGCCACAGCGTGCCACTACATGTTAAAAGACTTTGTACTTGCTAGTTTATGACTAGTGTTCCCAATCCATTCTTCTCCCCTCTAACCATTCGTGACTCGTGTTATGAGTTTTCAACGTTGACCACACACTATGAAATTCTTTTGGTCATGGTGAGTAACATATGCCTACTTTGGGTTGTCATTGTACATGGTTTCCACGCCGTGTTACTACATATTGAAGTTATTTGTGCTTTCTAGTTGATAGCTAGTGTTCCCAAACCATTGTTAC
>SZWC01000059.1:549091-577466 GCA_023375785.1 Penium margaritaceum | reverse complement strand
GTCATGGTCAGTGACATAAGCCTACTTTGGTTGGTCATTGTACATGGTAGCCACACCGTGCCACTACTGACTGAAGATCATTGTGCTTGCTAGTTGATACCTGATGTTCCCAAACCATCGCCCCCCCTCTGACCATTTGTGACTCGTGTTATGAGTTGTCAATGTTGACCACACACAGCGGGTTTCTTTGGTCAAGTGCAGTACATATGCCTACTTTGGTCGATCATTGTGCATGGTAGCCACACCGTGCTACTACTTCTTGAAGGTCGTTGTAGGTGTTAGTTGAAAACTAATAGTCCAAAACCATTGCTTCCCCCTCTGACCATTTGTGACCCGTGTTATGGGTTGTGAACGTTGACCACCCATATTGAAATTCTTTGGTCATGGCCAGTGACATGTGCCTAGTTTGGTTGTTCGGTGTGCATAGTAGCCACACCATGTCACTACTTATTGAAGTTCTTTGTCCTTTCTAATCGCTACACATGGTTCCCAAACCATTGTTCTCCCTCTGACCATTGTTGACTCGTGTTATGAGTTGTCAAAGTTGACCAGACATAGTGGACTTCTTTTGTCATAGTCAGTGATGTATGCATCCTTTGGTTGGTCATTGTGCACGTTAGCCACACAGTGCCACTAAGTGTTGAAGGTCTTTGTACTTGCTAGTTGATAACTAGTAGTCCCAGCCCATTGTTTCCCCCTCTAGCCACACCGTGTCACTACTCATTGACGTTCCTTGTGCTTGCTATTTGATACCTGGTCTTCACATCCATCGTTCCCCCCTCTGACCATTTGTGACTCGTATTATGACTTGTCAACGTTGACCATACACAGCGGATTTCTGTGGTCAAAGGCAGTACATGTGCCTACTCTGGTCGGTCTTTGTGTATGGTAGCCACAGCGTGCTACTACTCATTGAAGTTTGTTGTACTTGCTAGTTGAAAACGAATAGGCCGGAACCATCGTTTCCTTCTCTCACCAGTTGTGACTCGTGTTATGGGTTGTGAACGTTGACCACCCATATAGAAACTTTTTGGTCATGGTCAGTAACATATGCATAGTTTGGTTGTTCGGTGTGCATAGTAGCCACACCGTGCCACTACTTATTGAAATTGTTTGTCCTTTCTAGTCACTACATATGGTTCCCAATCCATCGTCTCTCCCTCTTACCCTTTGTGACTCGTGTTATGAGTTGTTGATGCTGACCATGCATAGTGGACTTCTTTTGTCATAGCTAGTGACGTATGCATCTTTTGGTTGGCTACTGTGCACGCTAGCCACACTGTGCCACTACTTGTTGAAGGTCTTTGTACTTGCTAGTTGATAACTAGTGTTCCCAACCCATTGTTTCCCCCTGTGACCATTTGTGACTTGTGTTATGAGTTTTCAATGTTGACCACACACTGTGAAGTTTGTTTTCTCATGGTCTCTCGCATATGCCTACTTTGGTTTATCACTGTACATGGGTGCCACGTCGTGTGACTACGTATTGAAGGTCTTTGTGCTTTCTAGTTAATCGCTAGTGTTCCCGAACCATTGTTACCCCCTTTGACTACGTGTGACTCTTGTTGTGAGTTGTCAAAGTTTTCCACACATAGTGACATTCTTTGGTCATGGTCAGTGACATATGCCTACATTGGTTGGTCATTGTACATGGTAGCCACACCGTGCCACTACTTGTTGAAGGTCCTTGTACTTATTAGTTTTTACCTGGTATTCCCAAACCATCGTTTAGTCCTCTGACCATTTGTGATTCGTATCATGAGCTGTCAACGTTGACCACGCACTGCAGATTTCTCTGGTTAAAGGCAGTTCATATGCCAAATTTGGTCGGTCATTGTGCATGGTAGCCACACTTTGCTACTACTTATTGAAGGTCGTTGTACTTGCTAGTTGAAAACTAATGTTCCGAAACCATTGTTTCCCCCTTTGACCAATTTGTGACTCGTGTTATGGGTTGTGAACGTTGACCACCCATATTGAAATTCATTGGTCATGTTCAGTTACATATGCCTGTTCTGGCTGTTTGGTGTGCATAGTAGTCACACCGTACCACTACGTATTGAAGTTATTTGTCCTTCGTAGTCGCTACATAGGACCCCCAACCCATTGTCTCTCCCTCTGACCATTTGTGACTCGTGTTATGAGTTGTCAATGTTGACCACACAGAGTGGACTTTTTTGGTCTTAGTCAGTGACGTATGCATCCTTTGGTTGGTCACTGTGCATGCTAGCCACACCGTGCCACTACATGTTGAAAGTCTTTGTACTTGCTAGTTTATGACTAGTGTTCCCAACCCATTCTTCCCCCTCTGACCATTTGTGACTCGTGTTATGAGTTTTCAGCGTTGACCACACACTATGAAATTCTTTTGGTCATGGTGAGTGACATATGCCTACTTTGGGTTGTCATTGTACATGGTTGCCACGCCGTGTTACTACATATTGAAGTTATTTGTGCTTTCTAGTTGATAGCTAGTGTTCCCAAACCATTGTTACCCCCTTTGACTATGTGTGACTCTTGTTGTGAGTTGTCAACGTTGACCACATAAAGTGAAATTCTTTTGTCATGGTCAGAAACATATGCATACTCTGGTTGGCCACTTTCCATGGTAGCCACACTGTGCCACTACATATTGACGGTCTTTGTATTTGCTAGTCGATAACTAGTATTCACAAACCATTGTTTCCCCCTCCTACCATTTGTGACTTGTGTTATGAGTTGTCGATGTTGACCACGCATTGTGACATTCTTTGGTCATGATCATTGTACATGGTAGCCACACCGTGCCACTACTTGTGCTTGCTAGTTGATACCTGGTGTTCCCAAACCATCGTCCCCCACCCCTCTGACCATTTGTGACTCGTATTATGAGTTGTCAACATTGACCACACACAGCAGATTTATTTGGTCAAAGGCACTACATATGCCTACTTTGGTCGGTCATTGTGCATCGTAACCACATCGTGCTACTACGTATTGAAGGTCGTTGTACTTGCTATTTGAAAACTGATATTCCAAAACCATTGTTTCCCCCTCTGACCATTTGTGACTCGTTTTATGGGTTGTGAACGTTGATAACCCATGTTGAAATTCTTTGGTCATGGTCAGTGACATATGCCTAGTTTGGTTGTTCGGTGTGCATAGTAACCACACTGTGCCACTATTTACTGAAGTTCTTTGTCCTCTATAGTGGTTACATAGGGTTCCCAATCCATTGTCTCTCCCTCTCACCATTTGTGACTGGTGTTATGAGTTATCAATGATGACCACACAAAGTGGACTTCTTTGGTCATAGTCAGTGACGTATGCATCCTTTGGTTGGTCATTGTGCACGCTAGCCACACCATGCCACTACTTGCTGAATGTCTTTGTACTTGCTAGTTGATAACTAGTGTTCCCAACCCATTGCTTAGCCCTCTGACCATTTTTTACTCGTGTTATGTGTTTTCAATGTTGACCACACACCGTGAAATTCCTTTGGTCATGGTTAGTGGCATATGCCTACTTTGGTTTGTCACAGTACATGGTTGTCACGCCGTGTCACTACGTACTGAAGGTCTTTGTGCTTTCTAGTTGATAGCTAGTGTTCCCAGACCATTGTTACCCCCTCTGACTCTCTGTGACTCTTGTTGTGAGTTGTCAACGTTGACCACATGATTTGAAATTATTTGGTCATGGTCAGTGACATTTGCATACTTTGGTTAATCACTGTGCATGGTCGCCATACTGTGCCACTGCATATTGAAGGTCTTTGTACTTGCTCGTCGATAACTAGTATTCACACCCCATTGCTTTCCCCTCTGACAATTTGTGACTCATGTTATGAATTGTCAAAGTTGACCACACATAGTGACATTCTTTGGTCATGGTCAGTGACATAAGCCTACTTTGGTTGGTCATTGTACATGGTAACCACACCGTGCCACTACTGACTGAAGATCCTTGTGCTTGCTAGTTGATACCTGATGTTCCCAACCCATCGTCCCCCGTCTGACCATTTGTGACTCGTATTATGAGTTGTCAATGTTGACCACACACAGCGGGTTTCTTTGGTCAAGTGCAGTACATATGCCTACTTTGGTCGATCATTGTGCATGGTAGCCACACCGTGCTACTACTTCTTGAAGGTCGTTGTACGTGTTAGTTGAAAACTAATAGTCCAAAACCATTGTTTCCCCCTCTGACCATTTGTGACCCGTGTTATGGGTTGTGAACGTTGACCACCCATATTGAAATTCTTTGGTCATGGCCAGTGACATGTGCCTAGTTTGGTTGTTTGGTGTGCATAGTAGCCACACCATGTCACTACTTATTGAAGTTCTTTGTCCTTTCTAGTCGCTACATATGGTTCTCAAACCATTGTTATCCCTCTGACCATTGTTGACTCGTGTTATGAGTTGTCAATGTTGACCACACATAGTGAACTTCTTTTGTCATAGTCAGTGACGTTTGCATCCTTTGGTTGGTCATTGTGCACATTAGCCACACCGTGCCACTAAGTGTTGAAGGTCTTTGTACTTGCTAGTTGATAACTTGTGTTCCCAGCCCATTGTTTCCCCCTCTAACCATTTGTGATTCGTGTTATAAGTTTTCAACGTTGGCCACACACTGTTAAATTCGTTTGGCCGTGGTTAGTGGTATATGCCTGCTTTGGTTTGTCACTGTACATGGTTGCTACGCCGTGTCACTATGTATTGAAGGTCTTTGTGCTTTCTAGTTGATAGCTAGTGTTCCTAAACCATTATTACTCCCTCTCACTACATGTGACTCTTGTTGTGAGTTGTCGACGTTGACCATGTCAGAAATATGACTCGGACAAGGTCTTTCTCATAGAATACACCCCTCGGATAATCGGAGTTCTTGATACTGGTTCAGATCCCACACCGAACAACCTTGGCAATGGCTGGTCGGTCACGGCCGTTCTACTCGAGCCCAGCCGCCCATAATAAGCAACCACGTTGCCACGCGTCCGGCTAGCGGAAAGAAGCCGTTAATACTAGCTTAGTCCTGATCTGTAGTATATACGGAGGATGTTCATTCCCTTCCTAGTTTAACCAGAACAGTTCTGTCCATCCTGTTCCCTTCTGGTTTTGCGGCTTCGCTGCCATGTCTTCGCCCTGCTCGCACCTTGCATTCCTTGCCTTTGCCAGCATCTCCCAACTCTTTGCTCCGTCGCTCCCGCTCCTTCGCTCAGTCTCCTTTCTCTGTCAACCATCACTTCCTTTGCCCGCACTTCCTCTCATCAACTTGTCTACCTCAATTCTCTTACGTCTGAGCCTCTATCAACCTCTTCGACTAACTCCTTTGGACCGCCCTCGCTTACGTCACTCTGCTGACGTACACTTACATGCTCCGACGCTTCCGCCTGCTTCTGCTACTGCTATCCTCGTGTCTGCATTATTTTGACATGGTATCAGAGCTTCAGGCAACATTACCTGGAGTCCAATGACCGCGTCGTTGCTCTACCGCCATCCTTCCTTCGTTGCTTCCATTTGCATACCTCTACCGCCGCTGCCGTCGCCTCGCGTTTCTTCGCTTTGTCTGCAGCTTACATCAGCAGCACTGCCTCACGAGTTCCTCACGCTGAAGAAACGCCTTGTCATCCTAAGGAACCCCTGCGCCAATTTCCGCACCCGTGGCCAGCAATCGGTGACTTGTCGCCCACGTCAGCCGCAAGTAACTCTCGAGCCGCCGCCTGTCGTCAATTACGAAGAAGCCTCCTACCGTTCACCATCCACTGCTCCTCATCTCTCCCTGCCTCCACAAGCACCTCCTCCTCTTGCCTCTTTCCTCATCAGCCTCGTCTGCTGTTCCTCTCCGCCATCCTCATTTTATTTGCATCCATCATCTTCAGCCGCCTTCCCACATCACCCTCTCGCTTTGTCAGCAGCTGCAGCCAGAACTGCCGCCGTCAGGATATCGGACACCACCACTCTTCCTGCTCCCATTTCCAAGCCAACTTGGGAACAAGCCGCCACTCTCCTGGCATCAACGGACCAGTGCCTCTGCCCGTTGCTTGATCCCTCTCCCGTAACCAACTTCCTCGACCAACCAGGATATTGGATTGCGCCAGTCTTCTTGCCCGCCAAGGGCCAACTGGGGAACAAGCCGTCACTCTCCTGAAAGCGGAGGAAGTGCTTGTCCCACTCTCTCCTCTTACCGCGCTGCTCCTCATCCCGCTGTCATCCACTCGCCTGGCTTTCCACGTTCAACCTTCAGCATCATCATCAGCCTTCATTCCTCGCAGCATCCTCATCAGCTACCATCGGTCCTCCTCATCCTCTTCGCCTCTGCCTCCTCAACCACATCAGCCACCCACCTCATCTCATTGACATGTGCCATCCTCCAGCCTCTACATCATCTGCATCATCCGCGCTGCCTCCTCGTCATTTCTTCTCACCAGCATCATTTTGCAATGCACGTGGTTCCGCCCCTGCGCCCACTTATTCAATTGCCTCCTCCACTTCCACATCGTTCTCCGCTCGGCACAAGGATCCGCCCGGTCGCATCGCCCATTTCGCGACGACCTGCACCCACGCCAAAACTTCCTTCTGCGCACGCGGCTCGNTCCTCCAGCCTCTACATCATCTGCATCATCCGCGCTGCCTCCTCGTCATTTCTTCTCACCAGCATCATTTTGCAATGCACATGGTTCCGCCCCTGCGCCCACTTATTCAATTGCCTCCTCCACTTCCACATCGTTCTCCGCTCGGCACAAGGATCCGCCCGGTCGCATCGCCCATTTCGCGACGACCTGCACCCACGCCAAAACTTCCTTCTGCGCACGCGGCTCGTCCTTGCGCCCACTCCGACATCAACATCAGCCACCGCTATTGCCATGAGCAATCATTATCAGTATCTGTGGCCAGCACAAGGATCAGCACGGGCTAGCTGCCCACATTGCAGCAGCCTGCACCCACGCCGGCAGCAGGTTTTTTGCGGCGCGTTGGCACCTTCCTTCCCCTTGTCGCATTCCATCCCCCTACCTCATCAGCGCACGTGGTTTCGTCCCTGCGCCCACTGTATCATCAATTGCTGCTCCGCTGTTTGCATCATCCTCTATTTGGCACAAGGATTTACCCGGTCACATTGCCCACTCCGCAACGACCCGCGCCCACGCCAACACGTCACATGCGCACGAGGATTTGCCCCTGCACCCACTCAACCATCCATTGCTTTCCCGCTGTTTGCATCATCTTCTACTCAGCACACAGATTCGCCCAGTTGCATCGCCAACTTTGCGACGACCTGCGCTCACGCCGAAACACTCTCAGCGCATGAGCACCACTCTTATCCAAACCTTTGCAACACTCGCCCACCTTTGCAACGCTTACCTTCATTTCAGCATTCTTGTCCAACCCATGTCCTGTCTCACTCATCTGCTTGGCAAATGGATCTGCCTGGTGGCTCCACACAAGTGACCTCCACCCACGCATACTCCTGCAGCTCTTCACTCTCTTCTTGACCACTCTCTATCCTCTCTTCCCTCTTTAATCCCATATCCTCCTTCAGCAGGGTCAAACCTGCTCAAATTCCACTGGTAAATAGACACCAGTAACTGCCACGCACTCTCAACAACCAACAACCATGGCAGCACAAGCCCTCAACTGGACACACATTTCCGTTCTTGATCAGTTGGGAGAAAACATCCACGACTGGTATGGTGGCATACAAGTCAAGACAAAGCACTCTTTCCTCCGCGGGTATCAGCTCTACCTCTTTTTGGAAGGAGTTTATGACAACCCCGGATGTCCCCCAATGGCATATACGACAACCTTGCACGACGTGAAAAGATGCTTACGTGACAACACCCATACTGTCTACCACGGGATAATCCATGAAGTGTCACATGTCGCAGCAATGTGGCACACTCTTGTGGCAGCAGCGTGGAACCCGGACCTCTGCAACGTGATCATCCTCTTTCTCCGTCGAGTGGTCAATCCCCCCATCAGACAACAACACCTAGACACTGCTGCCCTATAGGCACTCAGGCATTCATACCTTGTCGGACTCAGGGGGGCTGTCAGAATTATGACTCCGACAAGGTCTTTCTCACAGTATACACCCCTTGGATGATCCGAGTTCTTGATACTGGTTCAGATCCCACACCGAACCACCTTGGCAACGGCTGGTCGGTCGCGACCGGTCTACCAGAGCCGAGCTGCCCCTAATAAGAGACCACGTCGCCACGCGTCCGGCTATCGGAAAGAAGCAGTCAATACTTGCTTTGTCCTGTTATGTAGTACATACGGAGGATGTTCATTCCCTCCCTGGTTTAACCAGAAGAGTTCTGTCCATCATGTTCCCATTTTGTTCCTTGGCTTTGCCGCCGTGTCTTCGCCCTGCTCGCACCTCGCATTCCTTGCCTTTGCCAGCATCTCCCAACTCTTTGCTCCGTCGCTCCCGCTCCTTCCCTCAGTCTCCTTACTCAGTCAACCATCACTCCTTTTGCCCGCACTTCCTCTCATCAGCTCGTCTACCTCGACCCTCTCACGTCTCAGCCTCTAACAACCCTTGCAACTAACTCCTTGGGACCGCACTCACTTACGTCACTTTGCTCACGTACACTTGCATGTTCCAACGCTTCTGCCTGCTTCTGCTACTGCTATCCTCCTGTCTGCATTATTGTAACAGACCACATTAAGTGAAATTGTTTGGTCATGGTCAGTGATACATGCACACGTTGGTTGGTCACTGTGCATGGTAGCCACACTGTGCCAGTACATATTGAATGTCTTTGTACTTGCTAGTTGATAACTAGTATTCACAAACCATTGTTTCCCCCTCTGACCATTTGTGACTTGTGTTATGCGTTGTCAAAGTTAACCACACATAGTGACATTCTTTGGTCATGCTCAGTGACATGCCTACTTTGGTTAGTCATTATACATGGTAGCCACACTGTGCCACAACTTATTGAAGGTCCTTGTGCTTGCTAGTTGTTTGTGTTCCCAAACCATCGTTCTCCCCTCTGACCATTTATGACTCGTACTATGAGTTGTCAACGTTGACCATACACAGCGGATTTCTTTGGTCAAAGGCAGTACATATGCCTACCTTGGTCGGTCATTGTGCACGTAGCCACACCGTGCTACTAAGTATTAAAGGTCGTTGTCCTTTCTAGTTGAAACCTCATATTCTGAAACCTTTGTTTCCCCCATGACCATTTGAGACTCATGTTATGGGTTGTGAACGTTGACCACCCATACTGAAATTCTTTGGTCATGGTCAGTGACATATGCCTATGTTGGTTGTTCGGTATGCATAGTAGCCACACCGTGCCACCGCGTACTATAGTTCTTTGTCCTTTCTTGTAGATACATAGGGTTCTCAAGTCATTGTCTCTCCCTCTGACCATTTGTGACTCGTGTTATGAGTTGTCAATATTGACCACACATAGTGGACTTCTTTCGTCATAGTCACTGACGCATGCATCCTTTGGTTGGTCACCGTGCATGCTAGCCACACCGTGCCACTACTTGTTGAAGGTCTTCCTAATTTCTAGTTGATAACTTGTGTTCCCAACCCATGGTTTCCCCCTTTGACTATCAGTGACGCTTGTTGTGAGTTGTCAACGTTGACCACGTGAAATGAAAATCTTTGGTCATGGTCAGTGACATATGCATACTTTGGCTGGTCAGTGTGCATGGTAGCCACACTGTGCCACTACATATTCAAGGTCTTTGTACTTGCTAGTTGAAAACTAGTATTCACAAACCATTGTTTTCCCCTCTGACCATTTGTGACTCGTGTTATGAGCTGTCAAAGCTGACCACACATGGTAATATTCTTTGGTCATGGTCAGTGACATATGCCCTTTTTGGTTGGTCATTGTACATGGTAGCCACACTGTACCACTACTTATTGAAGGTCCTTGTTTTTGCTAGTTGATACCTGATTTTCCCAAACCATCATTTCCCCTTCTAACCATTTGTGACTCGTATTATGAGTTGTCAAAGTTGACCACACACAGCGGATCTCTTTGCTCAAAGGCAGTACATATGCCTACTTTGGTCGGTCATTGTGCATGGTGGTCGCACCGTTGTACTAATTATTGAAGGTTGTTGTTCTTTCTAGTTGAAAAATAATAATCAAAAACCATTGTTTCCCCCTCTGACCATTTGTGACTCGTCTTATGGGCTGTGAACGTTGACCACCCATCTTGAAATTCTTTGGTCATGGTCAGTGACATATGCCTAGTTTGGTTGTTTGGCTTGCAAAGTAACCTCACCGTGCCACTATGGATTGAAGTTCTTTGTCCTTTCTAGTCGATACATAGGATTCCCAAACCATTGTCTCTTCCTCTGACCATCTGTGACTCATGTTATGAGTTGCCAATGTTGACCACATATAGTGGACTTCTTTTGTCATAGTGAGTGACGTATGCATCCTTTGGTTTGTCACTCTGCATGCTAGCCACACCGTGCCACTACTTGTTGAAGGTCTTTGTTCTTGCTAGATGATATCTGGTGTTCCCAACCCATCGTTTCCCCCTTTGACCATTTGTGACTCATGTTATGAGGTTTCAACATTGACCACACGATGTGAAATTCTTTTGGTCATGGTTGGCATATGCCTACTTTGGTTTGTCACTGTACATGGTTGCCACGCCGTGACACTACGCATTGAAGGTCTTTGTGATTTCTAGTTGATACATAGTGTTCCAAATCCATTGTTACACCCTTTGACTATCTATAACTCTTGTTGTGAGTTGTCAACGTTGAGCACATGGAGTGAAATTCTTTGGTCATGGTCAGTGACATATGCATACTTTGGTTTGTCACCGCGGATGGTAGCCACACTGTGCCACTACATATTGAAGGTCGTTGTACTTGCTAGTCAATAACGAGTACTCACAAATCATTGTTTCCCCTCTGACCATTTGTGACTCGTGTCATGAGTTTTCAACGTTGACCACACACTGTGATATTATTTTGGTCATGGTCAGTGGCATATTCCTACTTTGGTTTGTCACTGTACATGGTTGCCACGCCGTGTCACTACGTATTGAAGCTAGTAGATAGCTAGTGTTCTCAAACAATTGTTACCCCCTCTCACTAGCTGTGACTCTTGGTGTGAGTTGTCAACGTTGACCACATGAAGTTATGTTATTTCGTCATGGTGACTGACATATGCATACTTTGGTTGGTCACTATGCATGGTAGCAACATTGTGCTGATACACATTGAAGGTCTTTGTACTTGCTAGTCCATAACTAGTAGTTTCAAACTATTGTTTCCCCTTCTGACCATTTGTGACTCGTGTTATGAGTTGTCAAAGTTGACCACACATAGTGACACTTTTTGGTCATGGTCGGTGACATCTGCCTACTTTGGTTGGTCATTGTGCATGGTAGCCATACCGTGCCACTACTTATTTAAGGTCCTTGTTCTTACTAGTTCATACCCAGTGTTCCCAAACCATTGTTTCTCCCTCTGACCATTTGTGACTCGTATTATGAATTGTCAACGTTCACGACAGTGAGCGGATTTCTTTGGTCAAAGGGAGTACATATGCCTGCTTTGGTCGGTCACTGTGCATGGTAGCCACACCGTTCTACTACGTATTGAAGGTTGTTGTACTTGCTAGTTGAAAACTAATATTCCGAAACCATTGTTTCCCCCTCTGACCATTTGTGACTCGCGTTATGGGTTTTGAACGTTGACCACCTTTTATTTTAATTCTTTGGTCATGGTCAGTGATATATGCCTAGTTTGGTTGTTTGGTGTGCATATTAGTTTCACCGTGCCACTACGTATTGAAGTTATTTGTCCTTTCTAGTCGATACATGGGGTTCCCAAACCATTGTCTCTCCCTCTGACCATTTGTGACTCGTGTTCTAAGTTGTCAATGTTGACCACACATAGTGGACTTCGTTGGTCATAGTCAGTGATGTATGCATCCTTTGGTTGGTCACTGTGCACGCTAGCCACACCGTGCCACTACTTGTTGAAGGTGTTTGTACTTGCTAGTTGATAACTTGTGTTCCCAGTCCATTGTTTCCCCCTCTGACCATTTGTGACTAGTGTTATGAGCTTTCAACGTTGCCCACACACTGTGAAATTTGTTTGCTATAGTTAGTGGCATATGCCTACTTTGGTTTGTCACTGTAAATGGTAGCCACGCCGTTTCACTACGTATTGAAGGTCTTTGTGCTTTCTAGATGGTATCTAGTGTTCCCAAACCATTGTCATCCCCTCTGACTCTATCTGGCAATTATTCTAAGTTGTCAACGTTGACCACATGAAGTGAAAACGTTTCCGTCATAGTCAGTGACATGCATAATTTGGGTGGTCACTGTGCATGGTAGCTACACGGTGCCGCTAAATATTGAATTTCTTTATACTTGCTAGTCAATAACTAGTGTTAACAAAGCATTGTTTCCCCCTTTGACCATTTGTGACTCGTGTTATGAGTTGTCAGAGTTGACCACACACAGTGACATTCTTTGGTCACGGTCAGTGACATATGCCTACCTTGGTTGGTCATTGTACATGGTAGCCACACCGTACAACTACTTATTGATTGTCCTTGTGCTGGCTAGTTTATACCTGGTGTTCCCAAACCATCGTTCCCCCCTCTGACCATTTGTGACTTGTATTTTGAGTTGTCATCAATGACCACACACAGCGGATTTCTTTGGTCAAAGGCAGTACATATTCCTACTTTGGTCGGTAATTGTGCATGGTAGCCACACGGTGCTACCAATTATTGAAGGTGTCTGTCCTTGCAAGTTGTAACTAACATTCCCAAACCATCGTTTCCCCCTCTGGCCATTTGTGAGTGGTGTTATGGAATGTGAAGGCTGACCAACCATACTGAAATTCTTTGGCCATGATCAGTGACATATGCCAAGTTTGGTTGTTTGGTGTGCATAGTAGCCACACTGTGCCACCACGTATTGAAGTTCGTTGTCCTTCCTAGTCAAAACATAGGCTTTGCAAGCCATTGTCTCTCCCTCTCACCATTTGTGACTTGTGTTATGAGTTGTCAATGTTGACCACACTTAGTGGACCTCTTTGGTCATAGTCAGTGACGTATGCATCCTTTGGTTGGTCACTGTGCACGCTAGCCACGCCATGCCACTACTTGTTGAATGTCTTTGTACTTGCTAGTCTATAACTAGTGTTGCCAACCCATTGTTCCCCCTCTGACCATTTGTGACTCGTGTTATGTGTTTTCAATGTTGACCACACACTGTGAATTTGTTTTGGTCATGGTCAGTGGCACATGCCTACTTTGGTTTGTCACTGTACATGGTTGTCTCGCCATGTCACTATGTATTGACGGTCTTTGTGCTTCGTAGTTTATAGCTATTGTTCCCAGACCATTGTTCACCCCTTTGACTATGTGTTACTCTTGTTGTGAGTTGTCAATGATGACCACATGAAGTGAAATTCTTTGGTCATGGTCAGTGACATATGCATACTTTGGTTGGTCACTGTGCATGGTAGCCACAATGTGCCACTGTATATTAAAGATCTTTGTACTCAGTAGTCCATAACTAGTATTCACAAACCATTGCTTCCCCCTGACACCATTTTTGACTCGTGTTATGAGTTGTCAAAGTTGATCACACAAAGTGACATTCTTTGGTCATGGTCAGTGACATATGCCTACTTTGGTTGGTCATTGTACATGGTAGCCACGCCATGACACTACTTTTTGAAGGTCATTGTGCTTGCTAGTTGATACCTGGTGTTCCCAAACCATCGTTCCCCCCTCTGATCATTTGTTACTCGTATTATGAGTTGTCAACGTTGACCACACACAACGGATTTCGGTCTTCAACGGTCGTACATATGCCTACTTTGGTCGGTCATTGTGCATGTTAGCCACACCCTGCTACTACTTATTGAAGGTCGTTGTGCTTGGTAGTTGAAAAGAAATATTCTGAAACCATTTTTTCCCCCTCTGACCATTTGTGACTGCTGTTATGGGTTGTGAATGTTGACCACCCATGCGGAAATTCATTGGTCATGGTCAGTGACATATGCCTAGTTTGGTTGTTCGGTGTGCATAGTAGCCACACCGTGCCAGCACGTATTGAAGTTCTTTGTCCTTTCTAGTCAAAACATCGGGTTCCCAAACCATTGTCTCTCCCTCTGACCATCTGTGACTCGTGTTATGGGCTGTTAATGTTGACCACACATAGTGGACTTCTTTGGTCATAGTCAGTGACAAATGAATCCTTTGGTTGGTCACTATGCATGCTAGCCACACCGTGCCACTACTTTTTTGATGTCTTCGCACTTGCTAGTTGATAGCTAGTGTTCCCAGCCCATTGTTTCTGGCTCTCATCATTTCTGACTCGTGTTATGAGCTTTCAACGTTGACCACACACAGTGAAATAAGTTTGGTCATGATTAGTGGCATATGCCTACTTTGGTTTGTCACTGTACATGGCTGCAACGCCATGTCACTACGTATTGAAGGTCTGTGTGCCTTGTAGTTGATAGCTAGTGTTCCCAAACCATTGTTCCCCCCTTTCACTATGTGTGACTCTTGTTGTGAGTTGTCAATGTTGACCACATGAAGTGAAATTCCTTGGTCATGGTCAGTGACATATGCATACTTTGGTTGGTCACTGTGCATGGTAGCCACACTGTGCCACTACATATTGACGGTCTTCGTACTTGCTAGTTGATAACTAGTATTCACAAACCATTGTTTCCCCCTCTCACCATTTGCGACTCGTGTTATGAGTTGTCAAAGTTGACCACACATAGTGACATTCGTTGGTCATGGTCAGTGAGATATGCCTACTTTGGTTGGTCATTGTACATGGTAGCCACACCGTGCAACTACTTACTGAAAAACCTTGTGATTGCTAGTTGATACCTGGTGCTCCCAAACCATCGTTCTCCCCTGTGACCATTTATGACTGGTATTATCAGTTGTCTATGCTGACCACACCCAGCGGATTTCTTTGGTCAAAGGCAGTACATATGCCTAATTTAGTCAGTCATTGTGCATGGTAGCCACACTGTGCTACTACTTATGGAATGTCGTTCAACTTGCTAGTTGAGAACTAATATTCTGAAACCATTGTTTCCCCCTCTGACCATTTGTGACTCGTGTTACGGGTTGTGGACGTCGACCAACCATATTGAAATTCTTTGGTCAAAGTCAGAGATATATGCCTAGTTTGGTTGTTTGGTGTGCATAGTAGCCACAACGCGCCACTACATGTTGTATTTTGTTGTCCTTTCTAATCGCTACATAGGGTTCCCAATCCATTGTCTCTCCTTCTTACCATTTGTGACTCATGTTTTGAGTTGACCACACAGAGTGGACATCTTTGGTCATAGTCAGTGACTTGTGCATCCTTTGGCTGGTCACTGTGCACGCTAGCCACACCGTGCCACGTCTTCCATCCCAACTTCCAATCCAACTTCCAACCCAGCTTCCAACCTGATTTCCATCTCAACTTCCGACCCAACTTCCAACCCAACTTCCAACCCAAGTTCCATCTCAACTTCCAAGCCAACGTCCCTCCCAACTTCCAACCCAACTTCCAACCCAACTTCCAACGCAACTTCCATCCCAACATCCATCCCAGCTTCAAACCCAGCTTCCATCTCAACTTCCATCCTAACATCCAACCCAACGTCCAAACCAACTTCCAACCCAACTTCCAAACCAACTACCAACTCAACTTCAAACCCAACTTCCAAACCAACCTCCAACCTAGCTTCTAACCCAGCTTCCAACCAAACTTTCAATCAAACTTCCAATCCAACTTCCGACTCAACTTCCAGCCCAACATCCAGTCCAACTTCCAACCCAACTTCTGTCCAAACATCCATCACAACTTCCTACACAACTTCCAACCCAACTGCTTACCCAGTTTCCAACCCAACTTCCAACCCAACTTCCAACCCAACTTCCAACCCAACTTCCAACCCAATTTCCAACCCAACTTCCAACCCAACTTCCATCCCAACTTCCATCCCGACTTCAAACACAACTTCGATCCCAACTTCCTTCCCAACATCCAACCCAATTTCCATCCCAACTTGCAACCCAATTTCCAACCCAGCTTCCAACCCAGCTTCCAACCCAACATCCAACTCGGCTTTTGACCCATCAGACCCATTTTTCAATCAAACTTCCAACCCAAATTCCAACCCAACTTCCAACCCAACTTCCAACCCAACTTTCAACCTAACTTCCAACCCAACTTCCAACCCAACTTCCAACCCAACTTCCAACTTAACTTCCAACCCAACTATCATCCCAACTTCCAACCCAACGTCCAACCCAACATCAAACCCAACTTCCAACCCACGTTCCAACCCAATATCCAATCCAGCTTCTAACCCAACTTTCAACCCAACTTCCAACCCAACATCCAACCCCACTTCCAATTGAACTGCCAACCCAACTTCCAACCCAACTTCGAACCCAACGTCCAACAAAAATTCCAACCCAACTTACAACCCAGCATACAACCCCGCTTCCAATCCAACTTTCAAACCAACTTTCAACCCAACCTCCAATTCAACTTCCAACCCAATGTCTAACCCAACTTCCAGCCCAACTTCCAACCCAACGTCCAACCCAACTTCCAACCCAACTTCCATCCCAACTTCCATCCCAATTTCAAACCCAACTTCCATCTCCACCTCCATCCCAATGTACAACACAACTTCCAACCCAGCTTCCAACCCAAATTTCAACCCAACATCCAACCCAACTTCCAACCCTACTTCCAACCCAACTTCCAGCCCTTCTTCAAGCCCAATTCCCAACCCAACTTCCAACCCGATTTCCAACCCAACTTCCATTCCAGCTTCTAACCCATCACCCAACCCAACTTCCTGTCAGAAACATTAAATCTTGCAGTCAAAAGGATCATCTCTCGGACTAGCTCCGAGTTTTCAGTAACGGTTCGGTCCATCACCGAACCAACTTGACCAGCGGTTAATCGGATATAAGATTGCTTGGCCAACGGACAAGGTATCCCATAATACAGTGACACCTGTCACCCGAGTCCGGCTAGCGGGAAGAAGCCGTTGCTTTGCTAATTTGTCCTGTTCTGACCTTTTATACAGAGGATGTCTATTTTTTCGAGTTAACCAAAACAGGTCTGCCCATCCTCTTCCCTTCTGGTTCCGCAGCTTCGCTGCCGTGTCTGCGCTCTGCTTGCACTTTGCATCTCTTGCCTTTCACCAGCCTCTCCCAGTCCTTAACTCTTCGTTCCGTCACTCTCGCTCCTTTGCTCTGTCCTCAACCAGTCATCACTCGTCTCACTCTCATGCTTTCTCTCTCTCTCTCTCTCAACACCTGTCTTACCTCGTCTCGGCCTCTATCAAGCTCTACAACTAACTCCTCGGGACCGCTCTCGTTTATAACACTTTGGTGGTGGTCTTGCGCTTGTTCCGATGCTTCTGCTTGCCTTTGCTATTGGTGTTCTCATACCTGCATTCTTCTGGAATGGTACCAGAGCATCAGGCGACATCACCTGGTGCCTCGTGACCGAGTCATCGTTCTGCCACCACCATTGCGTCCCTTCTCAAATCTTCACTCCTTGACCGCCGTTACCGCTACTTTGTTCCTCTCTACTTCATCAGCAGCTGACACCAGTAGCACCGCTTGAAGTGCTCCTCATGCTAAAGCAACGGTTTGTCATCCTAATGAAGCCCTGTAACCATTCCGCGCCTGTGACCAACACTCGGTGACTTGCCTTAGACAACAGCCACAAGTAGCTCCCGAGCCACCACCTACTGTCAACTTTTGAGAAGCTTCCTACCATCTACAATGTGCTACCTCCCATCATCTCAGCCGCCACAAGCACTTCCGCTCTCCTTCTCTCCCCTCATCAGCCTCATCTGCGTCATTGACATCAGCCTTCTCACTCATTGTGCCACACCGCACCCTCGCACCACCTTCTCGCCTCGCCAGCAGCAGCAGTGCAACGCCCGTCGTCAGGATATCGGACACCACCAGTCTTCCTACTTCCACTGCGAGCCAACTGGGTACAAGGCGTCACTCTCCTGACATCAGCGGACTAGTGCCTTTGCCTGTCGCGCGACTTCTTTTGCTACAACCGCCGTCCTCTTGCTGCCAGAACATTGGACACCACAAGTCTTCCTGCCCGTCGGTCTTGGGCCAAATGGGGAACAAGCCGTCACTCTCTTGAAAGCAGAACACGCGGTTGTCTCTCGCCGCCTTCTCCCTCACCAACCCCTTCCTGCTCCGACCTCCATCCTCTGCCTCCAATAGCCTCACCATCCTTCCCTTCTTTCATCTTTGCGTCATCATCACCTTCATCTACGATCCTTAGTCCTCCTCATCATCTGTCTTCTTCAAGCCGCTCTGAGCAGCATTCGTGTCATCTCGCATCAGTCGTCATCATCAGCTTTCGTCATCCTCGCACGAGGTTCTGCCCCTGCGCCCACTCAGCCATTAGCTGCCTCATCCTCCTCTCGTTTTGCTTCCGCATCGTCCGCTCGGCACAAGGATCCGCCCGGTCACATGGCTCGCTTCACGACAACCTGCGCTCACGTCAAAAACGTTTGTAGCGCACGTGGTTTTGCTCCTGTGCCCACTCATATTTCAGCAACTTTCGCCTCCACAACATCACCATCTGTAACCAACACAAGGATTTGCATGCGCTAGCTGCCCGCTTTGCAGCAACCTGCACCCACACCGGGAGCACATTTCTTGCAGCGCATTGGCTTCTGCCTTCCCCTTGCCATATTCTACTCCTCTACCTTGCAGCGCACGTGGTCTCGCCCCAGCACCCACTCCCTCAACCATCGTTCCTCCGTCATCCGCTTTCGCTCCTTTTTCTTGGCACACGGACCCACCCGGTCACATTGCCAGCTTCACGACAACCTGCGCTCACACCAAAACATCCTCCGTTCACGTGGTTTCATCCCTGCACCTACTCCTCCACTCAGTATTCCTCCTCCATCGTGCGCCTGCCTTGTTGTTCAACGGAAGGGTTCACCTGGCCACACTGGCATCTCAGCCACAACCTCCTTCATACTATGCTCTTCCTGAAAGCTCTTCTTTGCTCTAATCATCACCGGACACCGCCAACGCGCATCCCCTGTCCCGAGACGGTCTCGGTGCCACACCACACCAAGACCCTCACGTCCCATCTGTCCTTCCTTCTCACTTGTCCATGGCTCGCCGAAGACTGCAAGCACCCACCCTGGCTGAATGCGGCGAGAATGCAATGACGTGGGTAGAAGCAACACTGCTACACGCTAGGGGGTGGGTCACACTCGCCGAGTACTTTGCCGACGCACTCCTCCTCGGGAGATACGATCAAAACCTCTTCCATAGACCACACACTGCCACCTACCACCAGACTCTCCAGATTGTGTGTACATACCTTCAACCCCTCGTGCATCCTTCTTATCACCATCTACTACAGGAGGCTTGCAGAGGCCCACTACTCTAGCACAACATGTGCAGGCAGGCGTGGTGAAAGAGCTGGATTGCTTACAGTTTCAACCATCATGCCATTCTCCCCCCACTAACAAGACAAATCACTGTCCTGCCTGCCTTAAGTGTCGAAGAAAGATCAGAGACCGTGGATCTCTGGGTTACTAACATCCTCACCCTCCTCTTTCCCTAGTTCCTCCATGGCTTTTGTATCACTGATGCTCTCCGCGGCCCTCCCCTATATGCTGGCTGGCCTATCACAGAGGCTGCACGGAGTCTCAAATATGCAGATGTCAACCGCCAAGTCCGAGCAGCACTTAGGACCATCACTGACGTCAGCCGGCATGAGGCTCTTACCAGGCGCCCACACAATCTTAGTACCATGTGGCACAACTTCCTTCTAGCCTGTCGAGTACATCCTCCCACAGAGGATGAAAAGTGAAAGTACTCGCACGGGCAATAATCTTTCTCCCTTCCAGCTTCAAGGGGGGTGTCAGAAACATAAAATCTGGCAGTCAGAAGAATCATCTCTGAGACTAGCTCTCAGTTCTCAATAACGGCTCGGTCCATCGCCAAACCAACTTGACCAACGGTTCATCGGATATATGACCATTCAACCGACGGACAAGGTATCTCCTAATAAAGTGACACCTGTCACCCGCGTCCGGCTAGCGGGAAGAAGCCATTGCTTTGCTAATTTGCCTTGTTCTGTCCTGTTATACCGAGGATGTTCATTCCCTCGAGTTAACCAGAACAGTTTTACCCATCCTGGTCCCCTTTGGTGCTGCGGCTTTGCCGCCGTGTCTTTGCTCTGCTTTCTCTTTGCATCTCCTGCCTTCGCCACCCTCTCCCACTCCTCAACTCTTCGCTCCATCACTATCGCTCCTTCGCTCAGTCCTCAACCAGTCATCACTCGTCTGACTCTCGGGCTTTCTCTCTACCCCTCTCAACACCTCTTCTACATCGTCTTGGCCTATATCAAGCTATGTGACTAACTCCTTGGGACCGCTCTCACTTACGTCATTTTGGTGGCGGTCTTGCGCTTGTTCCGATGCTTCAGCTTGCCTCTGCTACTGCTGTTCTCATACCTGCATTCTTTTGACACTTCTAACCCAACTTCCCACCCAACTTCCAACCCAACTTCCAACCCAACTTCCAACCCAACTTCTAACCCAGCTTTTAACCCAGCTTCCAGCCCAAGTTTCAAAACAACGTCCAACCCAACTTCCAACCCAACTTCCAACCCAGCTTCCAACCCAACTTCCAACCAAACTTCCAACCCTAGTTCCAACCCAATTTCCAACCCAACTACCAACCCAACTTCAAACCCAACTTCCAACCCAACTTCCACCCTAATTTCCAACCCAACTTCCAACCCAGCATCCAACTCTCATCCCAAATTCCAGTCCAACTTCCAACCCATATTTTAATCCAACTTCCAACCCAACTTCCAATCCAACTTCCATCCAAGCTTCCATCCCAACTTCAAACCCAACTTCCAACCAAACTTCCATCCCGACTTCTAGCCCAACTTCGAATCCGGCTTTCAACCCAACTTCAAACCCAACTTCCAACCCAACTTCCAACCCAACTTCCAACCCAACTTCCAACCCAACTTCCAACCCAACTTCCAACCCAACTTCCAACTCAACTTCTAATCCAGCTTCATGTCAGGAAAATGGGAGCAGTGGAGCATGCAGAGGAGTAAAGAAGCAAGTGGCGCAGAAGGTGCCACAAAGGTGCCGAGGACTGACGGAATATGACTTCATACCATGAAGAAGAGTGTGAGGGCAAGAGAAGTCAGCGCGAGGAGCTGAGGCGGCAAAGCATTGCGGATAAGTACTAATAAGTGGAACTTCTACAGTGAAGAAGGATTAGGCACCGAAGCACAGACATAGGACCACCGCGGTTCGGGCACAGCAGCTACTAAGGAGCAGATAACGGCTTTGAGGCACATGTGGGACGTGCAGCTGCCTGAGGATCAGAGGCCCGAGCGCAAACAAGAAGCAGAGGACCCCAAACACTTTGCAAACGCGATAGGTGATTAAGTGGAGGCAACGAGAAGAGCGATGAGAGCAATGGGACCATGACCGGTAACTGAACTCAGGAAAAAAATGATGAAGGAATACTAAAGAGGAATCAATTGAAGCAGGTGAATACATGGGTCCTACTGGTATGAGTACTAGCTACTCCTAGAGCTAGAGAACAGGTTCCTACACCCATTAGGGCGGGCAGTGCGAGATGTGAAGCTGCAGCCACCATTGTGCTGCTGGTGTAGCTTCTGTGTATGTGCCGTGCGGAGGCGCGGTGCTACTCCGCACGATCTTGTCCTCTTGGGAGTCCTCCCAGTTTGAGTGGATGACGTGCTTCTTCTGTCGGCCCTTGGTGGTCGCCACGGCGAACGGACCATGAAGCAGGACTATTCACGGCAGATCTTGCCGGTCGTTGCTTGGCGTCGAAGGTCCGTTGGCGTTGGTCGTGGCAGGTTCGGATGTTTATACCAAAAAGGTCTGATTGGGCAGGCCATCTGAGTTGTTCAGGAGGCAGGATGCAGGAAGTGAACCGGGACCGGACTGGCTTTTCCTTGTTCCCTTCATCGGGTGTCCAGGGGAGAGTTGGATGACATCAGGGAGTCAGAGGAGAACCCGGTTGAAATGTGTGAGTCGTGATCAAGATTCAGACACTTCGAACCCAACTTTCAACCCAATTTCCAACCCAACATCCAACCCAACTTCCAACTCAACTTCTAAACCAACTTCAACACAACTTCCATCTCAGTATACAACCCAGCTTCCAACCCAACTTTGAACCCAACTTCCAACCAAACTTTCAACCCAACTTCCAGCTCAACTTCCAACCCAACGTCCAACCCAACTTCCAACCCAACTTCTAAACCAACTTCAACACAACTTCCATCTCAGTATACAACCCAGCTTCCAACCCAACTTTGAACCCAACTTCCAACCAAACTTTCAACCCAACTTCCAGCTCAACTTCCAACCCAACGTCCAACCCAACTTCCAACCCAACTGCCAACCCAACGTCGAACCCTACTTCCAGCCCAACTACCATCCCAACTTCCATCCCAACTTCAACCCCAACTTCCATCACAACTTCCATCCCAACATCCAACCCAACTTCCAACCCAACTTTCAGCCCAACATCCAACCCAACTTCCAATCCAACTTCCAACCCAACTTCCAACCCACCTTCCAACCCAACTTCCAACCCAACTTCCACCCTAGCTTCTAACCCTCTTTCCAACCCAACCTTGAACCCACCTTCCAACCCAACTTCCAACCTTATTTCCAACCCAACTTCCAACCCAACTTCCAACCCAACTTCCAACCCTACTTCCGATCCAATTTCCAGCCCAACTTCCAACTCAGGTTCCAACCCAACGTCCAATCCAACTTCCAACCCAACTTGGAACCCAACGTCCAACCCTACTTCCAACCCAACTTCCATCCCAACTTCCATCCCAACTTCAAACCCAACTTCCACCACAATTTCCATCCCAACATCCAACCCAACCTCCAACCCAACATCCAACCCAACTTCCTGTCAGAAACATTAAATCTGGCAGTCAGAATGATCATCTCTCGGACTAGCTTCGAGATCTCAGTAACGGTTTGGTCCATCACCAAACCAACTTGACCAATGGTTCATCGGATATAAGATCGCTTCACTGACGGACAAGGTATCCCATAGTAAAATGACACCTGTCACCCAAGTCCGGCTAGCGGGAAGAAGCCGTTGCTTTGCTAATTTGTCCTGTTTTGTCCTTTTATACGGAGGATGTCTATTCCCTCGAGTTAACCAGAACAGTTTTGCCCATCCTCTCCCCCTTTGGTTCCGCGGCTTCGCTGTCGTGTCTTTGCTCTGCTTGCACTTTGCATCTCTTGCCTTTTGCCAGCCTCTCCCAGTCCTCAACTCTTCGCTCCGTCACTTTTGCTCCTTTGCTCACTCTTCAACCAGTCATCACTCGTCTCACTCTCGGGCTTTCTCTCTCCCTCTCTCTCTTAACACGTGTCTTACCTCGTCTCGGCCTCTATTAAGCTCTGCGACTAACTCCTCGGGACAGCTCTTGTTTACGTCACTTTGATGGTGGTCTTGCACTTGTTCCGATCCTTCTGCTTGCCTTTGCTATTGGTGTTCTCATGCCTGCATTCCTCTGCCATGGTATGAGAGCATCAGGAGACATCACCTGGTGCCTCGTGACCGAGTCATCGTTCTGCCGCCACCATTGCGTCCCTTCTCGAATCTTCACTCCTCGACCGCCATTGCGGCCACTTTGCACCTCTTCGCTTCATCAGCAGCTGACATCATTCGCATCGCTTGAAGTGCTCCTCACACTAAAGTAAAGGTTTGTCATCCTAAGGAAGCCCTCTACCCATTCCGCGCTCGTGGCCAACACTCGGTGACTTGCCTTGTACAACAGCCACAAGTAGCTCCCAAGCCGCCGCCTGCCATCAACTTCCGAGAAGCTTCCTGCCATCTACGATCTGCTACCTCCCATCATCTCAGCTGCCACAAGCACCTCCGCTTTCCGTCTCTCCCCTCATCGGCCTCATCTGTGTCATCGACATCAGCCTTCTCACTCATTGTTCCGCGCTGCGTCCTTGTACCACCTTCTTGCCTAGTTAGCAGCAGCAGTGCAACGCCCGCCGTCAGGATATCGGACACCACCAGTCTTCCTACTTCCACTGCGAGCCAACGGGGGAACAAGCCGTCACTCTCCTTACATCAGCGGACAAGTGCTTCTGCCTGTCGCGTGACTTATTCTGCTACAACCGCCGTCCTCTCGCTGCCAGAACATCGAACACCACCAGTCTTCCTGCCCGTCGGTCTCGGGCCAAATGGGGAATAAGACGTCACTCTCCTCAAAGCTGAACACGCGGTTATCTCTCGCCGCCTTCTCCCTCACCAACCTCTGCCTGCTGCGACCTCCATCCTCCGCCTCCGATAGCATAACCATCATTCCCTTCTTTCATCTTCACGTCATCATCACCTTCATCCACTGTCCTCAGTCCTCCTCATCATCTGTCTTCTTCAGGTCGCTCTGAGCATCATCCGCGTCGCTTTCTCATCAGTCGTCATCATCAGCCTTCGTCATCGTCGCACGAGATTCCGCCCATGCGCCCACTCAGCCATTAGCTGCCTCATCCTCCTCTTGTTTTGCTTCCGCATCGTGCGCTCGGCACAAGGATCTGCCCGGTCACATCGCATCCTTCACGAAGACCCACGCCCACGTCGAAAACGTCCCCAGCGCACGTGGTTTTGCTCCTGCGCCCACTCATATTTGAGCAACTTCGGCCTCCTCAACATCAGCAGCTGCGACCACCACAAGGATTTGCACGCGCTAGCTGCCTGCTTTGTAGCAGCCTGCACCCACGCCGGAAGCAGATTTCTTGCGGCGCATTGGCTCCTGCCTTTCCCTTGCCGCATTCTATTTTTCTACCTCGCAGCACACGTGGTTTCACCCCTGCGTCCACTCCTATCATCAGCTTCCGCTTACTCATCATCAGCATCTGCGACCAGCACAAGGACCTGCACGAGCTAGCTGCCCGCTTTGCAAAAGCCTGCACCCACAACGGAAGCCGATTTCTCCCGGCGCATTGGCATCCGCCTTTTCCTTGCCGCATTCTACTCCTCTACCTTGCAGCGCACGTGGTCTCGCCCCTACGCCCACTCCGTCAACCATCGTTCCTCCGTTGTCCGCTTTCGCTCCTTTTGCTTGGCACACGGATCCACCCAGTCACATCGCCAGCTCAAGACAACCTGCGCTCACACCAAAACATCCTCCGTGCACGTGGTTTCATCCCTGCGCCTACTCCTCCACTCAGTATTCCTCCTCCATTGTGCGCCTGCCTCATTGCTCGACGCAATAATTCACATGGCCGCATCGGCATCTCAGCCACAACCTCCTTCATACTACGCTCTTCCTCAAAGCTGTTATTTGCTCCAATCATCACCAGACACCGCCTATGCACATTCCCTGTCCCCAGACGGTCTTGGTGCCACACCACACCAAGACCCTCACGTCCCATCTGTCCTTCCTTCTCACGTGTCCATGGCTCGCCGAAGACTGCAAGCACCTATCCTGGCTGAATGCGGCGAGAATGCAATGACGTGGGTAGATGCAACATTGCTACACGCTAGGGGGTGGGTGACACTCGCCCAGTACTTTGCCAACGCACTCCTACATGGGAGATACAATCAAAATCCCTTCCATAGACCACACACAGCCACCTACCACCAGACTCTCCAGATGGTGTGTACATACCTTCAACCACTCGTGCATCCTTCTTATCGCCATGTACTACAAGAGGCTTGCAGAGGCCCACTACTCTGGCACAACATGTGTAAGCAGGCGTGGTGAAAGAACTGGATTGCTTACAGTTTCAACCATGGTGCGGTTCTCCCCCCGCTAACAGGACGAATCACTGTCCTGCCTGCCTTTACTGTCAAAGAAAGATCAGGGACCGTCCATCTGTGGATTGCTAACATCCTCACCCTCCTCTTTCCCGAGTTCCTCCATGGCTTTGGCATCACTGATGCTCTCCTCGGTTCATTGGATATATGACCGTACAACCAATGGACAATGTATCTCCTAATAAGGTGACACCTGTCACCCCCGTCCGGCTAGCGGGAAGAAGCTGCTGCTTTGCTCAATTGTCCTGTTCTGTCCTTTTATACCGAGGATGTTCATTCCCTCGAGTTGACCAGAACAGCTATGCCCATCCGGGTCCCCTTTGGTTCCGCGGCTTTGCCGCCCTGTCTTTGCTCTGCTCGCTCTTCGCATCTCTTGCCTTCATCACCCTCTCCCAGTCCTCAACTCTTCGCTCCATCACTCTCGCTCCTTCGCTCAGTCCTCAACCAGTCATAACTCGTCTCACTCTTGCGTTTTCTCTCTATCCTTCTCAACACCTGTTCTACCTCGTCTCGGCCTCTATCAAGCTCTCTGACTACCTCCTTGGGACCGCTCTCGTTTACGTCACTTTGGTGGCGGTCTTGTTCTTGTTCCGATTCTTCTGCTTGCCTCTGCTATTGCTGTTCTCATACCTGCATTCTTCTGACACTTCCAACCCAACTTCCAACCCAACTTCCAACCCAACTTCCAACCCAACTTCTAACCCAGCTTGTAACCCAGCTTCCAACCCAACTTTCAGCCCAACTTCCAACCCAACTTCCAACCCAACTTCCAACCCAACTTCCAACCCAACTTCCAACCCACCATCCAACCCAGCTTCCAATCCAACTCTCATCCCAACTTCCAACCCAAGTTCCAACCCGAATTCCAACCCAACTTCCAACCCAAATTCCAATCCAACTTCCATCCAAGCTTCCATCCCAACTTCCAACCCAACTTCCAACCCAACTTCCATCCCAACTTCCAGCCCAATTTCCAATCCAACTTCAACCCCAACTTCCAACCAAACTTCCAACCCAACTTCCAACCCAAGTTCCAACCCAACCTCCAACCCAACTTCCAGCTCAGGTTCTAATCCAGCTTCCTGTCAGGAAAATGGGAGCAGCGGATCATGTAGACGAGTAAAGAAGCAAGTGGCGTGGAAGCTGCGACGAAGGTGCGGAGGGCTACCGGAAGATGACTTCACAACATGAATAAAAGTGTGAAGGGAAGAGAAGTCAGCGCGAGGAGCTGAGGTAACAATGCATTAAGGATGAGTGCTAAATAGCGGCACTCCGGCAGTGAACAAGGATTAGGCACCGAAGCGCAGAGAGAGGACCACCACGGTTTGGGCACAGCAGCGAGTGAGGAGCAGATAACGGCTTTGAGGCACAGCTGGGAAGTGCAGCTGCATGAGGTTCAGAGGCCTGAGCACAAACGAGAAGCAGAGGACCCGGAATACTTTGCAGAAGCGATAGGTGATTGAGTGGAGGCAATGAGAAGAGCCATGAGAGCGATGGGACCATGACCGGTAACTGAACTCAGGAAAACGATGATGAAATAATACTGAGGAGGAATTAACCGAGGCAGGTGAATACATGGGTCCTACAGGTATCAGTACTAGCTAGTCCTAGAGCTAGAGAACAGGGGCCTACACCCATTAGGACGGGCGAAGCGATATGTGAAGCCGCAGCCATCATTGTGCTGCTGCTGCTACTTGTGTGTATGTGTGGTACAGAGTTGCGGTGCGACTCCGCACGGTCTTGTCCTCTTGGGAGTCCTCCCAGTTGGAGTGGATGACGTGCTTCTCCTGTCCACCCTTGGTGGTCGCCACGGCGAACGGACCAGGGAGCAGGACTGTTGATGGCAAATCTTGCCGGTCGTTGCTTGGCGCCAAAGGTCCTTTGGCGTTGATCGTGCCAGGCTCGGACGGTCGGATGTTTAGACCAAAAAGGTCTGATTGGTCAGGCCATCTGAGTTGTTCAGGAGGCAGGATGCGGAAGGTGAATTGGGACCGTACTGGTGTTTCCATTTCCCCTTGATCGGGTGTCAAGGGGAGAGTTGGATGATGTCAGGGGGTCAGATGAGAACCCGGTTGAGCCGTGTGAGTCGTGATCAAGATTCCGACACTTCCAACCCAACTTCCAACCCAACTTCCAACCCAACTTCCAACCAAACTTCCAACAGAACTTCCAATCCAACTTCCATCCCAAATTCTAGCCCAACTTCCAACCCAACTTCCAACCCAACTTCAAACTCACGATCCAACCCAGCTTCCAACCCAGCTTCCAACCCAACTTTCAGCCCAACTTCCAACCCAACTTCCAACCCAACTTCCGACCAAATCTCAACTCAACTTCCACCCAACTTCCAACCCAACTTCCAACAAAAGTTCCAGCCCAACTTCCAACCCAACTTCCAACCCAACTTCCAACCCAACATCCAACCCAACTTCCAGCCCAACTTTCATCCCAACTTCCTACCCAACTTCCAACCCAAATTCCAACGCAACTTCCAAACCAACTTCCAACCCAACTTCCATCCCAACTTCCATCCCAACTT
>SZWC01000059.1:457378-546959 GCA_023375785.1 Penium margaritaceum | reverse complement strand
TTTCAACCCAACTTCCAACCCAAGTTGCCAACCAACTTCCAACCAAACTTCCAGGCAAACTTCCAACCCAACTTCCAGCCCAACCTCCAACCCAACTTTCAACCCAACTTCCAACCCAACTTCCAACCCAACTTCCATCCCAACTTCCATCCCAACTTCAACCTTAACTTCCATCCCAACTTCCAACCCAAACTTCCAACCCAACCTTCATCTAAACTTCCATCCCAACTTCCAACCCAACTTCCAACTCAACTTCCAACTCGACTTCCAACCCAAACTTCCAACCCAACCTTCATCCCAACTTCCATCCCAACTTCCAACCAAACTTCAAACCCAACTTTCAACCCAACTTCCGACCCAACTTCCAACCCAATTTCCTACCCAACTTCCAATCCAACTTCCAACGCAACTTCAAACCCAGCATGCAACCCAACGTCTAACACAATTTTCTACCCAGCTTTCAACCCAACTTTCAACCCAACTTCCAACCCAAGTTCTAACCCAACTTCCAACCAAACTTCCAACCAAACTTCCAACCCAACTTCCAATCCAACTTCCAACCCAATTTCAAACCCAACATCCAACCCAACTTTCAACCCAACTTCCATCCCAACTTCCATCCAAACTTCAAACCCAACTTCCATCCCCACTTGCATCCCAACATCCAACCCAACTTCCAACCCAACTTCCAACCCAACTTCCAACCCAAAGTCCAACCCAACTTCAAACCCAACTTCCAATCCACCGTCCAACCTAACTTTCAACCCAACTTCCATCCAAACTTCCATCCCAACTTCAAACCCAACTTCCATCCCAGTTTCCATCCCAACATCCAACCCAACTTTCAACCCAACTTCCAACCCAACTTCCAACCCAACTTCAAACCCAACTTCGAACCCAAATTCCAACGCAACTTCCAACCCAACTTCAAACCCAACTTCCAACGCAAATTCCATCCCAACTTCCATTCCAACTTGCAACCCAACTTCCAACCCAACTTCGAACCCAAACTTCCAACCCAACCTTCATCCCAACTTCCATCCCAACTTCCAACCCAACTTCCAACCCAACTTTCAACCCAACTTCCAACCCAACTTCCAACCCAATTTCCTTCCCAACTTCCATTCTAACTTCCAACCCAACTTCAAACCCAACAGCCAACCCAACTTTCAACCCAAATTTCTACCCAGCTTTCAACCCCACTTTCAAGCCAACTTTCAGCCCAACTTCCAATCCATGTTGCAACCCAATTTCCAACCAAACTTCCAACCAAACTTCCAGCCCAACTTCCAATCCAACTTCCAACCCATCTTCAAACCCAACATCCAACCCAACTTCCAACCCAACTTACATCCCAACTTCCATCCCAACTTCAAACCCAACTTCCATCCCAACGTCCATCCCAACTTCCATCCCAACATCCAACCCAACTTCCAACCCAACATCCAACCCAACTTCCAACCCAATTTCCAACTCAACTTCCAACCCAACGTCCAACCCAACTTCCAACCCAACTTCTTACCCAACTTCCAACCCATCGTCCAACCCAACTTTCAACCCAACTTCCATCCCAACTTCCATCCCAACTTTCATCCCAACTTGAAACCCAACTTCCATCCCAACTTCCAACCCAACATCCAACCCAGCCTTCAACCCAACATTCAACCCAACTTTCAACCCAACTTCCAACCCAAGTTCCAACCCAACTTCCAACCAAACTTCCAACCCAATTTCCAACCCAACTTCCAACTCAATTCCAACACAACTTCCAACCCAACTTCCAACCAAACTTCCAACCCAATTTCCAACCCAACTTCCAACCCAGCTTTCAACCCAACTTTCAACCCAACTTCCAACCCAAGTTCCAACCCAACTTCCAACCAAACTTCCAACCCAATTTCCAACCCAACTTCCAACTCAATTCCAACACAACTTCCAACCCAACTTCCAACCAAACTTCCAACCCAACTTCCAACCCAACTTCCAACCTAACTTCCAACCCAACTTCCAACCCACCATCCAACCCAGCTTCCAACCCAACTCTTGTCCCAACTTCCAACCCAACTGCCAACCCGAATTCCAACCCAACTTCCAACCCAAATTCCAATCCAACTTCCATCCAAGCTTCCATCCCAACTTCCAACCCAACTTCCAACCCATCTTCCATCCCAACTTCCAGCCCAATTTCACATCCAGCGTCAACCCCAACTTCCAACCGAACTTCCAACCCAACTTCCCACCCAACTTCCAACCCAACTTCCAACCCAACTTCCAACTCAGGTTCTAATCCAGCTTCCTGTCAGGAAAATGGGAGCAGCGGATCATGTAGAGGAGTAAAGAAGCAAGTGGCGTGGAAGCTGCGATGAAGGTGCGGAGGGCTACCGGAAGATGACTTCACAACATGAATAAAAGTGTGAAGGGAAGAGAAGTCAGCGCGAGGAGCTGAGGTAATAAGGCATTAAGGATGAGTGCTAAATAGCGGCACTCCGGCAGTGAACAAGGATTAGGCACCGAAGCGCAGAGAGAGGACCACCCCGGTTTGGGCACAGCAGCGAGTGAGGAGCAGATAACGGCTTTGAGGCACAGCTGGGAAGTGCAGCTGCCTGAGGTTCAGAGGTTTGAGCACAAACGAGAAGCAGAGGACCCGGAATACTTTGCAGAAGCGATAGGTGATTGAGTGGAGGCAACGAGAAGAGCCATGAGAGCGATGGGACCATGACCGGTAACTGAACTCAGGAAAACGATGATGAAGTAATACTGAGGAGGAATTAACCGAGGCAGGTGAATACATGGGTCCTACAGGTATCAGTACTAGCTAGTCCTAGAGCTAGAGAACAGGGGCCTACACCCATTAGGACGGGCGAAGCGATATGTGAAGCCGCAGCCATCATTGTGCTGCTGCTGCTACTTGTGTGTATGTGTGGTACAGAGTCGCGGTGCGACTCTGCACGGTCTTGTCCTCTTGGGAGTCCTCCCAGTTGGAGTGGATGACGTGCTTCTCCTGTCCACCCTTGGTGGTCGCCACGGCGAACAGACCAGGGAGCAGGACTGTTGATGGCAAATCTTGCCGGTCGTTGCTTGGCGTCAAAGGTCCTTTGGCGTTGATCGTGCCAGGCTCGGACGGTCGGATGTTTAGACCAAAAAGGTCTGATTGGTCAGGCCATCTGAGTTGTTCAGGAGGCAGGATGCGGAAGGTGAATTGGGACCGTACTGGTGTTTCCATTTCCCCTTGATTGGGTGTCAAGGGGAGAGTTGGATGATGTCAGGGGGTCAGATGAGAACCCGGTTGAGCCGTGTGAGTCGTGATCAAGATTCCGACACTTCCAACCCAACTTTCAACCCAACTTCCAACCCAACTTCCAACCCAACTTTCAACCCAACTTCCAACCCAACATCCAACCCAACTTCCTACCCAACTTCCAATCCAACTTCCGACCCAACTTCCAACCCAACATCCAACCCAACTTCCTACCCAACTTCCAATCCAACTTCCGACCCAACTTCCAACCCAACATCCAACCCAACTTCCTACCCAACTTCCAATCCAACTTCCGACCCAACTTCCAACCCAACATCCAACCCAACTTCCTACCCAACTTCCAATCCAACTTCCGACCCAACTTCCAACCCAACATCCAACCCAACTTCCTACCCAACTTCCAATCCAACTTCCGACCCAACTTCCAACCCAACATCCAACCCAACTTCCTACCCAACTTCCAATCCAACTTCCGACCCAACTTCCAACCCAACATCCAACCCAACTTCCTACCCAACTTCCAATCCAACTTCCGACCCAACTTCCAACCCAACATCCAACCCAACTTCCTACCCAACTTCCAATCCAACTTCCGACCCAACTTCCAACCCAACATCCAACCCAACTTCCTACCCAACTTCCAATCCAACTTCCGACCCAACTTCCAACCCAACATCCAACCCAACTTCCTACCCAACTTCCAATCCAACTTCCGACCCAACTTCCAACCCAACATCCAACCCAACTTCCTACCCAACTTCCAATCCAACTTCCGACCCAACTTCCAACCCAACATCCAACCCAACTTCCTACCCAACTTCCAATCCAACTTCCGACCCAACTTCCAACCCAACATCCAACCCAACTTCCTACCCAACTTCCAATCCAACTTCCGACCCAACTTCCAACCCAACATCCAACCCAACTTCCTACCCAACTTCCAATCCAACTTCCGACCCAACTTCCAACCCAACATCCAACCCAACTTCCTACCCAACTTCCAATCCAACTTCCGACCCAACTTCCAACCCAACATCCAACCCAACTTCCTACCCAACTTCCAATCCAACTTCCGACCCAACTTCCAACCCAACATCCAACCCAACTTCCTACCCAACTTCCAATCCAACTTCCGACCCAACTTCCAACCCAACATCCAACCCAACTTCCTACCCAACTTCCAATCCAACTTCCGACCCAACTTCCAACCCAACATCCAACCCAACTTCCTACCCAACTTCCAATCCAACTTCCGACCCAACTTCCAACCCAACATCCAACCCAACTTCCTACCCAACTTCCAATCCAACTTCCGACCCAACTTCCAACCCAACATCCAACCCAACTTCCTACCCAACTTCCAATCCAACTTCCGACCCAACTTCCAACCCAACATCCAACCCAACTTCCTACCCAACTTCCAATCCAACTTCCGACCCAACTTCCAACCCAACATCCAACCCAACTTCCTACCCAACTTCCAATCCAACTTCCGACCCAACTTCCAACCCAACATCCAACCCAACTTCCTACCCAACTTCCAATCCAACTTCCGACCCAACTTCCAACCCAACATCCAACCCAACTTCCTACCCAACTTCCAATCCAACTTCCGACCCAACTTCCAACCCAACATCCAACCCAACTTCCTACCCAACTTCCAATCCAACTTCCGACCCAACTTCCAACCCAACATCCAACCCAACTTCCTACCCAACTTCCAATCCAACTTCCGACCCAACTTCCAACCCAACATCCAACCCAACTTCCTACCCAACTTCCAATCCAACTTCCGACCCAACTTCCAACCCAACATCCAACCCAACTTCCTACCCAACTTCCAATCCAACTTCCGACCCAACTTCCAACCCAACATCCAACCCAACTTCCTACCCAACTTCCAATCCAACTTCCGACCCAACTTCCAACCCAACATCCAACCCAACTTCCTACCCAACTTCCAATCCAACTTCCGACCCAACTTCCAACCCAACATCCAACCCAACTTCCTACCCAACTTCCAATCCAACTTCCGACCCAACTTCCAACCCAACATCCAACCCAACTTCCTACCCAACTTCCAATCCAACTTCCGACCCAACTTCCAACCCAACATCCAACCCAACTTCCTACCCAACTTCCAATCCAACTTCCGACCCAACTTCCAACCCAACATCCAACCCAACTTCCTACCCAACTTCCAATCCAACTTCCGACCCAACTTCCAACCCAACATCCAACCCAACTTCCTACCCAACTTCCAATCCAACTTCCGACCCAACTTCCAACCCAACATCCAACCCAACTTCCTACCCAACTTCCAATCCAACTTCCGACCCAACTTCCAACCCAACATCCAACCCAACTTCCTACCCAACTTCCAATCCAACTTCCGACCCAACTTCCAACCCAACATCCAACCCAACTTCCTACCCAACTTCCAATCCAACTTCCGACCCAACTTCCAACCCAACATCCAACCCAACTTCCTACCCAACTTCCAATCCAACTTCCGACCCAACTTCCAACCCAACATCCAACCCAACTTCCTACCCAACTTCCAATCCAACTTCCGACCCAACTTCCAACCCAACATCCAACCCAACTTCCTACCCAACTTCCAATCCAACTTCCGACCCAACTTCCAACCCAACATGCAACCCAACTACCAACCTCAATTTATACCCAGCTTACAACCCAACTTTCAACCCAAATTTCAACCCAACTTCCAACCCAAGTTGCCAACCAACTTCCAACCAAACTTCCAGGCAAACTTCCAACCCAACTTCCAGCCCAACCTCCAACCCAACTTTCAACCCAACTTCCAACCCAAGTTGCCAACCAACTTCCAACCAAACTTCCAGGCAAACTTCCAACCCAACTTCCAGCCCAACCTCCAACCCAACTTTCAACCCAACTTCCAACCCAACTTCCAACCCAACTTCCATCCCAATTTCCATCCCAACTTCAACATTAACTTCCATCCCAACTTCCAACCCAAACTTCCAACCCAACCTTCATCTAAACTTCCATCCCAACTTCCAACCCAACTTCCAACCCAACTTCCAACTCGACTTCCAGCCCAAACGTCCAACACAACCTTCATCCCAACTTCCATCCCAACTTACAACCAAACTTCAAACCCAACTTTCACTCCAACATCCAACCCAACTTCCAACCCAATTTCCTACCCAACTTCCAATCCAACTTCCAAGGCAACTTCAAACCCAGCATGCAACCCAACTTCTAACACAATATTCTACCCAGCTTTCAACCCAACTTTCAACCCAACTTCCAACCCAAGTTCTAACCCAACTTCCAACCAAACTTCCAAACAAACTTCCAACCCAACTTCCAATCCAACTTCCAACCAAATTTCAAACCCAACATCCAACACAACTTTCGACCCAACTTCCATCCCAACTTCCATCCCAACTTCAAACTCAACTTCCATCCCAACTTGCATCCCAACATCCAACCCAACTTCCAACCCAACTTCCAACCCAACTTCCAACCCAAAGTCCAACCCAACTTCAAACCCAACTTCCAACCCACCGTCCAACCCAACTTTCAACCCAACTTCCATCCAAACTTCCATCCCAACTTCAAACCCAACTTCCATCCCAGTTTCCATCCCAACATCCAACCCAACCTCCAACCCAACTTCCAACCCAACTTCCAACCCAACTTCCAACCCAACTTCGAACCCAAATTCCAACCCAACTTCCAACCCAACTTCCAACCCAACTTCCAACCCAAATTCCATCCCAATTTCCATTCCAACTTGCAACCCAACTTCCAACCCAACTTCGAACCCAAACTTCCAACCCAACTTCCAACCCAACTTCCAACCCAACTTCCAACCCAACTTCCAACCCAAATTCCATCCCAATTTCCATTCCAACTTGCAACCCAACTTCCAACCCAACTTCGAACCCAAACTTCCAACCCAACCTTCATCCCAACTTCCATCCCAACTTCCAACCCAACTTCCAACCCAACTTTCAACCAAACTTCCACCCCAACTTCCAACCCAATTTCCTTCCCAACTTCCAGTCCAACTTCCAACCCAACTTCAAACCCAACAGCCAACCCAACTTTCAACCCAAATTTCTACCCAGCTTTCAACCCCACTTTCAAGCCAACTTTCAGCCCAACTTCCAACCCAAGTTGCAACCCAATTTCCAACCAAACTTCCAACCAAACTTCCTATCCAACTTCCAACCCATCTTCAAACCCAACATCCAACCCAACTTCCAACCCAACTTACATCCCAACTTCGATCCCAACTTGAAACCCAACTTCCATCCCAATGTCCATCCCAACTTCCATCCCAACATCCAACCCAACTTCCAACCCAACTTCCAACCCAACTTCCAACCCAATTTCCAACTCAACTTCCAACCCAACTTCCAACCCAACTTCCAACCCAACTTCTTACCCAACTTCCAACCCATCGTCCAACCCAACTTTCAACCCAACTTCCATCCCAACTTCCATCCCAACTTGAAACCCAACTTCCATCCCAACTTCCAACCCAACATCCAACCCAGCTTTCAACCCAACTTTCAACCCAACTTTCAACCCAACTTCCAACCCAAGTTCCAACCCAGTTTCTAACCAAACTTCCAACCCAATTTCCAACCCAACTTCCAACTCAATTCCAACACAACTTCCAACCCAACTTCCAACCAAACTTCCAACCCAACTTCCAACCCAACTTCCAACCTAGCTTCTAACCTAGCTTCCAACCCAACTTTCAACCCAACTTCCAACCAAACTTCCAACCCAACTTCCAACTTAACTTCCAACCCAACTTCCAACACAACTTCCAACCCAAATTTCAACACAACTTCCAACTCAGCCTCTAACCCAGCTTCATGTCAGGAAAATGGGAGCAGCGGAGCATGGAGAGGAGTTCAGAAGCAATGGCGCGGAAGCTTTGACGAAGATGCGGAGGGCTGACGGAAGATGACTTCACAGCACGAACAAAAGTGTGAGGGCAAGAGAAGTCAGTGCGAGGAGCTGAGGCGACGAAACATTGAGGATGAGTGCTAAATAGCGGCACTTTGGCAGTGAAGAAGGATTAGGCATCGAAGCGCAGACAGAGGACCATCGCAGTTCGGGCATAGCAGCGAGTGAGGAGCAGATAACGGCTTTGAGCCACATCCAGGAAGTGCAGCTGCCTGAGGGTCAGAGGCCTGAGCACAAACGAGAAGCAAAGGACCCAGAACACTTTGCGGAAGTGATAGGTGATTGAATGGAGACATCCAGAAGAGCGATGAGAGCGATGGGAGGATGACCGGTAACTGAACTCAGGAAAATGATGATGAAGGAATACAGAGGAGGAATTAACTGAGGCAGGTGAATACATGGGTCCTACAGGTATCAGTACTAGCTAGTCCTAGAGCTATAGAACAGGTGCCTATACCCATTAGGGTGGGAGCTGCAAGATGTGAAGTCGCAGTCACCATTCTGCTGCTGCTGCTGCTTCTGTGTCTCTGCGGTGCGGAGGCGCGGTGCGACTCTGCACGATCTTGTCCTCTTGGGAGTCCTCCCAGTTGGAGTGGATGACGTGTTTCTTCTGTCGACCCTTTGTGGTCGCCACGGCAAGCGAACCAGGAAGCAGGACTGTTGATGGAAGATCTTGCCGGTCGTTGCTTGGCGTTGAAGGTCTGTTAGCGTTGGTCGTGGCAGGTTCGGACAGTCGGAGGTTGAGATCAAAAAGGTTTGCTTGGTCAGGCCATGTGAGTTGTTCAGGGNGCCACGGCAAGCGAACCAGGAAGCAGGACTGTTGATGGAAGATCTTGCCGGTCGTTGCTTGGCGTTGAAGGTCTGTTAGCGTTGGTCGTGGCAGGTTCGGACAGTCGGAGGTTGAGATCAAAAAGGTTTGCTTGGTCAGGCCATGTGAGTTGTTCAGGGGCCAGGACGTGGGAGGTGAACCGGGACCGGACTGGCTTTTCCATTTTCCATTGATCGGGTGTCCAGGGGGGAGTTGGGTGACGTCAGGGAGTCAGAAGAGAACCCAGTTGAGCCGTGTGAGTCGTGATCAAGATTCCGACAGTTCCAACCCAACTTTCAACCGAACTTCCAACCCAACTTCCAACCCAACTTCCAACCCAACTTCCAACCCAACTTCCATTAAAACTTCCAACCCAACTTCCATCCCAACTTCCAACCAAACTTCCAACCCAACTTCCAACCCAACTTCCAACCCAACTTCCAACCCACGTTCCAGCCCAACTTCCAACCCAGCTTCCAGCCCAACTTTCAACCCATCTTCCAACCCAACTTCTAACCCAACTTCCAACCCAATCTCAACTCAACTTCCACCCAACTTCCAACCCAGCTTCCAACAAAACTTCCAGCCCAACTTCCAACCCAACTTCCAACCCAACTTCCAGCCCAGCATAAAACCCAGCTTCCAACCCAACTTTCATCCCAACTTCCTACCCAACTTCCAGCCCAAATTCCAACGCAACTTCCAACCCAACTTCCAACCCAACTTCCAACCCAACTTCCAATCCAACTTCCATCCGAACGTCCTGCCCAGCTTGCAACGCACCTTCCAACCAAACTTCCAAGCACACTTCCAACCCAAATTCTTTCCCAACTTCCATCCCAACTTCAAACCCAACTTCCAACCCAACTTCCAAACCATCTTCTGAAACAACCTTTATCCCAGCTTCCATCCCAACTTGCAACCCAACTTCCGACCCAACTTTCAACCCAACTTCCAACCCAACTTCCAACCCAACTTCCAACCCAGCTTCCAATCCAACTTCCAACCCAGCTTCAAACCCAACATGCAACCCAACTTCCAACCCAACCTTCTACCCAGCTTTCAACCCAACTTTCAACCCAAACTCAACCCAAGTTCCAACCCAACTCCAACCCAACTTCCAACCCAACTTCCAACCCAACTTCCATCTCAACTTCCAACCCAACTTTTAACCCAGCTTCCAACCCAACTTCCAACCCAACTTCCAACCCATCTTCCATCCCAACTTCCATTCCAACTTCCATCCCAACTTCCATCCCAACTTCCATCCCAACTTCAAACCCAACTTCCATCCCAACTTCCATCCCAACATCCAACCCAACTTCCAACCCAACTTCCAACCCCATTTCAAACCCAACTTCCAACCCACTTTTCAACCCAACTTCCAACCAAACTTCCAACCCAACTTCCAACCAAGCTTCGAACCCAGCTTCCAACCCAACTTTGAACCCAAGTTCCAGCCCAACTTCCAACCCAGCTTCCAGCCCAACTTCCAACCCAACCTCCAACCCACCTTCCATCCCAACTTCAAACCCAACTTCCAACCCAACTTCCAACCCACATTCCAACCCAACTTCCAATCCAGCTTCCAACTTAACTTTCAACCCAACTTCCAACGCAACTTCCAATCCAATCTCAACCCAAATTGCACCCAACTTCCATTCCAACTTCCAACACAACTCCAGCCAAACTTCCAACCCATCATACAATCCAGCCTCCAACCCAAATTTTAACCCAACTTTTCACCCAACTTTCAACCCAACTTCCAGCTCAAATTCTAACCCAATGTCCAACCTAACTTCCAACCCAACTTCCAACTCACTGTCCAAGCCAACTTTCAACCCAACTTCCATCCCAACTTCCATCCCAACTTCAAAACCACCTTCCATCCCAACTTCCATCCCAACATCCAATCCAACTTCAAACCCAACTTCCAACCCAACCTCCAACCCATCTTCCAACCCAACCTTCATCACAACTTCCATCCCAACTTCCAATCCAACTTCCAACCCAACTTTCAACCCAACTTCCAACCCAACCTCCAACCCATCTTCCAACCCAACCTTCATCACAACTTCCATCCCAACTTCCAATCCAACTTCCAACCCAACTTTCAACCCAACTTCCAACCCAACTTCCAACCCAGCTTCCAACCCAACTTCCAATCCAATCACCTACCCAACTTCCAACCCAACATGTAACCCAACTTCCAACCCAACTTTCTACCCGGATTTCAACCCAACTTTCAGACCAACTTCCAACCAAAGTTCCAACCCAACTTCCAATCCAATCACCTACCCAACTTCCAACCCAACATGTAACCCAACTTCCAACCCAACTTTCTACCCGGATTTCAACCCAACTTTCAGACCAACTTCCAACCAAAGTTCCAACCCAAATTCCAACCCAACTTCCAACCAAACTTCCAACCCAACTTCCAACCCAACTTCCAACCCAACTTCCAACCTATCTTCCAACCCAACTTCCATCGCAACTTCCAATCCAACTTCCATCCCAACTCCCATCCCAACTTCAAATCCAACTTCCATCCCAACTTCCATCCCAACATCCAACCCAACTTCCAACCCAACTTCCAACCCAACTGCCAACCCAACTTCCAACCCAACTTCCATTCCTACTTCCAACCCAGCTTCTTACCCAGCTTCCAGGCCAACTTTCTACCCAACTTCCAACCCAACTTCCAACCCAACTTCAAATCCTACTTCCAACCCAACTTCCAACCCAACATCCAACCCAAATTCAACCCGACTTCCATACCAATTTCCAACCCAACATCCAACCCAACTTCCAATCCAACTTCCAGCCCCCTTCCAACCCAACTTCCAACCCAGCTTCCAAGCCAACTTTCAGCCCACCTACCAACCTAAATTCCAACCAAACTTCCAACTCAACTTCCAACCTAATGTCCAACCCAACTTTCAACCCAACTTCCAACACGACTTCTAGCCCAACTTCCAACTCAGCATACAACCCAGCTTCTGACACATCTTTCAACCCAGCTTCCCACCCAACTTTCATCCAAACTTCCAACTCAACTTCCAACCCAGAGTCCAACTCAACTTGCAACCCAACTTCCAACCCACTGTCCAACTTAAATTTTAACCCAACTTTCATCCCAACTTCCATCCCAACTTCAAACCCAACTTCCATCCCAACATCCAACCCAACATCCAACCCAGCTTCCAACCCAACTTCCAACCCAACTTCCAACCCAAATTCCAATCCAACTTCCAACCCAGCTTCAAACCCAATTTGCAACCCAGCTTCCATCCCAGCTTTCTACGCAGATTTCAACCCAACTTTCAACCCAATTTCCAACCCAAGTTCCAACCCAACTTCCAACCCAACTTTCAACCCAGCTTCCAACCAAACTTCGAACCCAGGTTGCAACCCAGCTTCCAACCCAACTTCCAACTCAACTTCCATCCCAACTTCCGGTCCAACTTCCATCCCAACTTCCATCCCAACTTCAAAACCAACTTCCATCCCAACTTCCATCCCAACGTCCAACCCAACTTCCAACCCAACTTCCAACCCAAATTCCAATGCAACTTCCAACCCAACTTCCAACCCAACTTCCATCCCAACTTCCATCCCAACGTCCAACCCAACTTCCAACCCAACTTCCAACCCAAATTCCAATGCAACTTCCAACCCAACTTCCAACCCAACTTCCAACCAAGCTTCTAACTCAGCTTCCAACTCAACTTTCAGTCATTACGCATGGTAGCCACACCGTGCTACTACTTATTGAAGGTCGTTGTTTTGGCTACTTGAAAACGAATATTCCAAAACCATTGTTTCATCCTCTGACCATTTGTGACTCTTGTCATGGGTTATGAACGTTGACCACCCATACTGAAATGCGTTGGTCATTGTCACTGACATATGCCTATATTGGTTGTTCAGTGTGCATATTAGCCACACCGTGCTACTACGTATAGAAGTTATTTGTGCTTTCTAGTGGATACATAGGGTTCTCAAAACATTGTCTCTCCCTCTGACCATTTGTGACTCGTGTTATGTGTTGTCAATATTGACCACACATTGTGGACTTCTTTAGTCATAGTCAGTGACGTATGCATCCTTTGGTTGGTCACTGTGCACCCTAGCTACTCGGTGTAACTACATGTTAAAGGTCTTGGTACTTGCTAGTTGTTACCGGGTGTTCCCAAACCATTGTTCCCCCCTCTGACCATTTGTGAATCGTATTATGAGCTGTCAACGTTGCCCGCACATAGCAGATTTCTTTGGTCAAAGGCAGTACATATGCCTACTTTGGTCTGTTATTGTGCATGGTAGCCACACTGTGCTACTACTTATTGAAGGTTGTTGTCCTTGCTAGTTGAAAACAAATATTCTGAAGCCATTGTTTCCCCCTCCGACCATGTGTGACTTGTGTTATGGGTTGTGAACGTTGACCACTCATGTTATGGGAGCCGCCGGTCGAGGCGGTGATGACGTCATCATGCTGAGGTCATATGCATGGTTTGATGTCCTCGCTGTATTCTACATAAAAAACCATGCGAAATCGACCCAAGAACTGGGTCATTTGGTGCAGGGACGAGAAAGATTCGGCCGTGCAAAGGTGGGAGGCGCACCTGCAGAAAACAGGAGACGTACCGGTTCAACCCCGAGCACGACGGAGCGACTTTCTCGCCCACTGCAGCCAAAGCGCCCCTGGATGGACGTTTAGCCAATGAGGCAAAGCTCATTTGGGTCCATGGGCGCCTTGGGATGGCGGCTGGAGCTGCATTCGCAAGCAAAGGCGCTTCGGGCGGCCGTGACCCCCGCTGGCGGTGCTGCCAGCGGATGTCACGCGTGGAGTATTCAAACAGCCATAACTTAGCCGTTTTGTCACGGATTGAGGCGTTCTTTGGTGTGTTGGAACCCTCTCAGCGCATAGTGCATGATGCATGTGTTATTTGCATGAGTGCGCCTAAATAAAGGGCTTCGGAGCGCTGAGTAGATTTTGGCTGCCCCATAGGGGCTGGTACATAAGGAAGCCTAGGGATTGATCTAGGCATGCCAATCTTACCCAGAGACTCTGTACATTGCCTTGTACTGATCCAGCAAATCTAAGATTTTCATTCCTTGCCTAGCTCTACTTGTGCTCTAAGTATTGCCTTGCACACGTCCATTCGGTCCTACAAGTCTTCCGCAGCGCACCTTGGTGCAAACGCCGCCGAGAGAGTTGCACGGCGGGAACCTCGTTCACTAGCAGTGGCCTTGCTGCTAGGAGAGGGTCGTGCGGCATCTCAAGGGTTGGCCCACACACCAAGGGGTCAAGGGTGGGAGGTTTATCCCAAGGGCTCGGCGTGTGACCGTCACGCCGGGCGCCCCTCGGTTCACATTTGGTATCAGAGCACGTGGACGTTTGCTCGGCTTTGCGCGGACCCAAGGGTGGCAGCAGATCTGCCACAACTGCATTTGGCCATAATTTTTTTGTCACAACCGGAACCATGGCGGCAGCAGCTTACGACCAAGCCTACCTCATGGAGGAGATCCGGCGTGCTCTTGACGAGTTATGTCAAGAGAACGAGCAGCTGCGTGCGGAGTTTAAGGCGAGGTACGTCGGCCAAAGGAGCAGTGCATTGGGGGGTGTTGCGTTGGCATCCGCACCTGCCTTTCGGCGGCCCAAGCCGAAGGAGCCGGAATTCTACACCGGCAAGGGCAGTGCGCGTGAGTGGCACTTCATGGTGAGCTCGTACTTCACGCATTTGGGCGTTCCCGTGGGAGAAGATGCCACAAGACAAGAGTATGCGCCTACGCTACTCCGGGGGATGGTGCTGCAGTGGTGGTCGGCGTTGTGCCAGCGGAATGCCGCTGGGTTGCCAGACGGGCTGGGGACACGGCTTCAGCCACTGTTGAGTCTATCGCTGGGGCGGGAAGTGCAGCTCAGTGCGCGAGCATTGACGGAGAAGCCAGAGACGTGGGAGCAGTTCGAGACGATGCTCCAGGCACGTTTCGACCTCCTCAACGGGAGCCGGGTCGCACGTGATAAGATGAAGCACGTCAAGCAAGGCGGATCGGTCCAGGACTACACTACGCGCTTCATGGCTTTGGCGGCGCAGATCGATGACCTCTCGGACGCGGAGGCGTACGACCGCTACCACGACGGCCTGAAGCCGCACGTCCAATGCGAACTCGCGGTGCTTGGGTTGCGGACCTTTGCGGAGTTGGTCTCGGCGGCGGAGCGAAACAACGCGGTAAGCTACAATGCGCGCCGGACCAGCTATGCAACACAACCACGGGTGGAGCAGCCGGGTCAGGCTGTGCCCATGGAGGTGGATGCAATCCAAGCCGGGCAGCGGGGTGCGGGCGGGCAACAGGGACCGCGAGGCAATTGCTGGGTTTGTGGGGAGGAGGGTCATCGCAAGGTCTCTATACTTGCTAGTCGATAACTAGTATTCAGAAACAATTTTTTTGCCCTCTGACCATTTGTGACTCGTGTTTTGAGTTGTCAAAAATGACCACACATAGAGACATTCCTTGGCCATGGTCAGTGACACATGCCTACTTTGGTCGGTCATTGTGCATAGTGGCCAAACTGTGTTACTATTTATTGAAGGTTGTTTTCCTTGCTAGTTGAAAAAAGATATTTGGAAACCATTGTTTCCCCCTTTGACCATTCGTGACTCGTGTTATGGGTTGTGAACGTTGACCACCCATATTGAAATTCTTTGGTCATGGTCAGTGACATATGCCTAGTTTGATTGTTTGGTGTGCATAGAAGCCACACTGTGCCACTATGTATAGAAGTTCTTTGTCCTTACTAGCTGATACATAGGATTCTCAAACAATTGTCCCTCCCTCTGACCATTTGTTACTCGTGTTATGAGTTGTCAATGTTGACCACACATAGTGGACGTCTTTGGTCATAGTCAGTGACGTATGAATCCTTTGGTTGATCACTGTGCACGCTAGCCACACAATGCCACTACTTGTGAAAGGTCTTTGTACTTGCTAGTTGATAACTAGTGTCCCCAACCCATTGTTTCCCCCTCTGACCATTGGTGACTCGTGTTATGAGTTTTCAACGTTGCCCACACACAATAAAATTCTTTCGGTTGTTGTTAGTGGCATATGTTTACTTTGGTTTTTAACTGTACATGGTTGCCACGCTGTGCCACTACGTATTGAAGGTCTTTGTGCTTTATAGTTAATAGCTAGTGTTCCCAAACCATTGTTACCCCATGTACCTATGTGTGACTCTTGTTGCGAGTTGTCAACGTTGACCACTTGAAGTGAAGTTCTTTGGTCATGGTTAGTGACATATGCATACTTTAGCTCATCACTGTGCATGGTAGCCACACTGTGCCACTACATATTTAAAGTCTTTGTACTTGCTAGTCGAGAACTTGTACTCACAAACCATTGTTTCCTCCTGTGACCATTTGTGACTCATGTTATGAGTTGTCAAAGTTGACCACACGTAGTGACATTCTTTGGTCATGGTCAGTGACACATGCCTACTTTGGTTGGTCATTGTACATGGTAGCCACACCGTGCCACTACTTGAAGTTCCTTGTGCTTTCTAGTTGATACCTGGCGTTCCCAAACCATTGTTTCCCCCTCTCACCATTTGAGACTCGTATTATGAACTTTCAACGTTAACCACACACAGCGGATTCCGTTGGTCGTAGGTAGTACACATGCCTACTTTTGTCGGTCATTGTGCATGGTAGCCACACCGTGCTACTACTTAGTGAAGGTTGTTGTCCTTGCTGTTTGAAACCAAATATTCCGAAACCATTGTTTCCCCATCTGACCATTTGTAACTCGTGTTATGGGTTGTGAACGTTGACCACCCATATTGAAATTCTTTGGTCATGGTCAGTGACATATGCCTAGTTTGGTTGCTTGGTGTGCATAGAAGCCACATTGTGCCACTACGTATAGACGTTCTTTGTCCTTTCTAGTCAATACATAGGGTTCTCAAACCATTGTCTTTCCCTCTGACCATTTGTGACTCGAGTTATGAGTTGTCAATGTTCACCAGACATAGTGGACTTCGTTTGTCATAGTCACTGACATATGCATTGTTTGGATGGTCACTGTGCACGCTAGCCACACGGTGCCACTACTTGTTAAAGGTCTTTGTACTTGCTAGTTGATAACTAGTGTTGCCAACCCATTGTTTCCCCCTCTGATCATTTGTGACTCATGTTATGAGTTTTCAACGTTGACCACACGCTGTGAAATTCCTTTGGTTGTGGTTAGTGGTATATGCTTACTTTTTTTTTGTCACTGTACATGGTTGCCACAATGTGTCACTGTGTTTTGAATGTCTTTGTGCTTTTTAGTTGATAGCTTCTGTCCTCAAACCATTGTTACCCCCTCTCACGATCTGTGACTCTTGTTGAGAGTTGTCAACCTTGACCACATGAAGTTAAATTCTTTGGTCATGGTTAGTGACATGTGCATACTTTGGTTGGTCACTGTGCATGGTAACCACACTGTGCCACTACATATTGAAGGTATCTGTACTTGCTAGTTGATAACTAGTATGTACAAGCCATTTTTTTTCTCTCTGACCATTTGTGACTCGTGTTATGAGTTGTCAAAATGGACCACACATAGTGACATTATTTGGTCATGGTCAGTGGCACAGGCCTACGTTGGTTGGTCATTGTACATTGTAACCACACCGTGCCACTACTTATTGAAGGCTCTTGTAATTGCTAGTTGAAATCTAGTGTTCCCAAACCATTCTTTCCCCCTCAGACCATTTGCGAATCGTATTATGAGTTGTCAATGTTGACCACACATATTGACATACTTTGGTCATGGTCAGCCATACACATGACTACTTTGGTTGGTCATTGTACATGGTGGCCACACCGTGCCACTACTTATCGAAGGTCCTTGTACTTGCTAGTTGATACCTGGTGTTCCCAAATCATTGTTTCCCCCTCTGACCATTTATGACTCGTATTATGAACTTTCACCGTTGACCACATAGTGCGGATTTCTTTGGTCAGAGGCAGTACACATGCCTACTTTGGTCCGACATTGTTCATGGTAGCCACATCGTGCTACTACTTATTGAAGGTTGTTGTCCTTGCTAGTTGAAAACAAATATTCCGAAACCATGGTTTCCCCCTCTGACCATGTGTGACTCGTGTTATGGGTTGTGAACAAAGACCACCCATGTTGAATTTTTGGTCATGGTGAGTGACATATGCCTAGTTTCGTTCTTCGGTGTGCAAAGCAGCCACACCGTGCCATTGCGTATGGAAGTTCTTTGTCCTTTATAATTGATACATAGGGTTCTCAAACTATTATCTCTCCCTCTGACCATTTGCAACTCGAGTTTTGAGTTGTCAATATTCACCACACATATTTGACTCCTTTCTTCATAGTAAGTGACGTATGCAACCTTTGGTTGGTCACTGGGCACGCTAGTAACACGGTGCCACTACTTGTTAAAGGTCTTTGTACTTGCTAGTTGATAACTAGTGCTTTCAACCCATTGTTTCCCCCTCTGACCATTCGTGAATCTTGTTATGAGTTTTCAACTTTGACCTCACACTGTGAAAATCTTGTGGTCATGGCTAGTGGCGTATGCCTACTTTGTTTTGTCACTGTACATGGTTGCCACACCATGTCACTATGTTTTGAAGGTTTTTGTGCTTTCTAGTTGATAGCTATTGTTGCCAAACCAATGTTACCCCCTCTGACTATCTGTAACTCGTATTGTGAGTTGTCAACGTTGACCACATGAAGTGAAATTTGTTGGCAATGGTCAGTGACATATGCATACATCGGTTAGTTACTGTCCATGGTAGCCACACTGTACCACTACGTATTGAAGGTCTCTGCACTTGCTAGTCGATAACTAGTATTCACAAACCATTAGTCTCCCTCTGACCATTTCTGAATTGTGTTTTGAGTTGTCAAAGCTGACCACACATCATGACATTCCTCGCTCATGGTCAGTGACACATGCCTACTGTGGTTGGTCATTGTACATGGTAGCCAAATCGTGCCACTACTTATTGAAGTTCCTTGTGCTTGCTTGTTGATACGTGGTTTTCCCAAACCAGTGTTTCCTCCTCTGACCATTTGTGATTCGTTCTATGAACTTTCAACGTTGACCACACACAGCGGATTTCTTTGGTCAAAGGCAGTTCATATGCCTGCTTTGGTCGGTCATTGTGCATGATAGCCACACCGTGCTGCTGCTTTTTGAAGGTTGTTGCCCTGTCTAGTTGAAAACCAATATTCCAAAGCCATTCTTCCCCCATCTGACAATTTGTGACTCGTGTTATGTGTTGTGAACGTTGACCACCCATATTGAAATTCTTTGGTCATGGTCAGTAACATATGCCTAGTTTGGTTGTTCAATGTGCATAGCAGCCACACCGTGCCACTATGTGTAAGAGTTCCTTTTCCTTTCTAGTTGATACATTGGGTTCTCAATTCATTCTCTCTCCCTCTGACCATTTTTGACTCGTGTTATGAGATGTCAATGTTTACCACACATAGTGGACTTCTTTGGTCATAGTCAGTGACGTATGCATCCTTTGGTTGGTCACTGTGCACGCTAGCCACACGATGCCACTACTTTATGAAGGTCTTTGTACTTTCTAGTTGAAAACTTGTGGTCCCAACCCATTGCTTCCCCCTCTGACAATTTGTGACTTGTGTTATGAGTTTTCAACGTTGACCACACACTGTGAAATTCCTTTGGTCATGGTTAGTGGTAATGCCTACTTTTTTTGTCACTGTACATGGTCGCCAGACCGTGTCACTATGTTTTGAAGGTCTTTGTGCTTTCGAGTTCACAGATATCTTTGCCAAACCATTTGAACCCCCTGTGACTATCTGTGACTCCTGTTGTGAGTTGTCAACATTGATCACATGAAGTGAAATTCTTTGGTCATGTACAGTGAAATATGCATACTTTGGTTGGTCACTGTGCATGTAGCCACACTATGCCACTACATATTGAATATCTCTGCACGTGCGAGTCGATAACTATTATTCACAAACCATTGTTTCCCCCACTGCCCATTTGTGACTTGTTTTATGAGTTGTCAAAGTTGACCACACATAGTGACATTCTGTAAACATGGTCAGTGACACATGCCAACTTTTGTTGGTCATTCTACATGGTAGCCACACCTTGCCACTACTTATTGAAGGTCCTCATGCTTGCTAGATGATACCTGGTGTTCCCAAACCATCGTTTCCCCGCCCGACCATTTGTGACTCTTATTATGAACTTTCACACTGACCACACACAACAGATTTCTTTGGTCAAGGCAGTACATATGCCTACTTTGGTCGGTCATTGTGCATGATAGCCACACCGTGCTAGTACTTATTGAAGGTTTTTGTCCTTGCTAGTTGAAAACAAATAGTCCGAAACCATTATTTCCCCCTGTGACCATTTCCGACTCGTGTTATGGGTTGTGAACGTTGACCACCCAACTTGAAATTCTTTTGTCATGGTCAGTGACATATGCCTATTTTGGCTGTTCGGTGTGCATAGAAGCCACACCTTGGCACTATATATTGAAGATATTTGCACTTGCTGGTGGATAACTAGTGTTCACAAACCATTGTTTCCCCCTCTAACCATTGTGACTCATGTTATGAGTTGTCAAAGTTGACCACACATAGTGACATTCTTTGGTCATGGTCAGTGACATAGGCCTAGTTTGGTTGGTCATTATACATGGTAAGAACACAGTGCAACTACTTATTGAAGGTCCTTGTGCTTGCTAGTTGATCCCTGGTGTTTCCAAACCATTGTTTCAGCATATGACCATTTGTGAAACGTATTATGAGTTGTGAATTATAAACACACACAGCGGTTTCTTTGGTCAAAGGCAGTACATATGCCTACTTTGGTCGGTCATTGTGCATGGTAGCCACATCGTGCTACTACTTATTGAAGGTTGTTGTCTTGCTAGTTGAAAACAAATATTCTGAAACCATTGTTTCCCCCTCAGACAATTTGTGACTCGTGTTATGGGTCGTGGACGTTGACCACCCATGTTGCAAGTCTTCGGTCATGGTCAGTGACATATGCCTAGTTTGGTTGTTCCGTGTGCATAGCAGCAACACCGTGCCACTAAGTATAGAAGTTCTTTGTCTTTTCTTGTCGATACATAGGGTTCTCAAACCATTGTATCTCCCTCTGAGAATTTTTTTCTTGTGTTGTGAGTTGTCAATGTTGACCACACATAGTGGACTTCTTCGGTCATAGTCAATGAGGTATGCATCCTTTAGTTGGTCATTGTGCACGCTAGCCACATGGTGCCACTACTTGTTGAAGGTCTCTGTACTTGCTTGTTGATAACTAGTACTCACAAACCATTGTTACCCCCTGTGACTATGTGTGACTCTTGTTGTGAGTTGTCAACGTTCACCACACAAAGTGAAATTCTTTGCTCATGGTCAGTGACATGTGCATACTTTGGTTGGTCAGTGTGCATGGTAGCCACACTGTGCCACTACATATTGAAGGTCTTTGTACTTGCTAGTCAATAACTAGTACTGACAAACCATTACATGCCCCTCTGACCATTTGTAACTTGTGTTATGAGTTTTCAAAGTTGACCACAAATAGTATTATTCTTTGGTCATGGTGAGTGACATATGCCGACTTTGGTTGGTCATTGTACATGGTAACCACACCATGCCACTACTTATTCAATGTCCTTGTGCTTGCTATTTTATACCTGGTGTTCCCAGACCATTGTTTCCCCCTCAGACGGAGGAAGGTGGAGCAAGCCAGAGAACGGTGGAGAAAGCGAGAGAACAGCAGAGCAAGCCAGAGAATGGTGCAGCAAGCCAGGGAAACATGGAGAAGGCCAGATAAAGGAAGAGCATGCCACAGAAAGACGGAGGAAGCCAAAGAAAGGCGGAGGAAGCCAGAAAGAGGTGGAACAAGCCTGAGAAAGGTGGAGCAAGCCAGAGAACGGTGGACCAAGCCAGAGAAAGGTGGAGCAAACAAGAGAAAGGTGGAGCAAGCCAGAGAAAGGTGGAGCAAGCCATAGAAAGGTGGAGCAAGCCAGGGACGTTTGGAGAAATCCAGAGAAAGATAAAGCAAGCCCAAGGAAGGTTGAGGTATCCAGAGAACGGTGGAGCAAGCCAGAGAACACTGGAGCAAGCCAGGGAAAGGTGGGGCGAGCCAGAGCAAGGTGAAGCAAGCGAGAGCAAGGTGGAGGAAGCCAGAGAAAGGTGGAGCAAGCCAGAGAACACTGGAGCAAGCCAGGGAAAGGTGGGGCGAGCCAGAGCAAGGTGAAGCAAGCGAGAGCAAGGTGGAGGAAGCCAGAGAAAGGTGGAGCAAGCCAGGGAAAGGTGAAGCAAGCCTGAGAAAGTTGGAGCCAGCAGGGAAAGATGGAGCAAGCCAGAGAACGGTGGAGCAAGCCACAAAACGGTGGAGCAAGTCAGAGAATGGTGGAGCAAGCCACGGAATGGTAGAGCAAGCCAGAATCAGAAGGAGCAAGCCACAGAAACATGGAGCAAGCCAGAGAATTGTGGTGCAGGCCAGAGACGGGTGGGAGCAGGACCGAACGGTGGAGAAAGCCAGGGAAAGGTAGAGCAAGCCAGGAATAGGTGGAGCAAGCCAGAGAACATTGGAGTAAGCCAGAGAACAGTAGAGCAAGCCAGAGAATGATGGAGCAAGCCAATGAATGATGGATCAAGACAGAGAACAGTGGAGCTAGCCAGGGAACGGTGGAGCAAGCAAGGGAGCAGCACAGCAAGCCAGGGAAGGATGCAGCAAGCCAGAGAATGCCAAAGCAAGCCAGAAAACGGTGGAGGAATCCAGAGAATGGTGGAGCAAGCCAGAGAAGGGTGGAGCAAGCCAGAGGAAGGTGGAGCAAGCCAGAGAACGGTGGAGCAAGTCAAAGAACGGTGGAGCAAGCCAAAGAACAGTGGAGAAATCGAGAGAACGTGGAGCAAGCCAGCAAAAGGTGGAGCAAGCGAGAGAAAGATGGAGCAAGCCAGAGAACGGTGGAGCAAGTCAAAGAACGGTGGAGCAAGCCAAAGAACAGTGGAGAAATCGAGAGAACGTGGAGCAAGCCAGCAAAAGGTGGAGCAAGCGAGAGAAAGATGGAGCAAGCAAGAGAACAGTGGAGCAAGCCAGAGAACTGTGGAGCAAGTCAGAGAATGGTGGAGCAAGCCACACAACAGTGGAGCAAGCTAAAGAACAGTAGACCAAGCCAGAGAACGGTGGAGCAGGCCAGAGAATGGTGGAGCAAGTCAGAGAATGGTGGAGCAAGCCACACAACAGTGGAGCAAGCTAAAGAACAGTAGACCAAGCCAGAGAACGGTGGAGCAGGCCAGAGAATGGTGGAGAAAGCCAGAGAACGGTGGAGCAAGCCAGATCATGGTGGAACAAGCCAGAGAACAATGGAGCAAGCCAGAAAACGGGGGAGCAAGCAAGAGAACGGTGGAGCAAGGTGGAGCAAGCAAGAGAAAGGTGGAGCAAGCGAGAGAACCGTGGATCAAGCCAGAGCACGGTGGAGCAAGCCAGAGAAAGGTGGAGCAAGCTAGAGGAAGATGGAGCAAGCCAGTGAACAGTTGAGAAAGCAAGAGAATGGTGCAGCAAGCAAGAGAACAGTGAAGGAAGTCAGAGAGCGCGGGAGCAAGCTAGAGAACGCTAGAGCAATCCACGGAATGGTGGAGCAAGCCACAGAATGGTGGTGCAAGCCGCATAAAGGCGGAACAAGCCAGAGAAAGGTGGAGCAAGCCAGTGAAAGGAGGAGCAAGCCAAAGATTGGTGGAGCAAGCCAGAGAACGGTGGAGCAAGCCAGAGAATGGTGGAGCAAGCAAAAGAACGGCGGAGCAAGGCAGAGAACATTGGAGGAAACAAAGACTAATGGAGCAAGCCAGAGAAAGGTGGAGCAAGCAAAAGAAGGGTGGAGCAAGCCAAAGAAAGGTGGAGCATGCTAGAGAATGGTGGAGCAAGCCAGAGTATGGTAAAGCAAGCCAGAGAAAGGTGGATCAAGCCAGAGAAAGGTAGAGGGAGTTAGAGAACAGTGGAGCAAGCCAGAGAAAGATGGAGCAAGCAAGAGAACAGTGGAAAAAACCAGAGAACAGTGGAGAAAGCCAAGACAAGAGAAGCAAGCTAAGGATTGGTGGAGCATGCAGGAGAACGGTGGAGCAAGCCAGAGAAAGCTTGAGTTAGCCAGAGAACGGTCGAGCAAGCCAGATAAAGATTGAGCAAGGCAGAGAAAGATGGAGCAAGCCAGCGAACGGTGGACCAAGCCAAGAAAGATGGAGCAAGTAAGGGGAAGGTGGAGCAAGCCAGAGAAATGCAGCGTAAGCTAGAGAACGATTGAGCAAGCCAAATAAGTGTGGAGCAAGCCAGAGAAAGATGGAGCAAGCCAGCGAACGGTGGACCAAGCCAAGAAAGATGGAGCAAGTAAGGGGAAGGTGGAGCAAGCCAGAGAAATGCAGCGTAAGCTAGAGAACGATTGAGCAAGCCAAATAAGTGTGGAGCAAGCCAGAGAACAGTGAAGCAAGGTAAGGAAAGGTGGAGGAAGCCAGAGAAAGGTGTAGCAAGCCAGAGAACGGTGGAGCAAGCCAGAGAACAGTGGAGCAAGCCAGGGAAAGGAGGAGCAAGCAAGAGAAAGGTGAACAAGCCAGAGAAAGGTGGAGCAAGCCAGAGGAAGGTGGAGAAAGCCTGAGAATGGTTGAGCAAGGAAAGGAACATTGGAACAAGCCAGAGAACCATGGAGCAAGCCAGAGAACGGTTGGAGCAAGCCAGAGAACGGCGGAGCAAGCCAGAGAACAGTAAAGCAAGCCATGGAATGGTGGAACAAGCCAGAGAACAGTGGAGCAAGCCAAAGAAAGGTAAACCAAGCCACAGAAAGATGGAGCAAGGCAGAGAAAGATGGAGGAAGTCAGATAATGCGGGAGGAAGCCAGAAAATGGTGGAGCAAGCCTGGGTAAGGTGGAGGGAGCCAGTGAAAGGTGGATGAAGCCAGAGAATGGTGGAGCAAGTCAGAGAACGGTGGAGCAAGCCAGGGAACAGTAGAGCAAGCCAGAGAGATGAGGAGCAAGCTAGAGAAAGGTGGAGCAAGCTAGAGAATGATGGAGCAAGCCAGAGACGGTTTGAGCAATCCACAGAAAGGTGGACCAAGCCAAAGAAAGGTGAAGCAAGCCAGAGAAAAGTGGAGTAAGCCAGAGAATGGTGGAGCAAGCCAGAGAAAGGTGGAGCAAGAGGGGAAAAAGTGGAGCAAGCCAGGGAACAGTGGAGCAAGCCAGAGGACAGTGGAGCAAGCCAGAGAACAGTTGAGCAGGCCAAAAGAACGGTGGAGCAAGCCAGAGAACGGTGGAACAATCTAGAGAATGGTGGAGCAAGCCAGAGAACGGTGGAGCAAGCCAGATAATGGTGGAGTAAGCCAGAGAACGGGATAGCAAGCCAGAGAACGGTGGACCAAGCCAAAGATCGGTGAAGCAAGCCAGAGAAAGTCGGAGCAAGCCAAGGTAAGGTGGATCAAGCCATGGAAAGGTGGAGCAAGCCACAGAACAATGCAGCAAGCCAGAGAACAGGTAAGCAAGCAAAAGAACGCTTGAGCAAGGCGGAAAACGGTGAAGCAATCCAGAGAACGGTGGAGCAAGCCACAGAATGGTGGACCAAGTTGGAGAAAGGTGGAGCAAGCCAGGGAAAGGTGGAGCAAGCCATTGAAAGGTGGAGCAAGTCAGAGAATAGTCATGCAAGCCAGAGAACGGTGGAGCAAGCCAAAGAATAGTGGAGCAAGCCAGAGAATGGTGGAGCAAGCCACAGAACATAAGAGCAAGCCTTAGAACAATGGAGCAAACCAGAGAAAGGTGGAGCAAGCCATAGAAAGGTGGAGAAGGCTAGACAAAGGTGGAGCAAGCTACAGAATGGTGAAGTAAGCAACAGGAAGGTGGAGGAAGCCAGATGAAGGTGGAGCAAATCAGAGACCGGTGGAGCAAGCGAGAAAACCATGGAGCAATCCAGAGAACGGCAGAGAAAACCAGAGAATGGTGGAGCAAGCCAGAGAAAGGTGGAGCAAGCCATGGCGAGGTGGTGCATTATAGAGAAAAATAGAGCAAGCCAGAGAAAGCTGGAGCAATCCAGAGAACGTTGGAGCAAACCAGATAAAGGTGGAGCAAGCTAGGGAAAGGTGGAGCAAGCTAGAAAAGGTGGAGCAGGCAAGGGAAGGGTGGAGCAAGCCAGAAAAAGGTGGAGCAGGCTAGAGAACAAAGAAGCAAGCTACAAAAAGGTGGAGCAAGCCTAAGAACGATGGAGCAAGTCAAGGGAAGGTGGACCAAGCCAAAGAACAGTGTAGCAAGCCAAAGAACAGTGGAGTAATCCAGAGGACGGTCGAGCAAGTCAGAACACGGTGGAGCAAGCCAGAGAATGGTGAAACAATCCAGACAGTGGTGGAGCAAGCTAGGGAATTGTGTAGCAAGCCAGAGAACGGTGGAGCAAGCCAGAGAATGGTGGAGCAAGCCAGAGAACAGTGGAGCAAGCCAGAGACAAGTGGAGCAATCCAGAAAAACGTGGAGCAAGCCAGATAAAGATGGAGCAAGCCAGGGGAAGGTGGAGCAAGTCAGAGAAAGGTGTAGCAAGCCAGAGAAAGGTGGAGCAAGCCAGAGAATGGCGCAGCAAGCCAGAGAAAGGTGTAGCAAGCCAAGGAAAGGAAGAGAAAGCCAGAGAAAGGTGGAGCAAGCCAGGGAAAGGTGGAGCAACCCAAAGAGAGGTGGAGCAATCCAGAGAAAGGTGGAGGAAGCCAGAGAAATGTGGAGTAAGCCTGACAATGGTAGAACAAGGCACAGAACGGTGGAGCAAGCCAGTGAATGATGGAACAAGCCAGAGGACGGTGGAGCAAGCCAGAAAATGGTGGAGCAAGCTAGAGAGCAGTGAAGCAAGCCAGAGAATGGTGGAGCAAGCGAGAGAAAGGTGGAGTAAACCACAGAAAGATGGAGCAAGCCAGAGAAAGGTGGAACAAGCCAGAGAACGGTGGCGCAAGGCAGAGAATGGTAGAGAAAGCAAGAGAAAGGTGGAGCAAGCCAGAGAAAAGAAGAGCAAACCAGAGTCAGGGGAGCAAGCCAGAGAACAGTGGAGTACGCCAGAGAAAGGTGAAGCAAGCCAGACAAAGGTGGACCAAGCCAGGGAAAGGAACATCAAGCCATCGAATGATGGAGCAATCCAGAGAACAGTGGAGCAAGCCAGAGAACGGTGGAGCAAGCCAGAGAACGGTGGAGCAAGCCAAAGAAAGGTGGAGCAAGCCAGAGAAAGGTGGAGCAAGTCACAGAAAGGAGGGCAAGTCAGATAACGGTGGAGCAAGCCAAGGAAAGGCAGAGCGAGCCACATAAAGGTGGAGCGAGCCAGAGAAAGTTGTGTGAGGTAAATGTAGGCATAAGAACAGCAATAGCAAAAGAATGCAGAAGCATCAGAACATGCACGAGTATGTCAGCCAAAGTGACGGAAGCAAGAGCGGTCCTGAGGAGTTAGTTGCAGAGCTTGAGAGAGGGCATGGTGCCAAGGAGACAAGGTAGAAAAGCTGTTGAGAGAAAGCGAGAGCGAGATGAGTGATGGCTGGCTAGAGAGAGCTGAGCAAAGTAGCGAGAGTGACGGAGCAAAGAGTTGCAAGCTCAGAAGTCAGGCAAAGACAAGGTATGTGAGATGCAAGCAGAGCAAAGACACGGCGGCGAAGATGCGGAACCAAGGGGGAACAGGATGGGAAGAGCTGTTCTGGTTCATTGGGAGGGAATGAACATCTTCTGTATATACAATTCAGAACAGGACAAAACAACGGAAAGAACGGCTTCTTAATGCTAGCTGGACGCGTTTGCAAATATATTTACTTGTTGTTCAAACGGTCTTGGTTCTTCGCTTGGTGTTGTACCGTTTCACTTGTGGCCGTTGGGTGGGGAGCAGAGCTTGGGGACTTGCACCGGATGTCTCGGTGCATTTCCGATGTTCAGACCGAGGATGTATTGATGTCGGATTCTGTTTCTGACAAGGTGGAGCAAGTCAAAGAATGGTGGAGCAAGCCACGGAAAGGAGGAGCAAGCCAGAGAAAGGTGGAGCAAGCCAGAGAAAGGTGGAGCAAGCTAGAGAAAGGTGGAGAAAGTCAGAGAATGGTGGAGCAAGCCAGGGAACGGTGGAGCAAGCCAGAGAAAGGAAGACCAAGCCAAACAAAGATGGAGCACGCAAGAGAATGGTGGAGCAAGCCAGAGACAGGTGGAGCAAGTCAGAGAACGGTGGAGCAAGCCAGAAAAAGATTGAGCAAGCCAGAGGAAGGTGGAGCAAGCTAAAGAAACATGGAGCAAGCCAGAGAACGGCGGACCTAGCCAGAGAAAGGTGAAGCAAGCGAGAGAAAGGTGGAGCAAGCCAGAGAACAAAGGAGCAAGCCAGAGAGTATTGGAGAAGGCCGGAGAACGGTGGAGCAAGCCAAAGAAAGGTGGAGCAAGCCAAAGAATGGTGGAGCGAGCTAGAGGACGGTGGAGCACGCCAGAGAACAGTGGAGCAAGCCAGAGAATGGTGCAGTAAGTCAGAGCACGGTGGAGCAACCCAGACAACGGTGGAGCAAGCAAGAGGAGACTGGAGCAGGCCAGAGAAAGATGTAGCAAGCCAGAGAAAGGTGGAGCAAGCCAGGGATCGATGGAGCAAGCCAGAGAACAGTGTATTGGAATGTTGAAGTCAACACTGACATCTTTACTCAGATAATCCGAGATCTCAATAATGGTTAAAGTTCGTCATTGAGTGACCACAGACCACCTCGCAAACGGATTGTTGGTCACGAATAGTGACCAAGAGGCAAGTCGTCCCTAATAACGGCGACCACATTGCAACCGCATCTGGCTAGCAAAGAAGAAGCCGTTGTGCTACCCTTGTCCTGTTCTGCGATAAATTACCAAGGACGTTCATTCCCTCGAACATAACCAGAACAGTTATCACCATCCTGTTCCCTTCTTGGTTGCATGGCTTTGCCACCGTGTCTTCGCTCTGTTTTCATTTTGCATTCCTGCTCTTTGCCTGTCTTTCCCAGCTCTCAAGCTCTTTGCTCCGTCACTTCTTTGCTTAGTTCTCTCCAGCCAGCAATCACTCGTCTCGTCCTTGTACTCTCACAAAACCCTTTCTACCTCAACTCCTCAGCACTGCAGCCCCTCTCAAGCCCAGCGACTAACTCCTTGGGACCGCTCTCATTTCCGTCACTCTTGCTGATGTACTCGTGCATGTTCCTATGCTTCTACCTGCTTCTGCTGCTGCATTNCTTTGCTCCGTCACTTCTTTGCTTAGTTCTCTCCAGCCAGCAATCACTCGTCTCGTCCTTGTACTCTCACAAAACCCTTTCTACCTCAACTCCTCAGCACTGCAGCCCCTCTCAAGCCCAGCGACTAACTCCTTGGGACCGCTCTCATTTCCGTCACTCTTGCTGATGTACTCGTGCATGTTCCTATGCTTCTACCTGCTTCTGCTGCTGCATTGTTCTGACATGGTATCAGAGTATCACGCTACATCACGTGGTGCCCCATGACTAAGTCATCGCTCTGCCGCCACCATCGCTGCTCTACGTGGATCTGCATTCCTTCTGCCGCCGCCACCTCCACCTCGCGTCTCTCTGCTTTGCCAGCAGCAAACATCTTCGGCGCTGCCTGGAGAGTTCCCCGTGCTGAAGAATTGTCTCGTCATCCGGAGGAAGCCCTGCGCCCATTCCGTGCCCGTGGCCAACAATCACTGACTCGTCATCCACATTAGCCGCAAGCAACTCCCGAGCCGCCTCCTGCTCTCAATATCTTGGAAACTTCCTGCCGCTATCAACCAACTACCTCTCATCCTCTCAGCTTTCACAAGCATCCTTGCTTCTCTCATATCCTTTCACCAGTCCCATTTGCGTCCTCTGCCATATCCTTTTTGACCGCGCTCATCACCTCAAGTCATGTCCTTTCTCCGCCATCTCGCGTCATCAGCGGCAGCAGCGGAACTCCCGCCGTCGGGACACCAGACACCACCAGTCTCCTTGCTCCCATTGCGAGCCAACTTGGGAACAAGCCGTCACTCTCCCGACATCAGCGGACTAGCGTCTCTGCCCGCCGCATGACTCCCTCTGCAACAACCAATTTCCTCTAGCTACCAGGATATTCGACACCACCAGTCTTCCTGCCCGCCGAGGGCCAACCAAGGAACAGGCCGTCACTATCCTGAAAGTAGAGCAATTGGTTGCCTCACCTCCGCTTCTCACCACGCCACCTTCTTCTGCCTGCTGTAACATTCATCCTTCCCATTTGCCACATCCTCATCATCTCCATCAGCACCCCTCCTCATCTCTACTTCATGACTCTTCTCTGACTTGCACTTCATCATCATCAGCCCCTCCTCATCCTTGTCTTGCTCTTACATCATCTTCCTCGCTGCCTCCTCCAGTTTTCTACTTCATCTTAGCTTCATGTGGCTCCTCCACGTTATCCTAATCAAGTTCATCCTCGTCATCATCCGCATCACTTTGCCGCGTAAGTGGTTTTGCCCCTGCGCCCTCTCAGCCATCGGCCGTCTGTGCATTCGTCCGCTTCCGTATCGCTCTTCCGCTCGGCACAAGGATCTGCCCGGTCACATCACCTGTTGCACGTCGCCCTGCACCCACGCCAAAACTTCCCGTAGCGCATGCGGCTCGCCCCTGCGCCCACTCCGTCATCATCAGCGTCCGCCTTTTCAGCAGTAATCATCATCAACATTTGTGGCCGGTACAAGGACCTACACGAGCTAGCTGCCTGCTTTGCAGCAGCCTGCACCCACGCCGGCAGCAGATTTCTTGCGGTACATTGGCTTCTGCCTTCCCCTTGCCACACTCTATCTCCCTATCTCAGCATCGCACAAGGTTTTGTCCCTGCGTCCACTCAATCATTGCTCATTCCTCCACTTTCCAGATCATCGTCTGCTCGGCACAAGGATCCAACCCGGTCGCATCGCCCGAGTCGCGACGACCTGCGCCCATGCCGAAACACTCTCCAGTGCATGAAGTTTTACTCATGCACCCACCTCACTCTCAATTTACTCCTCCGCCTCCACATGCACCACTCCAATCTTTCTTCAGAGTGCACAGTCCCAACCCCACACTCAACCACTTGCATTCGTGGCCAAAGGGCAGACAACCAAGGTTGCACCACTGGAATCCGGAGTCCACCCGTCTCCTTGCTCAATCAAGCTAACCGGTGGATCAAGCCATTTTATCCGTGGATCTGACTATTTAGAAGACTGTGCTTCTCAACATCCTCTTGGACTCTCAGAGTCTGATGTGGCAGAGCACTCTTTGAGCGTGGCGTTGTGGCAGCGCCCTCCATCTCTTGCACCCACCATCTCCACCATCACCTCTCCAAGGGATTATGCCAAGGAGAATGAGCTCTCGGCGGAAACCCCTTGGAACAACATCCTCATCAAGGTCAACTCCACAACCAACCTTGATGAGTCAACAGTTCCCCTCGGCACTCTCTACACTGGAACAAACCATGAGCAACAACACAATCAATGCGTCTTTGAGTTCAACCTTCAGTGAAGCTGATCTACTTCATTGACTGTTCAACGTCGAACAACGCATTTATCGACATTGTTACTCACCTTCCAGATTATCCACGGGACTCCCCTGGATCCCACAGACAAAGAGATGATTCCATAAACTACCATCAATGAATAGTTGAACTGCTCCTCAACCTGGGACAACTTCACTTTCTCAAGTTGAGTCTCCGACAGGTACTCATTGGTCTCCTGAACTAAATATCCCTTCTTGGTACAGATTGGGTTGAAGCACTTCTAAAAGAGGCGCTCATCCTCACCACTCACCACACCATTCAGCCACTTATCCAACAACCACGTGAAGGATTCTCTGAGATCTGGCAATCCTTGCATCTGACCTGTGCATCACCTTCCTTCCGGTGTTGACTCCAAGGGGGGCTGTTGGAATATTGAAGTCAATACTGACGTATCCCCTCGGATTAATCCGAGATCTCAATAATGGTTCAGGTTCGGCATTGAGCCACCGCGGACCACCTTGCCAATGGATTGATGGTCACGACTAGTGACCAAGATGCGAGTCGCCCCTGATAGCTGCGACCACGTCGCAACCGCGTCCGGCTACCGAAGAAGAAGCCATTATGTTTCCCTTGTGGTGTTCTGCGACAAATTACCGAGTACGTTCAGTCCCTTGAACTTATCCAGAACAGTTCTTCCCATTCTGTTCCCATCTTCGTTCCGCGACTTTGCCGCCATGTCTTTGCTCTGCTTGCATTTCACATACATGCTCTTCGCTTGTCTTTCCCAGCCCTCAAGCTCTTTTCTCCGTCACTTTTGCTCCTTTGCTCAGTTCTCTTCAGCGAGCCATCACTCGTCTTGTCCTCGCTCTCGCACAACACCTTGTCTACGTCAACTTCTTGGCACTGCAGCCCCTCTAAAGCCCCGCGACTAACTCATTGGGACCGCTCTCGTTTCTGTCACTCCTGCTGATGTACTCGTGCATGTTCCAATGCTTCTACCTGCTTCTGCTACTGCAATTCTCATGCCTGCATTCCTTTGACACAATGTAGCAAGCAAGATAAATGTGGAGCAGTCCACAAAAAAGTGGAGCACGCCAGGGAAAGGAAGAGTAAGCCAGAGAACGGTGCAGCAAGCCAAAGAACGGTGGACCAACCCAAAGGACGCTGGAGCAAGCCATAGAATGGTGGAGCGATCCAGAGAATGGTGCAGGAAGCCAGAGAATGGTGGAGCAAGCCGGAGAAAGGTGGAGCAAGGAAGAGAAAGGTAGAGCAAGCCTGAGAATGGTTGAGCAAGCAAGAAAACGTTGGAGGAAGCTAGGGAATGGTGGAGCAAGCTAGGGAAAGATGGAGTAAGCCATAGAAAGGTGGAGCAAGCTGAAAAAGGTGGAGCAAGTCAAGGGAAGGTGGAGGAAGAAAGAAAACAGTGGAGCACGCCAGAGAAAGGTGGAGCAAGCCAGAGAACAGTGAACCAAGCCAATGAAAGGTTAAGCAAGCCAGAGAAAGGTGGAGCAAACCAGAGAAAGGTGGAGCAAGCCAAAGAAAGGTGGAGCAAGCCAGAGAATGGTGGAGCAAGCGAGGGAAAGGTGGAGTAAGCCATAGAAATATGGGCAAGCCAAAGAAAGGCGCAGCAAGCCGAAGAGAGGTGCAGCAAGCCAGAGAAAGGTGGAGCAAGCCAGAGAAAGGCAGAGTATGCCAGAGAACGGTGGATAAAGCCAGAGAAAGGTGGACCAAGCGAGAGAACGATGGCGCTAGCCATAGAAAGGTGGAGCAAGCCAGAAAAAGGTAGAGCAAGCCAGAGAAAGGTGAAGCTTGCAAGGGAAGGTGGAGCAAGCCAGAGAATGATGGAGAAAGCCAGAGAACGTTGGAGCAATTCAGAAAACAATGGAGCAAGCCAGGGAAAGGTGGAGCAAGCCAGAGAAAGAAAGAGCAAGCAAGAGAAAGGTGGAGCAAGCCCGATAACGGTGGAGCAAGCAAGAGACGGGTGGAGGAACGTAGAGAACATTGGAGCAAACAAGAGAAAGGTGGAGCAAGCCAGAGAAAGGTGGAGCAAGCCAGAGAAAATCGAAGCAAGCCAGAGAACGGTGGAGCAAGCCAGATAAAGGTGGACCATGCCAAAGAAATGCGGATCAACAAGAGAACAGTGGAGCAGGCCAGATAACAGTGAAGCAAGCTTGTGAACGGTGGAGAAAGCCAAGAAATGGTGGAGCAAGCCAAAGAATGGTGGAGCAAGCCAGAGAATGGAGGAGCAAGCCAGAGAACAGTGGAGCAAGCCAGAGAACGGTGAAGCAAGTCAGAGCTCGGTGGAGTGAGCCACAGAACAGTGGAGCAAGCCTGGCAAGGTTGGAGCAAGCCAGAGAACAGTGGAGCAAGCCAGAGGAAGGTGGAGCAAGCTAGAGAAAGGTGGAGCAAGCAAGAGAATGGTGGAGAAAGCCAGAGAACGTTGGAGCAAGCCAGAGAAAGGTGGAGCAAGCGAGAGAAAATTGAAGCAAGCCAGAGAAAGGTGGAGCAAGCCTGAAAAAGGCGGAGCAAGCCAGGGAACAGTGGAGCAAGCCAGAGAAAGATGGAACAAGCCAGAGAAAAGTAAAGAAAGCCAGAGAAAGGTGAGCAGGCCAGAGAAAGGTGGAGCAAGCTAGGGAAATGTGGAGCAAGTCAGAGAACGGAGGAGCAAGTCAGAGAGCGGTAGAGCAAGCCAAGCAACGGTGCAGCAAGCCAGAGAAGGGTGGAGCAAGCTAACGAAATATGGAGCAAGCCAGAAAAGGGTAGAGCAAGCCAGAGAACAGTGGAGCAAGCAAGAGAAAGGTGGAGAAAGCCAGAGAAAGGTGGAGTAAGCCAGAGAAAGGTGGAGCAAACCAGGAAAAGGTGGATCAAGCCAGAGAAAGGTGGAGCCAGCAGAGGAAGGGGAGCAAGCCAGAGAATGGTGGAGCAGAGCAGGAAAAGGTGGCGCAAGCCAGAGAACGGTGGAACAAATCAGAGATCGTTGGAGCAAGCCAGAGAAATGTGGTCTAAGCCAGAGAATGGTTGAGCAAGCCATGGAAAGGTGAAGCAAACCAGAGAAAGGTGGAGCAAGCCAATGAAAGGTGGAACAAGCCAGATAACAGTGGAGGGAACTAAAGAAAGGTGGAGCAGGCCATAGAAAGGTGGAGCAAGTAAGAGAAATGTAGAACACGCTAGAGAAAGGTGGACCAAACAAACCAACGGTGAAGAAAGCTAGTGAAAGGTGGAGGAAGAAAGAGAAATGTGGACCAAGACAGAGAAAGGTGGAGCAAGCAAAAGAAAGGGGGAGCAAGCCAGGGAAAGGTAGAGCAAGCCAGAGAACGGTGGAGCAAGCCAGAGAACGGTGAAGCAAGCCAAAGAAAGGTGGAGCAAGCCAGAGAAAGGTGAAGTAAGCAAGGGAACTGTGGAGTAATCTAAGGAAAGGTCGAGCAAGCCAGAGAAAGGTGGAGCAAGCCAGAGAACGGTGGAGCAAACCAAAGAAAGGTGGAGCAGGCCAGGGAAAGATGGAGTTATCCAGAGAACGGTGGAGTAAGCCAGAGAAAGGTGGAGCAGGCCAGACAACGCTGGAGCAAGCCAGATAAAGGTGTAGCAAGCCTGAGAAAGGTGGAGCAAGCCAGAGAAAAGCGAATGAAGGCAGAGAAAGGTGGAGCAAGTCAGGGGAAGGTGGAGCAAGCCACAGAAAGGTTGAGAAAGCCAGAAAAAAATGGAGCAAGCCACAGAAAGGTGGAGCAAGCCAGAGAACGGTGGAGCAAGTCAAGGAAAGGTGAAGCAAGCCAAAGAACGGTGGAGCAAGCCAGGGAAAGGTGGAGCAAGCCAGATGAGGGGGGAGCAAGCCAGAGAAAACAGGAGCAAGCAGGAGAACGGTGGAGCAAGCCAGAGAACGGTGGCGCAAGCCAAAGAATGGTGGAGCAAGCCAGAGAACAGAGGAGCACGCCAGGGAATGATGCAGCAAGCCAGAAAACAGTGGAGCAAGCCAGACAAATGTGGAGTAAGCCAGAGAACGGTGAAGCAAGCCAGAGAATGATGGAGAAACCCAGAGAAAGGTGAAGCAATCCAAAGAACTGTGGAGCAAACCAGAGAAAGACCGAACAAGCCGGAGAAAGGTGAAGCAAGCTAAAGAGAGGTGGAGCAGGCCAGAGAAAGGTGGAGCAGGCTAGAGAACGGTGGAGCAAGCAAGAAAAAGGTGGACCACGCCAGAGAACGGTGAAGCAAGCCAGAAAAAGGTGGAGCAAGCTAGAGAAAGGTGGAGCAGGCAATAGAAAGTTGGAGCAAGCCAGAGAAAGGTCGAGCAGGCAAGATAAAGTTGGAGCAAGCAAGATAACTGTAGTGCAAGCCAGGGGATGGTGGAGCAGGTGATAGAACGGTGGAGCAAGCCAGAGAAAGATGGAGCAAGCCAGAGAAAGGTGGAGCAAGCCAGAGAACGGTGGAGCTAGCCAGAGAACGGTTGAGCAAGCCAAAGAAAGGTGAACCAAGCCTGAAAAGGGTGGAGCAGGCCAGAGAAAGCTGGAGCAGGCCAGAGAAAGGTTGAGCAGGCCAAAGAAAGGTAGAGCAAGCAAGAAAATGGTGGAGCAGGCAAGAGAAAGGTGGAGTAGGCTGGAGAAAGGTGCAGGAAGCTAGAGAAAGGTTATGCAAGACAGATAACAGTGGAGCAAGCCAGAAAATGTTTGAGCAAGCGAGAGAACATAGAGCAGGCCAGGGAAAGGTGGAGCAGGCTAGACAAAGGCGGAGCAGTCCAGAGAAAGGTGGAGCAGGCCAGGGAACGGTGGAGCAGGCCAGAGAAAGGTGGAGCATGCCAGAGAATGGTAGAGCAAGCCAGAGAACGGTTGAGCAAGCCAGAGAATGATGGAGCAAGCCAGAGAACGGTGGAGCAAGCCAGAGATAGATGGAGCAAGCCAGAGACAGGTGGAGCAAGTCAGAAAATGGTGGAGCAAGTCAAAGAACGGTGGAGCAAGTCAGATAATGGTAGAGGAAGCGAGAGAACGGTAGAGCAGGCCAGAGAGCTGTGGAGCAGGCCAGATAAAGGTGGAGCAAGCCAGAGAAAGGTGGAGCAAGCTAGAGAACAGTGAAGCAATCCAAAGAACGGTGGAGCAAGCCTGAGAATGGTGGAGCAAGCCAGACAACGGTGTAGCAAGGCAGAGAAAGGGGGACCAAGGCAGAGGACAGTGGAGCAAGCCAGAGAACACTGGAGCAAGCCAGAAAACAGTGATACAAGCCAGAGAACGGTGGAGCAAGCCAAGGAACGGTGGAGCAAGCCAGAGAATGGTGAAGCAGCTAGAGAATGGCGGAGCAAGCCGGAGAATTTGGAGCAAGCCAGAGGAAGGTGGAGCAGGCCAGAGAAAGGTGGAGTAAGCCAGAAAAAGATGGAGCAAGCTAGAAAGCGGCAGAACAAGGCAGAGAAAGGTAGGGCAAGCCAGATAAAGGTGGAGCAATCCAGAGATTAGTGGAGCAAGCCAAAGAACGGTGCAGCAAGCAAGAGAAAGGTGGAGCAAGCCAGAGATAAGTGTAGCAAGCTAGAGAATAGTGGAGCAAGCCAGAGAACAGTGGAGCAAGCCAAAGCACAGTGGAGCAACCCAGAGGACAGTGAAGCAGGCCAGAGAACGGTGGAGGAAGCCAAAGATTGATGGAGCAAGCCAGAGAATGGTGGAGCAAGCCAGAAAAGAGTCGAGCAAGCCAGAGAACGGTTGAGCAAGCCAGAGAACGTTGGAGCAAGCCATAGAACAGCGGAGCAAGCCAAGGAACAGTGCAGAAAACCGGAGAATGGTGGAGCAAGCCAGAGAAAGGTAAAGCAGGCCAGAGAAAAGTGGAGCAAGCCATGGAGAGGTGGAGCAAGCCAGAGAACAGTGGAGCAAGCCAAAGAACAGTGCAGAAAACCGGAGAATGGTGGAGCAAGCCAGAGAAAGGTAAAGCAGGCCAGAGAAAAGTGGAGCAAGCCATGGAGAGGTGGAGCAAGCCAGAGAACAGTGGAGCAAGCCCGAGAAGGGTGGAGCAAGTCAGAGAAAATTGGAGCAAGCCGGAGAAATGTAGAGCAAGGGAGAGAACAGTGGAGCAAGCCAAAGAAAGGTGGAGCAATCCAGAGAAAGGTGGAGCAAGCCAGAGAAGGGTGGAGCAAGTCAGAGAAAATTGGAGCAAGCCGGAGAAATGTAGAGCAAGGGAGAGAACAGTGGAGCAAGCCAAAGAAAGGTGGAGCAATCCAGAGAAAGGTGGAGCAAGCCAGAGAATAGTTGACCAGGCCAGAAAGGTGGAGCATGCTAGAGAAATGTGAAGTAGGCCAGAGAAAGGTGGAGCAGGGTAGTGAAAGCTGGGGCAAGCCAGAGAGAGATGGAGCAAGTCAAAGAACAGCGGAGGAAGCCAGAGAACGGTAGAGCAAGCCAGAAAGGTGGAGAAAGCCAGAGAACGGTGGAGCAAGCCAGGGAACGGTGGAGCAAGACAGAGATCAATGGAGCAAGCCGCAGAATTCTGGAGCAAGCTAGAGAATGGTGGAGCAATTCAGAGAACGGTGGAGCAAGCCTGGGAATGGTAGAGCAAGCCAGAGGAAGGAGGAGCACGCCAGAAAAACATGGAGCAAGCCAGAGAACGGTTGAGCAAGCTGTATACGGGTAGAGCAACCCTGAGAACACTAGGGCAAGCCAGAGAATGATGGAGCAAGCAAGAGGACGGTAGAGCAAGCCAGAGAAAGGTGGAGCATGCCAAGGAAAGTTGGAGCAAGCCACACAACGGTGCAGCAAGCAAGAGGACGGTAAAGCAAGACTGACAAAGGTGGAGCAAGCCAGAGAAAGTTTGAGCAGGCCATAGAAAGGTGAACCAAGACAGAGAACGGTGCAGCAAGCCTGAGAAAGGTCGAGTAAGCCAGAGAACGATGGAGCAAGCCTGAGAACATTGGAGAAATCCATAGAATGGTAGAGCAAGCCAGAGTATAGTGGCGCAAGTGAGATAATGGTGGAGCAAGCCGCAGAATGATGAAGCAAGCCAGAGAAAGGTGGTGAAAACCAGAGATCAATGGAGCAAGCCACAGAACGGTGGAGCAAGCCAAAGAACGGTGGAGCAAGGCATAGAGAGATGGAGCAATCCAGAGAAAGATAGAGCAAGCCAAAGAAAGGTGGAACAAGCCAGTGAAACGTAGAGCAAGCCAGAGAACAAGGGAGCAAGCCAGAGAACAATAAAGCAAGGCAGAGAATAACAGTGGAGAAAGCAAGAGAACGGTTGAGCAAGCCAACAAACAGTGGAGCAAGCCAGTCAACGGTGGAGCAAGCCAGAGAAAGGTGGAGCTAGCCAGAGAAAGGTGGAGCAAGCCAGAGAAATGTAGAGCATGCCAGAGAACGGTGGAACAAGCCAGAGAATGGTGGAGCAGGCCAAATAACGGTGAAGCAAGCTAGAGCACAGTGGAGCAAGCCAAAAAACGCTCTCTTGCTTGCTCCACCATACTCTGGCTTGCTCCACCGTTCTCTGGCTTGCTCCACCCTTCTCCGTCTTGCTCCACAGTTCTCTGGCTTGTTCCACTTTTCTCTGGCTTGCTCCACCTTTCTTTGGCTTGCTCCACCTTTTTCTGGCTTGCCCCACCGTTCTCTGGCTTGCTAAACCTGTCTTTGGCTTTCTCCACCGTTCTCTAGCTTGCTCCAGCATTCTCCGGCTTGCTCCACTGTTCTCTGTCTTGCTCCACCGTTCTCTGGCCTGCTCTACCGTTCTCTGGCTTTCTCCATCTCTCTGGCTTGCTCCACCGTTCTCTGGCTTGCTCCACCGTTCTCTGGCTTGCTCCACTGTTCAATGACTTGCTTCACTGTTCTCTGGGTTGCTCCGCCGTTCTTTGGCTTGCTCCACTGCTCTCAGGCTTGCTCCACTATTCTCTAGCTTGCTCCACTGTTCTCTGGCTTGCTCCACCATTAGCTGGCTTTCTTCACCGTTCTTTGGCTTGCTTCAGTAATCGCTGGATTGCTCCAATTTTATCTGGCTTGCTCTACCTTTCTCTACCTTGTTCTACCGCTTTCTGGCTTGCTCCATCGTTTGCTGGCTTACTCCACCTTTCTCTGGCCTGCTCCACCTTCCTCTGGCTTGCTTCACCTTTCTCGGGCTTGCTCCACCATTGTCTGGCTTGCTCCACCATTCTCCGGCTTGCTCCACCATCCCTTGGCTTGCTCCACCCTTCTCCGTCTTGCTCCACAGTTCTCTGGCTTGTTCCACTTTTCTCTGGCTTGCTCCACCTTTCTTTGGCTTGCTCCACCTTTTTCTGGCTTGCCCCACCGTTCTCTGGCTTGCTACACCTTTCTTTTGCTTGCTCCACCGTTCTCTGGCTTGCTCCACCGTTCTCTGGCTTGCTCCACCATTCTCTGGCTTGCTCCACCATTCTCCGGCTTGCTCCACCATTCTCTGGCTTGCTCCACCATTCTCCGGCTTGCTCCACCATTCTCTGGCTTGCTCAACCATTCTTTGACTTGCTCCACCTTTCTCTGGCCTGCTCCACCTTTCTCCGGCCTGCTCCACCTTTCTCTGGCATGCTTTTTCTTTCTCTGGCATGCTCCACCTTTCTGGTCTGGTCCACCTTTCTCTGGCTTGCTCCACCTTTCTCTGGCTTGCTCCACCTTTCACTGCATCTCTCCACATTTCTTTTGCTTGCTCCAACGTTCTCCGGCTTGCTCTGCATTTCTCTGGCTTCCTCCACTGTTCTCTGACTTGCTCCACCGTTCTCTGGCTTGCTCCACCTTTCACTGCATCTCTCCACATTTCTTTTGCTTGCTCCAACGTTCTCCGGCTTGCTCTGCATTTCTCTGGCTTCCTCCACTGTTCTCTGACTTGCTCCACCGTTCTCTGGCTTGCTCCACTGTTCTCTGGCTTGCTTTACCTCTCCATGGCTTGCTCCACTTTTCTCTGGCCTGTTTTACTTCTCTCTGGCTTGCTCCACAATTCTGTAGCTTGCTCCACCCTTCTCTGGTTTTCTCCACTGCTCTTTGGCTTGCTCCACCGTTCTATGGCTTGCTCCAACTTTCTTTGGCTTGCTCAACCATTCTCTAGCTTGCTCCACTGTTCTCTGGCTTGCTCCACTTTTCTCTGGCCTGTTTTACTTCTCTCTGGCTTGCTCCGCAATTCTGTAGCTTGCTCCACCCTTCTCTGGTTTTCTCCACTGCTCTTTGGCTTGCTCCACCGTTCTTATTTTGCTCCAACTTTCTTTGGCTTGCTCAACCATTCTCTAGCTTGCTCCACTATTTTCAGGCTTGCTCCACCGTTCCCTGGCTTGCTCCATTGTTCTTTGGCTTGCTCCACCCTTCTCTGGTTTTCTCCACTGCTCTTTGGCTTGCTCCACCGTTCTATGGCTTGCTCCAACTTTCTTTGGCTTGCTCAACCATTCTCTAGCTTGCTCCACTATTTTCAGGCTTGCTCCACCGTTCCCTGGCTTGCTCCATTGTTCTTTGGCTTGCTCCACCTTTCTCTGGCCTGCTCCACCTTCCTCTGGCTTGCTTCACCTTTCTCGGGCTTGCTCCACCATTGTCTGGCTTGCTCCACCATTCTCCGGCTTGCTCCACCATCCCTTGGCTTGCTCCACCGTTCTCTGGCTTGCATAACTGTTCCCTCGCTTGTTCTACTGTTCTCTGGCTTGTTCCACTGTCCGCTGCCTTGCTCCACCTTTCTCTGCCTTGCTCCACAGTTGTCTGGCTTGCTCCACCATTCTCTGGCTTGCTCCACCATTCTCTGGCTTGCTCCACCGTTCTTTGGCTTGCTCCACTGTTCTCTGGCTTGCTCCAAATTTCTCTGGTTTGCTCCACTTTTATCTGGCCTGCTCAACAGTTATCTGGCCTGATCTACCGCTCTCTTTCTTTCTCTACTGTTCTTTTGCTTGCTCCACCATTCTCTGACTTGCTCCACCATTTTTTGACTTTCTCCAACTTTATCTGGCTTGCTTTATTCTTCTCTGGCTTGCTCCACCGTTCACTGGCTTGCTCCAACATTCTCTGGCTTGCTCCATCGTTCTCTGGCTTGCTCTGCCGTTTTGTGGCATGCTCCACCGTTGTCTGGCTTGCTCCAGGGTTCCCTGGCCTGCTCAACCTTTCTCTGGCCTGCTCCACCTTTGTCTGGCCTGCTCCACCTTTCACTGGCCTGCTCTATGTTCTCTGGCTAGCTCAAACATTCTCAGGCTTGCTCCACTGTTATCTGGCTTGCACAACCTGTCTCTGGCTTGCTCCACATTTCTCTGGCCTACTCCACCATTCTCTCGCCTGCTCCACCATTTTCTGGCTTTCTCAGCCTTTCTCTTGCCTGCTCAACCTTTCTCTCGCTTGGTGCAACTTTCTATTTCTTGCTCCACCTTTCTCTAGCTTGCTCTACCGTTTTCTGGCTTGCTCAACCATTCTCTGGCGTGGTCCACCTTTCTCTTGCCTGCTCCACCTTTCTCTGGCCTACTCTACCTTTCTCTAGCTTGCTTCACCTTTCTCTGGCTTGCTCCACCTTTCTCTGGTTTGCTCGACAGTTATTTTGGATTGCTTCACCTTTCTCTGGATTGCTCCACCGTTCTCTGGCTTGCTCCAACATTCCCTATCTTATTCCACGTCTCAATGGCTTGCTCCACTGTTCTCTGGCTTGCTGCACCATTCCCTGGTTTGCTCCACTGTTCTCTGGCTTGCTCCACAATTTTTTGGCTTGCGCCACCGTTCTCTGGCCTGCTCCACCGTTCTCCTGCTTGCTTCCCGATTCTTTGGCTTGCTACCCCTTCCTCTGGCTTGCTCCACCTTTCACTGGCTTGCTCAACCGTTCTTTGGCTTGCTTCACCTTTACTTGTCTTGCTCCACCGTTCTCTGGCTTGCTCTACCTTTGTGTGGCTTGCTCCATTGTTATCTAGCTTTCTCCACCTTTCTGTGGCTTGCTCCACCTTCCCCCGACTTGCTCCACCTTTCTCTTGCTTCCTCCACTTTTTTTCTGGCTTGCTCCACCTTTCTCAGGCTTGCTCCACCTTTATCTGGCTTGCTCCACCTTTTCCTGGCCTGCTCAACCTTTCTCAGGCTTGCTCCACCATTTCCTGGATAACTCCATCTTTCCCTGGCCTGCTCTCCCTTTCTCTGATTTGCTCCGCCGTTCTCTGGCTTGCTCCACCTTCCTCTGGATTGCTCCACCTTTCTTTAGATTTCTCCACCGTTCCTTGGCTTGTTTCACCTTTCTCTGGCTTGCTCTACCTTTCTTTGGCTTGCTCCACCGTTCTCTGGCTTCCTCCGCCGTTCTCTGGCTTGCTCTACCTTTCCCTGGCTTGCTCCACCTTTCTTTGGCTTGTTCCGCCTTTCTCCATCTTGCTCCACATTTCTCTTGCATGCTCCAACTTCCTCTTGCTTGCTTCACTGTTCTTTGGCTTGCTCCACATTTCTCTAGCGTGTGCCACATTTGTCTTGCCTGCTCCACCTTTCTTCAGCTTGCTCCACCGTTCTCTAGCTTGTTCCACCTTACCTTGGCTTGCTCCACCTTTCTCTGGTTTGCTTCACCATTCCCTGGCTTGCTCCACCATTCTCTGGCTTGGACCACCTCTTTCTGGCTTGCTCTACCTTTCATTGGATTGCTCCATTTTTCTCTGGCCTACTGCACCTTTGGCTTGCCTGCTCCACTGTTCTCTGGATTCTCCACCTTTGTTTGGCCTGATCAACTCCTCTCTGGCCTGCTCCACATTTCTCTGGCTTGCTCCACTGTTCTTTGGCTTGCTCCACTGTTCTCTATCTTGTTCCACCTTTCTCTGGCTTGCTCCACCTTTCTTTGGCTTGCTCCACCGTTCTCTGGCTTGCTCCACCATTTTCTGGCTTGCTCCACCGTTCTCTGTCTTGCTCAACCGTTCCCTGGCTTGCTCCACATTTCTCTGGCGCACTCAACCTTTCTCAGGCTTCTTTCACCATTCTCTGGCTTGCTACACTGTTCTCTGGCTTGCTCCACTGTTGTGTGGCTTGCTCCACCTTTCCATACCTTGCTCAACCATTCTCAGAGGGGTTGATAAATGGTGTTCCCAAACCATTGTCTTCCCGTCTGACCATTCATGACTCGTACTATGAACATTCATCGTTGACCACACATAGCGGATCTATTTGGTCAAAGGCAGCACATATGCCTACTTTGGTCGGTCATTGTTTATGGTAGCCACACCTTGCTTCTACGTATTGAGGGTTGTTGTCCTTGCTAGTTGATAATAAACATTCTGAAAGCATTGTTTCCCCCTCTGACCATTTGTGACTCGTGTTATGGGTTGTGAACGTTGATCACCCATATTGAAATTCGTTGGTCCTGGTCAGTGACATATGCCTAGTTTGGTTGTTCGGTGTGCATAGCAGCCACACCATGCCACTACATATAGAAAGTCTTTGTCCTTTCTAGTCGATACATAGGGTTCCTAAACCACTGTCTCTCCCTCTGACCATTTGTAACTCGTGTTATGAGTTGTCAATGTTGACCACAAATAGTGGACTTGTTTGGTCATAGTCAGTGACGTATCCATGTATTGGTTGGTCGCTGTGCACGCTAGCCACACGGTGCCACTACTTGTTGAAGGTCTTTGTACTTGCTAGTTGATAACTAGTGTTACCAGTCCATAGTTTCCCCCTCTGACCATTTGTGACTCGTGTTATGAGTTTTCAAGGTTGACCACACACTGTGAAATTCGTTTCTTTACGGTTATTGGCATATGCCTGTATGGTTTGTCGCTATACATGGTTGTCACGCCGTGTCACTATGTGTTAAAGGTTTTTGTGCTTTCTAGTTGATAGCTAGTGTTCCTAAACCATGGTTACCCCCTCTGGCTTTCTGTGACTCTTGTTGTATGTTTTCAGCGTTCACCACATGAAGTGAAATTCTTTGGTCATGGGCAGTAACATATGCATACTTTGGTTGGTCGCTGTGCATGGGAGCCACACTGTGCCACTATATTGAAGGTATTTGTACTTGCCAGTCAATAACTAGTATTAGCAAGTCATTGTTTCCCCCTGTGACCATTTGGTACTTGTGTTATGAGTTGTCAAAGTTGACCACACATAGTGACATTCTCTGTTCATGGTCACTGACATATGCCTACTTTGGTTGCTCATTGTACATGGTAGCCACACCATGCCACTTCTGATTGAAGGTCCTTGTGTTTGCTAGTTGATACCTGGTGTTCGCAAACCATTGTTTTCCCCTCTGACCATTTGTGACTTGTGTTCTGAGTTGTCAATGTTGTCCTTACACAACGGATCTCTTTGGTCAATGGCAGTACATAGGCCTACTTTGGTCGGTCATTGTGCATGGTAACAACAACGTGCTACTACTTACAATGGTCCGAGACCATTGTTTCCCCCTCTAACCGTTTGTGCCTTGTGTTATGGATTGTGAACGTTGACCACCCATATTGAAATTCTTTGGTCATGGTCAGTGACATGTGCCTAGTTTGGTCGTCCGGTTTGCATAGTAGCCACAGTGTGCCACTACTTATTGAAGTTATTTGTCCTTTCTAGTTGATACATAGGATTCTGCAACCATTGTCTCTCCCTCTGACCATTTATGACTTGTGTTATGAGTTGTCAATGCTGACCACACATAGTGGACCTCTTTGGTCATAGGCAGTGACGTATGCATCTATTGGTTGGTCACTATGCACGCTAGCCACACCGTGCCACTTCTTCTTGCAGGTCTTCATACTTGCTAGTTGATAACTAGTGTTCCCAACCCATTGTTTCCCCCTCTCACCAATTGTGAGGCGTGTTATGAGTTTTGAACATTGACCACACACTATGAAATTTGTTTGGTCATGATTTGTGGCATGTGCCTACTCTGGGTTGTCACTTTATATGGTTGCCATGCCGTGTCAATACGTTTTAAAGATTGCTAGTCTGTACCTAGTGTTCCCAACCCATTGTTTCCCTTATGACCATTTGTGACTTGTATTATGAGCTGTCAACGTTGACCACAAACAGTGAAACTCTTGTGGTCATGTTCAGTGACATATGCGTACCTTGGTTGGTGATTTTGCATGGTAGCCGTGCCACTACTTATTGAAGGTCTCTGTACTTGCTAGTCGATACCTAGTACTCCCAAACCATTGTTTCCCCCTCTGACCATTTAAGACTCTTGGTAAGAGTTGTCAACGTTGACCCATCATGGTGAAATCATTTTGTCATGATCAGTTACACATGCATGCTTTGGTTGGTCATTGTGCATGGTAGCCACACCGTGCCACTACTTATTAGAGAACTTTGTATTTGCTAGTTGGTATCTAGTATTCATGAACAATTGTTCCCCCTTCTGACATTTTGTGACCCGTATTATGGGTTGCCAACGTTGACCACACATAGTACAGTTTTGTGATCATGCTAAGTGGCACATGCCTAATCTGGTTGGTCATTGTGCTTGGTATCCACACCTTGCAACTATTCATTCAAGGTCTTATGTAGTTGCTAGTCCATGTGTAGCAAACGGTTTCTCCCTTGGACACCAGGTCGCCTTTTGTTGATTTGTTGCACGTAGGTGCCTTCACTGGAATACTCCCTCCCACCCCCCAAGAGGGATGTTCCATAGGTGACCTGGGGGACAGATTGCCGTCTGCATTATGACAACCCCCCCTATCCCCCCACGGCTTAGACTCAAATGAAGAGTTGGGTACAACAACACGGTGTTGTGAATGTTGACCACCCATGCTGACATTCTTTGGTCATGGTCAGTGACATGTGCCAAGTTTGGTTGTTCGGTGTGCATAGTAGCCACATTGTGCCACTACGTATTGACATTCTTTGTCCTTTCTAGTCGATACATAGGGTTCCAAAACCATTGTCTCTTCCTCTGACCATTTGTGACTCGTGTTATGAGTTGTCAATGCTAGCCACACATAGTGCACTTCTTTGGTCATAGTCAGTGCCCTATGCATCCTTTGCTTGGTCACTGTGCACGCTAGCCACATTGTGCCACTACTTGTTGAAGGTCTTTGTACTTGCAAGTTGATAACTAGTGTTCCCAATCCATTGTTTACCCCTTTGACCATTTGTGGCTCGTGCTATGAGTTTTCAATGTTGAATACACACTGTGAAATTCTTTCGGTCATGGTTTGTGGCATATCCTTACTTTGGGTTGTCAATGTACATGGTTGCCAAGCTGTGTCACTACATATTGAAGCTCTTTGTGCTTTCTAGTTAATAACTATTATTTCCAAACCATTGTTATCCCCTCTAACTACATGTGACTCTTGTTTTGGGTTGTCAACGTTGACCATGTGAAGTGTAACGCCTTGGTCATGATCAGTGACATATGCATACTTTGGCTGGTCACTGTGCATGGTAGCCACACTGTGCCACTACATATTGCAGGTCTTTGCACTTGCTAGTCAACAACTAGTATTCACAAACCATTGTTTCATCCTCTGACAATCTGTGACTCGTGTTAGGAGTTGTCAAAACTGACCACTCATAGTGACATTCTTTGGTCATGGTCAGTGACACATGCCTACTTTTGGTTGGTCATTGTAATCGGTAGCCAGACCGTGCCACTTCTTGTGCTTGCTAGCTGATACATGGTATTCCCGAGCCATTGATTCCCCCTCTGACCATTTTTGACTCGTAATATGAACTTTCGACGTTGGCCACACAGAGCGGATTAATATGGTCAAAGGCAGCACATATGCCTACTTTGACCGGTCATTGTCCATGGTAGCCACACCGTGCTACTACTTATTGAAGGTTGATGTCCTTGCTAGTTGAAAACAAATATTGCAAAACAATGGCGTCCCCCCCTCACCATTTGTGCCTCGTGTTATGGATTGTGAACGTTGACCACCCATATTGAAATTCTTTGGTCATGATCACTGACATATGCCTGGTTTGGTTGTTCGGTGTGCGTAGCAGCCACACCGGGCCACTACATATAGAAGTTATTTGTCCTTTTTGTCCATGCATAGGGTTCCCAAACCATTGTCTCTCCCTCTGACCATTTGTGACTCGTGTTATGAGTTGTCAATGTTGACCAGACATAGTGGACTTCTTTGGTCATAGTCAGTGACGTATGCATCCTTTGGTTGGTCACTCTGCACGCTAGCTACACAGTGCCACTACTTGTTAAAGGTCTTTGTACTTGCTAGTAGATAACTAGTGTTCTCAACCCATTGTTTTGCCCTCTGTCCATTTTTGACTCGTGTTATGAGTTTACAATGTTGACCACCCACTATGACATTACTTTCGCCATGGTTTATAGCATATGCCTACTTTGGTTAGTCACTGTACATGATTGCCACACAGCGTCACTACGTTTTNGCTAGCTACACAGTGCCACTACTTGTTAAAGGTCTTTGTACTTGCTAGTAGATAACTAGTGTTCTCAACCCATTGTTTTGCCCTCTGTCCATTTTTGACTCGTGTTATGAGTTTACAATGTTGACCACCCACTATGACATTACTTTCGCCATGGTTTATAGCATATGCCTACTTTGGTTAGTCACTGTACATGATTGCCACACAGCGTCACTACGTTTTAAACGTAGTTGTGCTTTCTAGTTGATAGCTATTGTTCCCTAACCATTGTTTCACCCTCTGACTATCTGTGACTCTTGTTGTGAGTCGTCAAAGTTGACCACATGAAGTGAAATTCTCTGGTCATGGTCAGTGACATATGCATACTTTGGTTAGTCACTGTACATGATTGCCACACAGTGTCACTACGTTTTAAACGTAGTTGTGCTTTCTAGTTGATAGCTATTGTTCCCTAACCATTGTTTCACCCTCTGACTATCTGTGACTCTTGTTGTGAGTCGTCAAAGTTGACCACATGAAGTGAAATTCTCTGGTCATGGTCAGTGACATATGCATACTTTGGTTGGTCACTGTGCATGGTAGCCACACTGTGCAACTACACATTGAAGGTGTTTATACTTGCTAGTTGATAACTAGTATTCACAAACCTTTGTTCCCCCCTCTGACCATTTGGGACTCGTGTTATGAGTCGTCAAAGTTGACCACACAAAGAGACATTCTTTGGTCATGGTCAGTAACATATTCCTACTTTGGTTGGTCATTGTACGTGATAGCCACACCGTGCCACTACTTATTGAAGGTCCTTGTATTTGCTAGTTGATACGTGCTGTTCCCAAACCATTGTTTTCCCCTTTGACCATTCGTGACTCGTGTTATGAGTTGTCAATGTTGACCACACACAACGGATCTCTTTGGTAAAAGGCAGTACATATGCCTACTTTGGTCGGTCATTGTGCATGGCAACCACACTGTGCTAATACTTACAATGGTCGGAGACCATTGTTTCCCCCCCTTACCGTTTGTGCCTTGTGTTATGGATTGTGAACGTTGACCACCCATATTGAAATTCTTTGGTCATGGTCAGTGACATTTGCCTAGTTTGGTTGTTCCGTGTGCATAGTAGCCTCACCGTGCCACTACTTATTGAAGTTGTTTGTCTTTTCTAGTTGATACATAGGGTTCCCCAACCATTGTCTTTCCCTCTGACCAGTTATGCCCTGTGTTATGAGTTGTCAATGTTGACCACACATAGTGTACTTCTTTGGTCATAGTCAGTGACGTATGCATCTATTAGATGGTCACTATGCAAGATAGCCACACCGTGCCACTACTTCTTGCATGTCTTTGTACTTGCTAGTTGATATCAAGTGTTTCCAACCCATTGTTTTCCCCTCTGACCGTTTGTGACTCGTGTTATGAGTTTTCAACATTGACCACACAATGTAAAATTTGTTTGGTCATGGTTAGTGGCATATGCCTACTTTGGGTCGTCTCTTTACATGGTTGCCATGCCGTGTCACTGTGTATTAAAGATTGCTAGTCTGTACCTAGTGTTTCCAACCCGTTGTTTCCCCCTCTGACCATTTGTAACTCGTATTATGAGCTGTCAACATGGACCATACACAGTGAAACTCTTGGGGTCATGTTAGTGACATATGCATACTTTGGTTGGTCATTCTGCATGGTAGCCATGCCACTACATATCGAAGGTCTTCGTACTTGCTAGTTGATACCTAGTACTCCCAAACCATTGTTTCCTCCTCCTACCATTTGTGACTTGTGGTAAGAGTTGTGAACGTTGACCCATCATGGTGAAGTTATTGGTCATGATCAGTTACACATGCATGCTTTGGTTGGTCATTGTGCATGGTAGCCACACCGTGCCACTACTTATTGAAGAACTTTGTACTTGCTAGTTGGTATCTAGTATTCATTAACCATTGCTCCCCCTTCTGAAAATTTGTGACCCGTATTATGGGTCGTCAACGTTGACCACACATAGTACAGTTGATTGGTCATGCTAAGTGGCACATGCCTAAATGGTTGGTCATTGTGCATGGTAGCCACCTTGCCACTATTTCTTGAAGGTCTTTTGCACTTGCTAGTCCATATGTAGCAAAAGGTTTCTCCCTTCGACACCAGGTCGCTTTTTGTTGATTTGTTGTACACGTAGGTGACTTCACTGGAATACTCCCTCCCACCCCCCTAGAGGGATGTTCCGTAGGCGACCTGGAGGACAGATTTGCGTCCGGATTATGACACCCACCATACCCCCCCACAGCTTAGGCTCAAAGGTAGAGTTGGGGTATAACAACACGGCTGTCATACTTGCTAGTCATTGTACATGGTAGCCACACCCTGCCACTATTTATTGAAGGTCCTTGTGCTTGCTAGTTGATACCTGGTGTTCCCAAACCATTGTTACCCCCTCTGACCATTTGTGACTCAAATGTTCAACTTTCAATGTTGACCACGCACAGCGGATTTCTTTGGTCAAAGGCAGTACATATGCCTTCTTTCGTCGTTCATTGTTCATGGTAGCCACACAGTGCTACTACGTATTGAAGATTGTTGTCCTTGCTAGTTGAAAACAAATAGTTTGAAACCATTGTTCCCCCCTCTGACTATTTGTTACTCGTGTTATGGATTGTGATCGTTGACCACCAATACTGAAGCTTTTTGGTCATGGTCAGTGACATATGCCTAGTTTGGTTGTTTGGTGTGCATAGTAGCCACACCGTGCCACTACGTATTGACGTTCTTTGTCCTTTCTAGTCGATACACAGGGTTCCCAAACCATTGTGTCTCTATCTCTTTGACCATTTGTCACTCGCGTTATGAGTTGTCAATGCTAACCACACATAGTGGACTTCTTTGGTCATAGTCAGTGATGTATGCATCCTTTGGTTGGTCACTGTGGACGCTAGCCACAGCGTGCCAATACTTGTTGAAGGTATTCGTACTTGCTAGTTGATAACTAGTGTTTCCAACCCATTGTTTTCCCCTCTGACCATTTGTGACTCGTGTTATGAGCTTACAACGTTGACCACATACTGTGAAACTCTTTTAATCATGGTTAGTGGCATATGCCTAATCCTTTTTGTCATTGTACATGGTTGCCACACCGTGTCACTATGTTTTGAAGGTCTTTGTGCTTTCTTGTTGATAGCTTTTGTTCCCAAGTCATTGTTACGCCCTTTGCCTATCTGTGACTCTTGTTGTGAGTTGTCAACGTTGACCACATGAAATGGAATTATTCTGTAATGGTCCGTGACATATGCATACTTTGGTTGGTCACTGTGCATGGTAGCCACACTGTGCCCATACGTATTGAAGGTCTCTGTACTTGCTAGTCGATAACTAGTATTCACAACCCATTGATTTCCCCTCTGGACATTTGTGACCCATGGTATGAGTTGTCAAAGTTGACCACACATAGAGACATTCTCTGGTCATGGTCAGTGACACATGCCTACTTTGGTTGGTCATTGTACATGGTAACCACACCGTGCCACTTCTTATTGAAGGTCCTTGTGCTTGCTAGTTGATACCTGGTGTTTGTAAACCGTTGTTTCCCCCTCTGACCAATTTTTAATCGTACTATGAGTTGTCAATGTTGACCACACACAGCGGATTACTTTGGTCAAAGGCAGTACATATGCCTACTTTTGTCGGTCATTGTGCATGGTAGCCACACCGTGCTACTACTTACAATGGTCCAAGACCATTGTTCCCCCCTCTGACCGTTTGTGACTCGTATTATGGGTTGTGAACGTTGACCACCCATATTGAAATTCTTCGGTCATGGACAGTAACATGTGCCTAGTTTGGTTTTTCGGGGTGCAGATTAGCCACACCGTGCCACTACTTAATGAAGTTATTTGTCCTTTCTAGTCAATACATAGGGTTCCCAAACCATTGTCTCTCCCTCTGACCATTTGTGAATCGTTTAATGAGTTGTAAATGTTTACCACACATAGTGGACATCTTTGGTCAAAGTCAGTGCCGTATGCATCTATTGGTTGGTCAAACTGCACACTAGCCACACCGTGCCACTACTTGTTGACGGTCTATGTACTTGCTGGCTGACAAGTAGTGTTCCCAATGCATTGTTTCCCCCTTTGACCATTTGTGACTCTTGTTATGAGTTTTCAACGCTGACCACACAGTATGAAGTTCGTTTCACTGAGGTTAGTGGCATATGCATCCTTTGGTTGTCACTGTACATGGTTGCCAAGCCGTTTCACTATGTATTAAATTTCTTTGTGCTTTCTAGTTGATAGCTAGTGTTCCCAAACCATTGTTACCCCTTGTGGCTATCTGTGACTCTTGTTGTGAGTTGTTAGCGTTGACCACATCAAGTGAAATTGTTTGGTCATGGTCATTGACACATGCTTACTTTGGTTGGTCATAGTGCATGGTAGCCACAATGTGCCCCTATATTGAAGGTCGTTGTACTTGCTTGTGAGTAACTGGTATTCACAAGCTATTGTTTCCCCCTCTGACCATTTGTGACCTGTGTTACGGGTTGTTAACGTTGACAACCCATACTGAAATGCGTTGGTCATGCTCACTCACATATGCCAAGTTTGGTTGTTTGGTGTGCATAGTAGCCACACCGTGCCACTACGAAGTGACATTCTTTGTCCTTTCTAGTCAATGCATAGGGTTCTCAAACCATTGTGTCTCCCTACGACCATTTGTGACTCGTGTTATGAGTTGTCAATGCTGACCACACATAGTGGACTTCTTTGGTCATAGGCAGTGACGTATGGATCCTTTGGTTGGTCATTGTGCACGCTAGCTACATTGTGCCACTACTTGCTGGAGGTCTTTGTACTTGCTAGTTAGTAACTAGCCTTCCCAATCCATTGTTTCTCCCTCTGACCATTTGTGACTCGTGTTATGAGTTTTCAACGTTGACCACACACTGTGAAATTCTTTTGGTCATGGTTAGTGGCATATGCTTACTTTGCTTTGTCAGTGTACATGGTTGCCATGATGTGTCACTACGTCTTGATGGTCTTTGTGGTTTCTAGTTAATAGCTAATGTTCCCAGACCATTGTTGCCCCCATTAACTATCTATGACTCTTGTTGTGAGTTGTCAACGTTGACCACGTGAAGTGAAATTCTTTGGTCATAAACAGTGCCATATGCATACTTTAGCTCGTCAGTATGCATGGTAGCCACGCGGTGCCACTACAGACTGATGGTCTTTCTACTTGCTAGCTGATAACTAGTATTCACAAACCATTGTTTCCCCCTCTGACCATTTGTGACTCATGTTATGAGTTGTCAAAGCTGACCACACATAGTGACATTCTTTGATCATGGTCAGTGACACATGCCTACTTTGGTTGGTCATTGTACATGGTAGCCACACCGTGCCACTACTTTTTAAAGGTCATTGTGCTTGCTAATTGATACCTGGTATTCACAAACCATTGTTTCCCCCTCTGACCATTAGTGACTCGTATTGTGGACGTTCAATGTTGACCACACAAAGCGGATTTATTTGGTCAAAGGCAGCACATATGCCTTCTTTGGTCGGTCATTGTGCATGGTAGCCACACCGTGCTACTACTTATTGATGGTTGTTGTCCTTGCTAGTTGAAAAACAAATATTCCAAAACCATTGTTTCCCCCTCTGAACATTTGTGACTCATGTTATGGGTTGTGAATGTTGACCACCCATATTGGAATTTGTGGTCATGGTAAGTGACATATGCCTAGTTTGGTTGTTCGGTGTGCATAGCAGCCACACAATGCCACTACGTAAAGAAGCTCTTCGTATTTTCTAGTTGATACATAGGGTTCTCAAACCATTGTCTCTCCCTCTGACCATGTGTGACTCGTTTTATGAGTTGTCAATGTTGACCACACATAGTGGACTTCTTTGGTCATTGTCAGTGACGTATGCATCCTTTGGTTGTCACTGTGCACGCTAACCACACAGTGCCACTACTTGTTAAAGGTCTTTGTAGTTTCTAGTCAATAACTAGTATTCCCAATGCACTCTTTCCCCATCTGGCCATTTTTGACTCGTGTTATGAGTTTTCAACATTGACCACACGCTGTGAAATCTGTTTGGCCATGGTTAGTCGCATATGCCTACTTTGTTTGTCACTATACATGGCTGCCACACCGTTTCACTACATTTTGAAGGTCTTTGCGCTTTCCAGTTAATAGGTATTGTTCCAAACCCACTGTTACCCCCTCTGAATATCTGTGACTCTTGTTGTGAGTTGTCAATGTTGACCACATGAAGTGAAATTCTTTGGTCATGGTCAGTGACATGTGCATACTTTGGTTGGTCAGTGTGCATGGCAGCGACACTATGCCATTACATATTGAAGGTATTTGCACTTGCTAGTCAATAACTAGTATTCACAAACCATTGTTTCCCCCTCTGACCATTTGTAACTCGTGTTATGAGTTGTCAAAATTCACCACACATAGTGACATTGTTTGTTCATGGTCAGTAACATATGCCTACTTTGGTTAGTCATTATACATGGTAACCACATTGTGCCACTACTTATTCAAGGTTCTTGTGCTTGCTTGTCGATACCTGGTGTTCCAAAACCATTATCTCCCCCTCTAACCACATTATGCCCTTTGGGTTGACCAACGCCTTGCAACGTTCATGAGCCTCATGAACAGGATCTTCCACCCTCACTTGGACCAGTTCGTGGTGGTGTTCCTCGACGACATCCTCATCTACTCCCAAACTCTGGAAGAGCATCAGCAATATCTTCGGCAGGTGTTATAAATTCTTCGGAGAGAGAAGTTGTTTTCAAAGCTCTCAAAGTGCGAGTTCAAACAAAGAGATGTGGAGTTCCTTGGGCACATTTTCAGCGGCAAGGGTCTCCGCATGGACCCAAAAAAGGTGGAAGCAGTGAAGCAGTGGCCGACACCAAAGTGCGTGCGTGACATCCACGTGTTCCTGGGGTTTGTCAACTACTACCGGAAATTCATCCGGGGGTACGCAGAAAAGGGTGCGCCGCTGACTCAGCTGCTGAGGAAGGATCACCAGTGGGAATGGGGCGATTAGGAGCAAAAGAGCTTCAATGAGCTCAAGGCTGCAATGTGTGACGCTCCGGTCCTGGTGCATCCAGATTCATCCAAGGAGTACGTCATGGCGACGGACGCAAGCGACTATGCCATTCGGACGGTGCTGATGCAGGATCACGGGAAGGGGCCGCAGCCAATTGCGTACGCATCTCACAAGTTGTGAAGTGCGGAGCTGAACTACGCAATCCATGAAAAAAAGATGCTTGCAGTGATCCATGCGTTCAAGCACTGGAGATGCTACCTCGAGTCGCGGCGCTGCGTGGTCTTCACGGACCATTACGCCTTGAAGTACCTGAAGACACAGCCGAACCTTAGTCACTGACAAACTTACTAGATGGAGTTTCTTGAGGGAAGTTTTGACTACAAGATCCAGTATAAGCCTGGGAAGGTGAACCCGGCAGACCCTCTATTGCGGAGGCCAGACTTGAGCCTCAATGCCATCTGAGTGCTGATGGGATCTCTAGTCATGCATAGCCTGGTCAAGCACGGCTATGGCGTGGACAGTGAGTTCACGGGTGGTGCGCTGAAAGACACCACGTGGGATGGAGTGTCTTGGCGAAGGGGTCAGGAGCGGAGGATTGTCGTGCCGGACTATGCGCCATTGAAGCAGTTGTTGCTGGAGGAGGCGCATGACACCCACTACTCGGGTCACTTTGATTTCGACAAGACGCTGAAAGCCTTGACACGCCAATACTGGTGGTCGTCAATGACGACTGATTGCAAGAGGTTTGTGCGCAGCTGCGATGTGTGCCAACGCATGAAGGCACGGAGGACCAAGCCACCAGGGGAGCTGCAACCATTACATATACCAGAAAGGCCGTGGACAGACATCTCCCTTGACTTCATCGGCGGGTTGCCTGTGACGCAGCAAGGTAACAACACGGTGTTGGTGGTGGTGGACCGATTCTCCAAGATGGCACACTTCATAGCATGTCCTGAGAGCATCATAGCGGCCGGGACAGCTCAACTCCTCCTCAGTCATGTCATCAAGCTACATAGAGTGCCGCAGTTGGTGGTCTCAGATTGCGATCCACGCTTCACTTTGCGATTCTGGAGAGATCCCATGGGGAAGCTGGGCACGCGAGTGCAGCTGACCACAGCATACCATCCACAGAGTGATGGACAGACAGAGCGCATGAACCAGACACTAGAGCAGCTACTGCGGAGCATGGTCCCGGATGGAGAGGGTTGGGAGGAGAAGCTCGGAGTGGCATAATTTGCCTACAACTTAGCGGTGTCAGCATCAACAGGAAAGTCACCGTTTGAGGTGGTCTATGGCCACCAGCCACTGAGCCCAGCCGCCCTTGCTACGGCAACATCTCTTCCGGCTGTACAGCAGATTGCCGAAGGGTTTGCCACCACTTAAGACATGGTGCGGCAACGGCTGTTGAAGGCACAAAAGTAACAGAAGCAGCAGGCTGATAAGCATCACTCTGCAGAGGAGTTCCAAGTGGGAGATCAAGTGATGCTGAACTCTGCTAACCTATAGCTGATGGGAGTTGGGAGTCCAAAGCTGAAACCACGATGGGTGGGTCCGTTTCGCATTGTGGAGAAGCGGTCGGCCGTCTCATACAAGCTGGAGCTGCCAGCTCACTACACCATCCATCCGGTGTTCCACATCTCCCTATTTTGTGCCTACCGTGACCCCCACACATTCTTCCAGGGTCGCGGGACAGCTCCACCTCCTACTGTCGAAGTTGAAGGAAGTGAGGATTTTGAGGTGAAAGGATTCTGGCGGACCGCCAAAGGGGACGATGGCGTGAGTTTCTGGTGTAGTGGAAGGGGTATCCAACGGAGCACAACTCTTGGGAGCCACAAGCCAACTTCCACGTTGGGGGTACCAACACTGTTCTCTAGGAGTACCTCAGGCGCGCCGAGACGTCGCGCCTCCAACGGGGGGGGGGGGGGGGGGGGGGGGGGTGAATGTAATAAGGTACCCCTTTTTTTAGGCATACTCAGGGCTCGTCCGGGTTTTAGGGGCATGCTTGCCATTTTCCGTTTTCCGGATATTCCAGGCAGATATTTGTGGGGAGGTCTGGCTCGATCCCAACGGCTCGCAACAGCAAGGAGGAGGAGGAGCGAGCGAGCGAGCGCGTGAATGAGCACCGGCGTGGGGGTCACGCCGGCGCTAGGGGGCTGTTTCACGCGAGTCCCCACGCGCCGTTCCGAACACGCCACGCGGGGGTGGCTTCCCCCCTCTTGTTGGGTAGCGTAACGGCGACGCTACCCGCCGAGGGGTCGTTTCGACGGACGGCTCCCGGCAACAGTCGCGGTCAACGGCAGCAGCAAAAATGGTGACTGCAACCGCGCGACGGTCGCAGCACTTCCGGTGGCGTGTGCAACACGGCGACCGCATCCACCGCCGGGAGGCATACGGGAGCAACGAGGCGGATCACCAAAAGACAAGATCGACCGTCAATCTCGACGATCAACGGCCGGGGACTTCTCGCACTAGGCATTAGGTGCAAGTAGAGCACCAGGTTTAGGTGCAAGCAGAGCACCAAGTTCAGGTGCAAGAAGCTTGTCATAGCAAGCTAGGAAAGCAGTAGGCTGAGGCCTGGACTAGCCAGCCGGATAGTATGAATACCCTATACTCAGTTCAATCTCAGTAACCTGTATTTTCTAGCTCTGGCTTCCTAAAATCTCCAAGTCTATCTTTCCGCTGCAACTGTGCTCTCTACACACCAAGGCTACATCTCCAGAGAGCACCCACTCTCAAAGTTGAGTTGACCTTGATGAGGATGTTGTTCTGAGGTGATACCGCCGAGAGCTCATCTCCTTGGCATGAACCCCTAGATAGGTGATTGTGGAGATGGTGGGTGCACGAGATGAAGGGCGCTGCCACAACGCCATGCAGAAAGAGAGCTCTGCCACAGCAAACTCTGTGAGTCTAAGAGAAAGTAGAGAAGTGCAGTCTCCTGAGTAGTCAGAACCACGGATACATCGGCTTGTTCCACCGGTTAGCTTGATTTAGCAGGGAGACTGGTACCTTGGTACCAGTGTACCATTCCAGTGGTGCGACCTTGGTTGACTGCCCTTCTACTACAAATGCAAGTGGATGAGTGTGGGGTTGGGACCGCCCACGCTGAGGAAAGATTTGAATGGTGCAGGTGGAGGTGGAGAAGTAAGTTAAGAGTGAGGTGGGCAGAGTGGTGAAACTTTGTGCGCTGGAGGTAGTTTTGACGTGGGCGCTAATCGTCGCAGCGGATCAAGCCATAGAAAAGTAGAGCAAGCCAGAGAATTGTGGAGCAAGCCAGAGAATGGTGGAGCAAGCCAGAGAATGTCGGAGCAAGCAAGAGAAAGGTGGACCAAAGCAGAGAAAGGTGGATGAAGCCAGAGAAAGGTGGAGCAAGCTAGAGAAAGGTGGAGCAAGCAAGGGATCGGTGGAGAAAGCAAGAGAAAGGTGGAGCAAGCCAGGGAAAGGTGGAGCAAGCCAGAGAAAGGTGGATCAATCCAGAGAAAGGTGGTGCAATCCAAGGAACATTGGAGCAAGCCAGAGAAAGGTGGAGCAAGCCAGAGAAAGGTGGAGCAAGCGAGAGAAAGATTGATCAAGCCAGAGGAAGGTGGAGCAAAGCAGAGAAAGATGGAGAAAGACTGAGAACAGTTGAGTAAGCCAGGGAACGGTGGCACAAGCCTGAGAGAGGTGGAAAAAGCCAGAGAAAGGTAGAGCAAGCCGGAGAAAGGTGGAGCAAGCCTGAGACAGGTGGAGCAAGCCAGAGAAAGGTGGATCAAGCCAGAGAAAGATGGAGGAAGCCAGAGAAAAGTGGAGTAAGCTAGAGAATGCTGGAGCAAGCCAACAAACCGTGGAGCAAGCCAGGGAAATGTGGAGCAAGCCATTGAAAGGTGGAGCAAGCCAGAGAAAGGTTGATCAAGCCAGAGAACGTTGGAGCAAGCCAGAGAAAGGTAGAGCAAGCCAGATAACAGTGGAGCAATCCAGAGAATGGTGGAGCAAGCCAGACAAAGGTGGAGCAATCCAGAGAATGGTGGAGCAATCCAGAGAATGGTGGAGCAAGGCAGACAACGGTGCAGCAAGTCATAGAACGGTGGAGCAAGCTAGAGAACAGTGGAGCAATTCAGAACACGGTGGAGCAAGCCAAGGAACGGTGGAGCAAGCCAGACAACGGTGGAGCAAGCCAGAGAAAGCACGAGCAAGTGAAAGAATGGTGGAGCAAGCCACGGAATGGTAGAGCAAGCCAGAGAACGGTGGAGCAAGCCAGACAAAGGTGGAGCAAGCCAGAGAAAGGTGAGGCAAGCCAAAGAAAGGTAGAGCAATCCAGAGAACAGTGCAACAAGCCAGAGAACTGTGGAGCAAGTCAAAGAATGCTGGAGCAAGCCAGAGAACGGTAAGGCAAGCCAAAGAAAGGTAGAGCAATCCAGAGAACAGTGCAACAAGCCAGAGAGCTGTGGAGCAAGTCAAAGAATGCACGAGCAAGCCAGAGTACGTTGGAGCAAGGCAGAGAATAATGGAGCAAGCCAGAGAACAGTGGAGCAAGCCAGAGAAAGGTGGAGCAAGCCAGAGATTGGTGGATTGAGTTACAAAATGGTGGAGCAAGCCACATAATGGTGGAGCAAGGCAGAGAACGGTGGAGCAAGCCAGAAAAAGGTGGAGCAAGCTAGAGAAAGGTGGAGCAAGCCAGAGAAAAGTGGAGAAAGCCAGAGAACAGTGAAGCAACCCAGAGAACAGTGGAGCATGTCAAAGAACGGTGGAGCAATGAAGACAATGGTAGAGCAAGGCAGACAATGGTGGAGCAAGCCAGACAACATTGGAGCAAGCCAGAATATGGTGGAGCAAGCAAGAGCACAGTGGAGCAAGCCAGTGAAAGGTGGAGCAAGCCAGAGAATGGTGGAGCAAGCGAGAGAAAGGTGAAGCAAGCCAGGGAATGGTGGAGCAAGCCACAGAATCGTGGAGCAAGCCAGACAAAGGTGGAGCAAGCCAGAGAATGGTGGAGCAAGCGAGAGAAAGGTGAAGCAAGCCAGGGAATGGTGGAGCAAGCCACAGAATCGTGGAGCAAGCCAGACAAAGGTGGAGCAAGCCAGAGAACGCTGGAGAAAGCTAGAGAAAGTTGGAGCAAGCCAGAGAAATGTAACGCAAGCCAAAGAAAGGTAGAACAAGCCAGAGAACAGTGCAACAAGCTAGAGAACTGTAGATCAAGCCAGAGAACGCCGGAGCAAGCCAGAGAAATCCAATCAATCCAGAGAATGGTGGAACAAGCCAGACTACGGGGGAGCAAGACAAATAATGGTGGAACAAGCCCGAGAATGGTGGAGCAAACCATAAAAACGTAGAGCAAGCCAGAGATTGATGGAGTAAGTCACAAAATGGTGGAACAAGCCAAAAAATGTTGAAGCAAGACAGAGAATAGAGGAGCAAGCCGGAGAAAGGTGGGGCAAGCTGGAGAAAGATGGAGCAAGCCAGTGAAAGGTGGAGCAAGAAAGAGAACGGTGGAGCAAGCCAGAGAACTGTGGAGCAAGCCAGAGAAAGGTGGAGGATGTCAGATAGATGTGGAGCAAGCCAGAGAAAGGTGGAGTAGTCCAGAGAAAGGTGATGCAAGCCAGAGAAAGATGGAGCAAGCTAGAGAACAATAGAGCAATCTAGAAAAAGGTGGAGCAAGCCAGAGAATGGTGGAGCAAGCAAGAGAATGGTGGAGCAAGCCAGAGAATGGTGGAGCACGCCAGAGAACGGTAAAACAAGCCAGAGAACGGTGGAGTAAGCCAGAGACTTGTGGAGCAAGCCAAAAAACAGTGAAGCAAGCCAGATAAAGGTGGAGCAAGCCAGAGAACGGTAGAGCAATCCAGAGAAAGGTGTAGCAACCCAGAGAAAGGTGGAGCAACCAAAAAGATAGTTGGATGAAGCCAGAGAAAGATGGAGCAAGCAAGACAAAGGTGAGAAAAGCCACAGAAAGGTGGAGCAAGCCACATAACGGTGGAGCAAGCCAGGAAAAGGTGGAGTGAGCCAGGGAAAGGTGGAGCAAGCCAGAGAAATATAGATCAATCCAGATAAAGGTGGTGCAATCCAGGGAACAGTGGAGCAAGCCAGAGAAAGGTGGAGCAAGCCTGAGAAAGGTAGATCAATCCAGATAAAGGTGGTGCAATCCAGGGAATAGTGGAGCAAGCCAGAGAAAGGTGGAGCAAGCCAGAGAAAGGTGGAGCAAGCGAGAGAAAGATGCATCAAGCCAGAGGAAGGTGGAGCGAGACAGAGAAGGTTGGAGAAAGCATTAGAACGGTTGAGTAAGCCAGGGAACGGTAGCACAGGCCAGAGAACGGTGGAAAAAGCCAGAGAAAGGTAAAGCAAGCCAGAGAAAGGTGGAGCAAGCCTGAGAAAGGTGGAGCAAGCCAGAGAAAGGTGGATCAATCCAGAGAAAGATGGAGCAAGACTGAGAAAGGTGGAGCAAACTAGAGAATGCTGGAGCAAGCCAGCAAACCGTGGAGCAAGCCAGGGAAAGGTGGAGCAAGCCATAGAAAGGTAGAGCAAGCCAGATAAAGAAAGAGCAAGCCAAATAAACATTGAGCAAGCCAAAGAAAGTTGGAGCAAGCCAGAGAAAGGTTGATCAAGCCAGAGAACGTTGGAGCAAGCCATAGAAAGGTAGAGCAAGCCAGATAACAGTGGAGCAAGCGAGAGAACGGTGGAGAAAGCCAGGGTTCCATGGAGCAAGCCAGGGAAAGGTGGAGCAAGCCAGAGAAAGGTGGTGCAAGCAAGAGAAAGATGGAGCAAGCCAAATAAACATAGAGCAAGTCAAACAAAGGTGGAGCAAGCCAGGAAAAGGTGCAGCAAGCCAGAGAAAGGTGGAGCAAGCCAGAGAAAGGTGGAGCAAGTCAGAGAACAGTGAAACAAGCCACAGAACTGTGGCGCATGTAAAAAAACGGTGGAGCAATCCAGAGAATGGTGGAGCAAGGCAGACAACAGTGCAGCAAGCCACAGAACGGTTGAGAAAGCTAGAGAACAGTAGAGCAAGCCAGAACACGGTGGAGCAAGCAAGAGAACGGTGCAGCAAGCCAGATAACGGTGGAGCAAGCCAGAGAACGGTGGAGCAAGCAAGAGAAAGGTGGAGCAAGCCAGGGAATGGTGGAGCAAGCCAGAGAACGGTGGAGCAAGCCAGACAAAGGTGGAGCAAGCCAGAGAAAGGTGAGGCAAGCCAAAGAAAGGTAGAGCAATCCAGATAACAGTGCAACAAGCCAGAGAAATGCGGAGCAAGTCAAAGAACGCTGAAGCAGGCCACATAACGGTAAGCAATCCAGAGAATGGTGGAGCACAACAGAGTACGTTGGAGTAAGGCAGGGAATAATGGAGCAAGCCAGAAAACAGTGGAGCAAGCCATAGAAAGGTCGAGCAAGCCAGAGATTGGTGGATTAAGTTACAAAGTGGTGGAGCAAGCCACATAACAGATGGAGAGAAAATGATTTGCGAACCCTATGTATCAACTAGAAAGGACAAACATCTAATATGTGTAGTGGCATGGTGGGGCTGCTATGCACCCCAAACAACCGAACTAGGCATATGTAACTGACCCTGACCAAAGAATGTCAATCTGGTTGGTCAACGTTCACAACCCATAACAAGACCAAAAAATGGTCAGAGGGGGAAACAATGGTTTCGGAACGCTTGTTTTCAACTAGCAAGGACATCAACCTTCAGTAAGTGGTAACATAGTGTGGCTACCATGCACAGTGACCGACCAAAGTATGAATATGTACTGCATTTGACCAAACAATACGCTGTGTGTGGTCAACGTTGAAAGTTTATAATACAAGCCACAAATGGTTAGAGGGGGAAACAATGGTTTGGAAACACCGGGTATCAACTAGCAAGCACAACAACCTTCAATAAGTAGTGGCATGGTGCAGTTACAATGTACAATGACCAACGAAAGTAGACATTTGTCACTGACCATGACCAAAGAATGTCACTATGTGTGGTAAACTTTGACAACTCAGAACACGAGTCACAAATGATCATAGGGGGGAACTTTGGTTTGTGAATACTAGTTATTGACTGGCAAGTACAATGACCTTCAATATGTAGTGGTAAAGCGTGGCTACCGTGCACAATGACCAGCCAAAGTATGCATATGTCACCCACCATGACCAAAGAATTTCACTTCACGTGGTCAACGTTGAAAATTCACAACAAGAGTAACAAATAGTTAGAGGAGATAACAATTGTTTGGGAAGACTAGCTATTAACTAGAAAGCACATAGACCTTCAATACGTAGTGATACAGCGTGGCAACCATGTACAGTGACAAACCAAAGTAAGCATATGCCACTAACCATGACCAAAACAATTTCACAGTGTGTGGTCAACATTGAAAACTCATAACACGAGTCACAAATGGTCAGAGGGGGAAACAATGGGTTTGGCGCGCTAGTTATCAACTAGCAAGTACACAGACCTTCAACAATTAATGGCACAATGTGGCTAGTGTGCACAGTGGCCAACCAAAGGATGCATACGTCACTGTCTATGATCAAAGAAGTCCACTATTTGTGGTCAGTATTGACAACTCATAGCGCGAGTCACAAATGGTTGAGGGGAGAGACAGAGGTGTGGGAACCCTATGTATCGACTAGAAAGGACAAAAAACGTCAATATGTAATGGCATGGTGTGGCTACTATGCACACCGAATAACCAAACTAGGCATATGTCACTGACCATGACCAAAGAATTTTGTTATTGGTGGTCAACGTTCACAACCCATAACAGAAGTAAAAAATGTTCAGAGGGGGAAACAATGGTTTCCGAATATTTTTTTCAACTAGTAAGGACATCAACATTTAATAAGTAGTAGCATGGTGTGGCTACCATGCACAATGACTGACCAAAGTAGGCATATGTACTGCCTTTGACCAAAGAAATCCGCTCTGTGTGGTTAACGTTGAAAGTTCATAATACACGTCACAAATGGTCAGAGGGGGAAAATGGTTAGGGAACACCAGGTATCAACTAGAAAGCACAATGACCTTCAATAAGTAGTGGCACAGTGTACCTACCATGTACAATGACCAACCAAAGTAGGAATGTGTCACTGACCTTGACCAAAGAATGTCACTATGTGTGGTGAACTTTGACAACTCATAACATGAGTCACAAATGGTCATAGGGGGAAACATTGGTTTGTGATGACTACTTATCCACTAGCAAGAACAAATTCCTTCAATATGTAGTGGCACACTTTGGCTACCATACACAGTGACCAGCCAAAGCATGCATATGTCACGAACCATGACCAAATGTATTTCACTGTGTGTGTGTTCAACATTGAAAACTCATAACACGAGTCACAAATGGTTAGAGGGGGAAGCAATGGGTTGGAAACACTAGTTATCAACTAGCAATTACAAATACAATCAACAAGTAGTGGCACGGTGTGGCTAGCGTGCACAGTGACCAACCAAAGGATTCATACGTCACTGGCTATAACCAAAGAAATCCACTGTTTGTGGTCAGAATTGACAACTCATACAAAGTGGGAGAGACAATGGTTTGGGTACCCTGTGTATTGACTAGAAAGGACAAAGAACTTCAATAGGAAGTGGCACGGTGTAGATAACATGCACACCAAACAACCAAACTAGGCACATGTCACTGACCATGACCAAAGAATTTCAGTATGGGTGGTCAACGTTCACAACCCATAACAAGAGTCACAAAGGGTAAGAGGGGGAAACAATGGTCCCCAACCATTGTATGTAGTAGCACGGTGTGGCTACCATGCACAATGACTGACCACAGTACGCATATGTACTGCCATTAACCAAAGAAATCCGCTGTGTGTCGTCAACGTTGACAACTCATAATACGATTCACAAATGGTCAGAGGGGGAAAGAATGTTTTGGGAAAACCAGGTCTCAACTAGCAAGCACAAGGACATTCAATAAGTAGTGGCACGGTGTGGTTACCATGTCCAATGACCAACCAAAGAAGGCATTTCAAACTTGGCATATGTGACTGACCACACATGGTGACATCCTTTGGTCATGGTCAGTGACACATGCCTACTTTGGTTAGTCATTGTACATGGTAGCCACACCATGCCACTATTTATTGAAGGTCCTTGTGCTTTCTAGTTGATACCTGGTGTTCCCAACCCATTGTTACCCCCTCTGACCATTTGTGACTCATATGATCAACTTTCAATGTTGACCACGCACAGTGGATTTCTTTGGTCAAAGGCAGTACATATGCCTTCTTTCGTCTGTCATTGTTCATGGTAGCCACACAGTGCTACTACGTATTGAAGATTGTTGTCCTTGCTAGCTGAAAACAAATAGTTTGAAACCATTGTTTCCCCCTCTGACCATTTGTGACTCGTGTTATGGGTTGTGATTGTTGACCACCAATACTGAAATTCTCTGGTCATGGTTAGTGACATATGCCTAGTTTGGTTGTTTGGTGTGCATAGTAGCCACACCATGCCACTACGTATTGACGTTCTTTGTCCTTTCTCGTCGACACATAGGGTTCCCAAACCATTGTCTCTCTCCCTCTCTGACCATTTGTCACTCGCGTTATGAGTTGTCAATGCTAACCACACATAGTGGACTTCTTTGGTCATAGTCAGTGATGTATGCATCCTTTGGTTGGTCACCGTGGACGTTAGCCACAGCGTTCCAATTTTTGTTGAAGGTATTCGTACTTGCTAGTTGATAACTAGTGTTCCGAACCCATTGTTTTCCCCTCTGACCATTTGTGACTCGTGTTATGAGCTTACAACGTTGACCACATACTGTGAAACTCTTTTAATCATGGTTAGTGGCATATGCCTACTTCTTTTTGTCATTGTACATGGTTGCCACACCGTGTAACTATGTTTTAAAGGTCTTTGTGCTTTCTTGTTGATAGCTATTGTTCCCAAGTCATTGTTACGCCCTCTGCCTATCTGTGAATCTGGTTGTGAGTTGTCAACGTTGACCACATGAAGTGAAATTCTTTTGTAATGGTCCGTGACATATGCATACTTTGGTTGGTCACTGTGCATGGTAGCCACACTGTGCCCCTACATATTGAAGGTCTCTATACTTGCTAGTCGATAACTAGTATTCACAACCCATTGTTTTCCCCTCTGGACATTTGTGACCCATGGTATGAGTTGTCAAAGTTGACCACACATAGTGACATTCTTTGGTCATGGTCAGTGACACATGCCTACTTTGGTTGGTCATTGTACATGGTAACCACACCGTGCCCCTTCTCATTGAAGGTCCTTATCCTTGCTAGTTGATACCTGGTGTTTGCAAACCGTTGTTTCCCCCTCTGACCATTTTTTAATCGTATTATGAGTTGTCAATGTTGACCACACACAGCGGATTACTTTGGTCAAAGGCAGTACATATGCCTACTTTTGTCGGTCATTGTGCATGGTAGCCACACCGTGCTACTACTTACAATGGTCTGAGACCATTGTTCCCCCCTCTGACCGTTTGTGACTCGTGTTATGGGTTGTGAACGTTGACCACTTGTATTGAAATTCTTCGGCCATGGACAGTAACATGTGCCTAGTTTGGTTTTTTGGGGTGCAGATTAGCCACACCGTGCCACTACTTAATGAATTTATTTGTCCTTTCTAGTCAATACATAGGGTTCCCAAACCATTGTCTCTCCCTTTGACCATTTGTGAATTGTTTAATGAGTTGTAAATGTTTACCACACATACTGGACATCTTTGGTCAAAGTCAGTGCCGTATGCATCTATTGGTTGGTCAAACTGCACACTAGCCACACCGTGCCACTACTTGTTGACGGTCTATGTACTTGCTGGTTGATAAGTACTGTTCCCAACGCATTGTTTCCCCCTTTGACCATTTGTGACTCGTGTTATGAGTTTTCAACGTTGACCACACACTATGAAATTCGTTTCATCGAGGCTAATGGCACATGCATCCTTTGGTTGTCACTGTACATGGTTGCCAAGCCGTTTCACTATGTATTCAATTTCTGTGTGCTTTCTAGTTGATAGCTAGTGTTCCCAAACCATTGTTACCCCTTCTGGCTATCTGTGACTCTTGTTGTGAGTTGTTAGTGTTGACCACATCAAGTAAAATTCTTNCTTGCTGGCTGACAAGTAGTGTTCCCAATGCATTGTTTCCCCCTTTGACCATTTGTGACTCTTGTTATGAGTTTTCAACGCTGACCACACAGTATGAAGTTCGTTTCACTGAGGTTAGTGGCATATGCATCCTTTGGTTGTCACTGTACATGGTTGCCAAGCCGTTTCACTATGTATTCAATTTCTGTGTGCTTTCTAGTTGATAGCTAGTGTTCCCAAACCATTGTTACCCCTTCTGGCTATCTGTGACTCTTGTTGTGAGTTGTTAGTGTTGACCACATCAAGTAAAATTCTTCGGTCATGGTCAGTGACATATGCTTACTTTGGTTGGTCATAGTGCATGGTAGCCACAATGTGCCCCTATATTGAAGGTCGTTGTACTTGCTAGTCAGTAACTAGTATTCACAAGCCATTGTTTCCCCCTCTGACCATTTGTGACCTGTGTTACGGGTTGTTAACGTTGACAACCCATACTGAAATGTGTTGGTCATGGTCACTCACATATGCCAAGTTTGGTTGTTTGGTGTGCATAGTAGCAACACCGTGCCACTACGAATTGACATTCTTTGTCCTTTCTAGTCGATACATAGGGTTCTCAAACCATTGTCTCTACCTACGACCATTTGTGACTCATGTTATGAGTTGTCAATGCTGACCTCACATAGTGGACTTCTTTGGTCAAAGACAGCGACGTATGGATCCTTTGGCTGGTCATTGTACACGCTAGCTGCACTGTGCCACTACTTGCTGGAGGGCTTTGTACTTGCTAGTTAGTAACTAGCCTTCCCAATCCATTGTTTCTCCCTCTGACCATTTGTGACTCGTGTTATGAGTTTTCAACGTTGACCACACACTGTGAAATTCTTTTGGTCATGGTTAGTGGCATATGCTTACTTTTCTTTGTCACTGTACATGGTTGTCATGATGTGTCACTACGTCTTGAAGGTCTTTGTGGTTTCTAGTAAATAGCTAATGTTCCCAGACCATTGTTGCCCCCATTAACTATCTATGACTCTTGTTGTGAGTTGTCAACGTTGACCACGTGAAGTGAAATTCTTTGGTCATAAACAGTGCCATATGCACACTTTAGCTCGTCAGTATGCATGGTAGCCACACTGTGCCACTACATATTGATGGTCTTTATACTTGCTAGCTGATTACTAGTATTCACAAACCATTGTTTCCCCCTCTGACCATTTGTGACTGGTGTTATGAGTTGTCAAAGCTGACCACACATAGTGACATTCTTTGATCATGGCCACTGACACATGCCTACTTTGGTTGGTCATTGTACATGGTAGCCACACCATGCCACTTCTTTTTGAAGGTCATTGTGCTTGCTAGATGATACCTGGTCTTCACAAACCATTGTTTCCCCCTCCGACCATTAGTGACTCGTATTGTGGACGTTCAACGTTGGCGACACAAAGCGGATTTATTTGGTCAAAGGCAGCACACATGCCTACTTTGGATGGTCATTGTGCATGGTAGCCACACCGTGCTACTACTTATTGACAGTTGTTGTCCTTGCTAGTTGAAAACAAATATTCCAAACCCATTGTTTCCCCCTCTGAACATTTGTGAGCCATGTTATGGGTTGTGCATGTTGACCACCCATCTTGGAATTATTTGTCATGGTAAGTGACATATGCCTAGTTTGGTTGTTTGGTGTGCATAGCAGCCACACAATGCCACTACGTAAAGAAGCTCTTCGTACTTTCTAGTTGATACATAGGGTTCTCAAACCATTATCTCTCCCTCCGACCATGTGTGACTCGCGTTATGAGTTGTCAATGATGTCACACATAGTGGACTTCTTTGGCCATAGTCAGCGACTTATGCATCCTTTGGTTGTCACTGTGCACGCTAACCACACAGTGCCACTACTTGTTAAAGGTCTTTGTAGTTTCTAGTCGATAACTAGTGTTTCGAATGCATTCTTTCCCCATCTGGCCCTTTTTGACTCGTGTTATGAGTTTTCAACATTGACCACACACTATGAAATTCGTTTGGCCATGGTTAGTTGCATATGCCTACTTTGTTTTGTCACTATACATGGCTGCCACACCGTGTCACTACATTTTGAAGGTCTTTGCGCTTTCCAGTTGATAGGTATTGTTCCAAACCCACTGTTACTCCCTCTGAATATCTGTGACTCTTGTTGTGAGTTGTCAATGTTGACCACATGAAGTGAAATTCTTTGGTCATGGTCAGTGACATATGCATACTTTGGTTGGTCAGTGTGCATGGCAGCCACACTGTGCCATTACATATTGAAGGTATTTGCACTTGCTAGTCGATAAGTAGTATTCACAAACCATTGTTTCCCCCTCTGACCATTTGTATCTCGTGTTATGAGTTGTCAAAATTCAGCACACATAGTGACATTATTTGTTCATGGTCAGTGACATATGCCTACTTTGCTTAGTCATTATACATGGTAACCACATTGTGCCACTACTTATTCAAGGTTCTTGTGCTTGCTAGTTGATACCTGGTTTTCCAAAACCATTATCTCCCCCTCTAACCACATTATGCCCTTTGGGTTGACCAACGCTCCTGCAACATTCATGAGCCTCATGAACAGGATCTTCCACCCTCACTTGGACCAGTTCGTAGTGGTGTTCCTCGACGACATCCTCATCTACTCCCGAACTCTGGAAGAGCATCAGCAATATCTTCAGCATGTGTTATAAATCCTTTGGAGAGAGAAGTTGTTTGCAAAGCTCTCAAAGTGCGAGTTCAAAGAAAGGGAGGTGGAGTTCCTTGGGCACATTGTCAGCGGCAAGGGTCTCCGCATGGACCCCAAAAGGGTGGAAGCACTGAAGCACTGGCCGACACCAAAGTGCGTGCGTGACATCCAGGTGTTCCTGGGGTTTGTCAACTACTACCGGAAATTCATCCGGGGGTACGCAGAAAAGGGTGCGCCGCTGACTCAGGTGCTGAGGAAGGATCACCAGTGGGAATGGGGCGATCAGGAGCAGAAGAGCTTCAATGAGCTCAAGGCTGAAATGTGTGACGCTCCGGTCCTGGTGCATCCAGATTCATCCAAGGAGTACGTCATGGCGACGGACGCAAGCGACTATGCCATTAGGGCGGTGCTGATGCAAGATCACGGGAAGGGGCCGCAGCCAATTGCGTATGCGTCTCGCAAGTTGCAAGGTGCGGAGCTGAACTACGCAATCCATGAAAAAAAATGCTTGCAGTGATCCATGCGTTCAAGCACTGGAGATGCTACCTCGAGTCGCGGCGCTGCGTGGTCTTCACGGACCATTACGCCCTGAAGTACCTGAAGACGCAGCCAAACCGTAGTCACCGACAAACTCACTGGATGGAGTTTCTTGAGGGATGTTTTGACTACGAGATCCAGTATAAGCCTGGGAAGGTGAACCCGGCAGACCCTCTGTCGCGGAGGCCGGACTTGAGTGTTACGGGACCCGCCGGCCGAGGCGGTGTTTTCACCACCCTGATGGCATCAAACACCTTTTTTGAGGCCATGATTGTCTTTTACGTGAAAAACCGTGCAGGTTTGGGCCAAGAACCGGGTCATTCCGGTCAAGGACAAGAAAGATACGGCCAAGCAAAGTTGGGTGGTGCGCGTCCGGAAAATGGACGGGAGCACCGGTTTGACCCCAACAAGGCGGAGCGACTTTCTCCCCCACTGCAGCCAAAGCACCCCTGGATGGACGCTTAGCCAATGAGGCAAGGTTCATTGGGGTCCATGGGCACTTCGGGATGGCGGCTGGAGCTGCATTCGCAAGCAAGGGCGATTCGGGCGGCCGTGACCTCCGCTGGCGGTGCTGCCAGCGGCCGTCACGCGTGGAGCACTCAAACGGCCATAACTTAGCCGTTTCTTCACGGATTGAGGCGTTCTTTGGTGCGTTATAAAGCTGTCAACGTGTAATACATGATACATGTGCTGTTTGCATGAGTGCGCCTTGATAAAGGGCTTCAGAGCGCTGAGTAGATTTCGGCTGCCCCATAGGGGCTGGTACATAAGGAAGCCTAGGGATTGATCTAGGCATGCCAATCTTACCTAGAGACTCTGTACATTGCCTTGTACTGATTTATCAAGTCTAAAGGATTAATTCCTTGCCCAACTCTCCTTGTGTTCCAAGCATTGCCTCGCACACGTCCATTTGATCCTACAAGTCTTCCGCAGCGCACCTTGGTGCAAAAGTCGCCGGGAGAGTCGCACGGCGGGAACCTCGGTCACTAGTAGCGGTCTTGCTGCTAGGAGAGGGTCGTGCGATATCTCAAGGGTCGGCCCACACACCAAGGGGTCGAGGGTTGGGAGGTTTATCCCAAGGGCTCGGAGTGTGACCGTCACGCCGGGCGCCCCTCGGTTCACATTGAGCCTCAATGCCATCTCAGTGCTCATGGGATCTCCAGTCATGCATAGCCAGTTCAAGCACGGCTATGGCGTGGACAGTGAGGTCAACATTGAAAACTCATAACAGGAGTCACAAGTGGTCAGAGGGGGGAAACAATGGATTAAGAACACTAGCTATCAACTAGCAAGCACAAAGACCTTCAACAAGTAGTGGCATGGTATGGCTAGCGTGCATAGTGACCAACCAATTGATGCTTTCGTCACTCACTATGACCGAGGAAGTCCACTATGTGTGGTTAACATTGAAAAGTCATAACACGAGTCAGAAATGGTCAGAGGGGGAGACAATGGTTTGGAAACCCTGTGTATTGACTAGAAAGGACAAATAACTTCAATGAGTAGTGGCATGGTGTGGCTACTATGCATATCAAACAACCAAACTAGGCGCATGTCACTGTCCATGACCAAAGAATTTCAAGATGGGTAGTCACGGTTCACAACCCATAACACGAGTCACAAACGGTCAGAGAGGGGAAACAATGTTCCCGTTATATTTGTTTTAAACTAGCAAGGACAACAATCTTCAATAAGTAGTAGCACGGTGTGGCTACCATGCACAACGACCGACCAAAGTAGGCATATGTGCTGCCTTTGACCAAAGAAATCCGCTATGTGTGGTCAACGTTGAAAGTTCATAATACGAGTCACAAATTTTCAGAGGGGGAAACAATGGTTTGGGAACACTAGGTATCAACAGGCAAGCACAATGACCTTCAATAAGTAGAGGCTCGGTGTGGCTATCATGTACAATGACCATCCAAAGAAGGCATAATTCACTGACCATGACCAAAGAATTTCACTTCACGTGGTCAACATTGACAACTCACAACAAGAGTCACGGATAGTTACAAGGGGTAACAATGGTTTGGGGACACTAGCTATTAACTAGAAAGCACACAGACATTTAATACGCATTCACACAGCGTGGAAACTATGTAAAGTGACAAACCAACGTAGGCATATGCCACTAACCATGACCAAAAGAATTTCACAGTGTGTGGTCAACGTTGAAAATTCATAACACGAGTGACAAATAGTCAAAGGCGGAAACAATGGGTTGTGGAAGCTAGTTTTCAACTAGCATGTACAAAGACCTTCGACAAGTTTTGGCACGGTGTGGATAGCGTGTACAGTGACCAACCAAAGGATGCATGTGTCATTGTCTATGACCAATGAAGTCCACCATGTGTGGTCAACATTGATAACTCATAACACGAGTCACAAATGGTTTGAGGGAGGGACAATGGGTTGAGAACCCTATGTATTGACTAGAAAGGATAAGCAATGTCAATACGTAGTGGCAAGATGTGGCTGATATAAACACCGAACAACCAAAGTAGGCATATGTCACTTACCATGACGAAAGCATTTCAGTATGGGAGGTCAACGTTCACAACCCATAACACGAGTCACAAATGGTCAGACGGGGGGAAAAAATGGGCTTGGAATATTTGTTTTCAACTAGCAAGGACAACAATCACTAATAAGTAGTAGCACGGTGTGGCTACCATGCATACGATGGGCTTTGAACAATTGGTTTTGAACAACGAAATCCGCTGTCTGTGGTCAGCGTTGACAACTCATAACACAATTCACAAATGGTCATAGGGGGAAACAATGGTTTGGGAACACCAGGTATCAACTAGCAAGCACAAGGACCTTCAATAAGTAGTGGCACGGTGTGGTTACCGTGTACAATGACCAACCAAAGTAGGCATGTGTCACTGACCATGACCAAAAAATGTCACTATGTGTGGTCAACTTTGACAACTCATAACACGAGTCACAAATGGTCAAAGGGGGAAACAATGGTTTGTGAATACTAGTTATCGACTAGCAAGTGCAAAGACCTTCAATATGTAGTGGCACAGTGTGGCTACCATGCAGAATGACCAACCAAATTATGCCTATGTCACTGACCATGACGAAAGAATTTCAGTTCATGTGGTCAACCTCGACAACTCACAACAAGAGTCACAGATAGTCAGAGGGGGTAACAATGGTTTGGGAACAATAACTATCAACTAGAAAGCACAAAGACCTTTAAAACGTAGTTATACTTTGTGGCAACAGTGTACAGTGACAAAAAAAAGTAGGCATATGCCACAAATCATGACCAAACAAATTTCACAGTGTGTGGTCAATGTTGAAAACTCATAACACGAGTCATAAAATGGTCAGAGGGGGAAAAAATGGGTTCGAAACACTAGTTATCAACTAGGAAGTAGAAAGACCTTATCAAGTAGTGGCACCGTTTAGCTAGCGTGCACAGTGACCAACCAAAGGATGCATGCGTCACTGACTATGATCAAAGTAGTCCACGGTGTGTGGTCAACATTGAGAACTCTGAACACGAGTCACAAATGGTCAGAGCGAGTGACAATGGTTTCAGCACCCTATGTATTGACTAGAAAGGACAAAGAACTCATGTACATAGTGGCAGGGTGTGGCTGCTATGCACACTGAACAACCAAACTAGGCATATGTCACTGACTATGACCAGAGTATTTCAATATGGGTGGTCAACATTCAAAACCCATAACACGAGTCGCAAATGGTCAGAGCAGGAAACAATGGTTTTGGAATATTAGTTCTAAACTAGCAAGGAAAACAACCATTAATAATTAGTAGCACGATATGGCTACCATCCACAATGACTGACCAAAATAGGCATATATCCTGCCTTTGACCAAGTAAATCCGCAGTGTGTGGTCAACGTTGAAAGTTCATAATACGAGTCACAAATGGACAGAGGGGGAAACAACGGTTTGAGAACACCAGGTAACAACGAGCAAGCACAATGATCTTCAATAAGTAGTGGCACAAAGTGGCTACAATGTACAATGACCAACCAAAGTAGGCATGTGTCAATGACCATGACGAAAGAATGTCACTATGTGTGGTCAACATTGACAACTCATAAGACGAGTCACAAGTGGTCAGAGGGGGAAACAATGGTTTGTGAATACTAGTTACCAACTAGCAAGTACAGAAACCTTCAATGTGTAGTGGCACAGTGTGGCTATCATGCACAGTGACCAGCCAAAGTATGCATATGTCACTGTTTATGACCAAAGAATTTTACTTCACGTCGTCAACGTTGACAACTCACAACAAGAGTCGCAGATAGTTAGAAGGGGTAACAATGGTTTGGGAACATAGGCTTTTAACTAGAAAGCACAAAGACCTTCAATACGTAGTGACACAATGTGGCAACAATGTACAGTGACAAACCAAAGCAGGCATATGCCACTAACCATGACCAACAGAATTTCAAAGTGTATGGTCGACGTTGAAAACTCATAACACTAGTCACAAATGTTCAGAGAGGAATGCAATGGGCTGGGAACGCTAGTTATCAACTAGCAAGTACAAAGACATTCAACAAGTAGTTGCACGGTGTGGCTAGCGTGCACAGTGACCAACCAAAGGATGCAAACGTCACTGTCTATGACCAAAGAAGTCCACTATGTGTGGTCAGCATTGACAACTCATAACACGAGTCACAAATGGTCAGAGGGAGAGATACTGGTTTGGGAACCCTGTGTGTCAACTAGAAGGAACAAATAACTTCAATAAGTAGTGGCACGGTGTGGCTACTATGCACACCGAACAACCAAACTAGGCACATCTCACTGACCATGACCAAAGAATTTCAACATGGGTGCTCAACGTTCACAACCCATAACACGAGTCACAAATGGTCCAAGGGGGAAACAATGGTCTTGGACCATTGTAAGTAGTAGCACAGTGTGGCTACCATGCACAATGACCGACCAAAGTAGGCATATCTACTGCCTTTGATTAAAGAAGTCTGTTGTGTGTGGTCAACATTTACAACTCATAATACGATTCACAAATGGTCGAAAGTGGAAACAATGGTTTTGGAACACCATGTATCAACTAGCAAGCACAAGGACCTTCAACAAGTAGTGGCACGGTGTGGTTACCACGTACAATTACCAGCCAAAGTAGGCATATGTCACTGACCATGATCAAAGAATGTCACTATGTGTGGTCAACTTTGACAGCCGATTATACGAGTCCCAAATGGTCAGAGGAGGAAACAACGGCTTGTGAATACTAGTTATTGACTGGCACGTACAAAGACCTTCAATATGTTCTAGCATAGTGTGGCAACCATGCACACTGACCAACAAGAGTATGCATATGTCACTGAACATGACCAAGGAATTTCACTTCATGTGGTCAATGGTGACAACTCACGACTAGAGTCACAGATAGCCAAAGGGGGTAATAATAGTTCAGGAACACAAGCTATCAACTAGAAAGAACAAAGACCTTTAATACATAGTGACATGGTGTGGTAACGATGTACAGTGACAAACCATATAGGCATATGTAACTAACCTTGACAAAACGAATTTCACAGTGTGTGGTCAACATTGAAAACATATAGCACGAGTCACAAATGGTCAGAGGGGGAAACAATGGGTTGTGAACACTAGTTATCAACTAGCAAGTACAAAGAACTTCAACAAGTTGTGGCACGGTGTTGTTAGCATGCATAGTGACCAACCAACAGATGCATAAGTCACTGACTATGACCAAAGAAGTCCACTGTGTGTGGTCAACATTGACAACTCATAACATGAGTCACAAATGGTCAGAGGGAGAGACAATGGTTTGCAAATCCCATGTATCAACTAGAAAGGACAAATAACCACAATAAGTAGTGGCGTGGTGTGGCTAGTATGCACACCAAACAACCAAACGAGGCACATGTCACTGACCAGGACCAAAGAATTTCAATATGGGTGGTCAGCGTTCACAACCGTGGGGGAAACCATGGGCTCGGACCATTGTAAGCAGTAGCACTGCGTGGCTACCATGCACAATGACCGACCAAAGTAGGCATATGTACTGCATTTGACAAAAGAAATCCGCTGTGTGTGGTCAACGTTGACAACTCATAATACGGTACACAGATGGTCACAATGGGAAACAATGGTTTGGGAAGACCAGGTATCAACTAGCAAGAACAAGGACCCTCAAGAAGTAGTGGCACGGTGTGGGTGACATGTAAAACGATCAACCAAAGTAGGCATATGTCACTGACCATGACCAAAACATGTATCTATGTGTGGTCAACGTTGACAACTCATCACTCGAGTCACAAATGGTCAAAGGGGGAAACAATTCTCTGTGAATACTAGTTATTGACTAGCAAGTTTAACGAACTTCAATATGTAGTGGCACAGTGTGGCTACCATGCACAGTGACCAGCCAAAGTATGCATATGTCACTGTTTATGACCAAAGAATTCCACTTAACGTGGTCAACGTTGACAACTCAGAAGAAGAGTCAATGATTTTAAGAGGGGTTACCAATGGTTTGGGAACACTAGCTTTTAGCTAGAATGTACAAAGACATTCAATGCGTAGTGAAAGGGCGTGGTAACCATGTACAGTGACAAACCAAAGTAAGCATACGCCACTAACCATGACCAAAAGAATTTCACAGTGTGTGGTCAACGTTGAAAACTCATAACACGAGTCACAAATGGTTGGAGGGAGAAACAGGGGGTTGGGAACACTAGTTATCAAGTAGCAAGTACAAGGACCTTTAACACGTATTGGCACGGTGTGGCTAGCGTGCACAGTGACCAATCAAAGGATGCATACGTCACTGTCTATGACCAAAGAAGTCCACTATGTGTGGTCAACATTGACAACTCATAACACGAGTCACAAATGGTCAGAGGAAGAGACAGTGGGTTGAGAACCCTATGCATCCACTAGAAAGGACAAAGAACCTCTATGCGTAGTAGCACGGTGTGGGTGTTATGCACACTGAACAACCAAACTAGGTAAATGTCACAAACCATGACCAAAGCATTCTAGTATGGGTGGTCGACGTTCACCACCCATAACACGAATCACAAATGGTGAGAGGGGGAAACAATGGTTTTGGAATATACGTTTTCAGCTAGCAAGGACAATAACCTTCAATAAGAAGTAGCACGGTGTGGCTACCATACACAATGACCAACCAAAGTAGGCATATGTACTGCCTTTGACCAAAGAGATGCGCTATGTGTGGTCAATTTTGACAACTCATAATACGATTCACAAATGATCACAGGGAGAAAAATGGTTTGGGAACACCAGGTATCAACTAGCAAGCACAATGACCTTCAATCTGTAGTGGCACGGTGTGGTTACCATGTACAATGACCAACCAATGTAGGCATATGTCACTGACCATGACCAAAAAATGTCACACTGTGTGGTCAATGTTGAAAACTCATAACACGAGTCACAAATGGTCACAGGGGGAAACAATGGCTTGTGAATACTAGTTATCGACTAGCAAGTACAAAGACCTTCAATGTGTAGTGGCACAGTGAGGCTACCATGCATACTGACCAACCAAAGTATGCATATGTCACTGACCATGACCAAAGAATTTCACTTCATGTGGTCAACACTGACAACTCACAACAAGAGTCACAGATAGCGAGAGGGGGTAACAATGGTTTGGGAATACTAGCTTTGACCTAGAAAGCACATAGACCTTTGAAACGCAATGGCACGGCGTGGCAACCATGTACAGTGACAAGCCAAAGTAGGCATATGCCACTAACCATGACCAAACGAATTTCACATTGTGTAGTCAAGGTTGAAAACTCATAATACGAGTCACAAATGGTCAGAGGGGGAAACCATGGGTTGGGAATACTAGTTATCAACTAGCAAATACAAAGACCTTCGACAAGTAGTGGCACGGTGTGGCTAGCGTGCATAGTGACCAACCAATAAATGCATTTGTCACTGACTATGTCCAAAGACGTCCACAATGTGTGGTCAATATCTACAACTCATAACACAAGTCACAAAATGGTCAGAGGGAGAGACAGTGGGTTTGGAACCCTATGTATTGACTAGAAAAGAAAAATAACTTCAAGAAGTGGTTGCACGGTGTGGCTACTATGCACACTGAACAACCAAACAAGGCACATGTCACTGACCATGACCAAAGAATTTCAATATGGGTGGTCAACGTTCACAATCCATAACACGAGTCACAAACGGTCAGAGGGGGAAACATTGGTCTTGGACCATTGTAAGTAATAGCACGGTGTTGCTACCATGCACAATGACCGACCACAGCAGGCGTATGTACTGCCTTTGACCAACGGAATCCGCTGTGTGTGGTCAGCGTTGACAGCTCATAACAAGATTCACAAATGGTGAGAGGGGGAAACAATGGTTTGGGAACACCAGGTATCAACTAGCAAGCACAAGGACCTTCAATAGGTAGTGGCATGGTGTGATTACCATGTAGAATGACCAACCAAAGTAAGCATATGTCACTGACCATGACCAAACAGTGTCACTATGTTTGGTCAACTTTGACAACTCATAACACCAGTCACAAATGGTCAGAGGGGGAAACAATGAATTGTGAATAAAAGTTATCGAAGAGCATGTACAAAGTGATTCAATATGTAGTGGCACAATGTGAATACCATGCACAGTGACCAACCAAAGTAGGCATATGTCACTGACCATGACCAAAGAATTTCACTTCATGTGGACAACGTTCCGACTCATAATAAGAGTCACAGATAGTGAGAGGGGTGAAACATTGGTTTGGCAACAATAGATTTCAACTAGAAAGCACAAAGACCTTCAAAACGTAGTGACACGGTGTGGCAACCATGTACAGTGACAAAAAAAAGAAGGCATATGCCACTAACCATGACCAAAGGAATTTCACAGTGGGTGGTCAACGTTCAAAACTCATGACACGAGTCACAAATTGTCAGAGGGGGAAACAATGGGTTGGGAACACTAGTTATCAGCTAGCAAGTACAAAGACCTTAAACAATTTGTGGCACCGCGTGGCTAGCGTGCACAGTGACCAACCATAGGATGCATACGCCACTGACTATGATCAAAGAAGTCTACTATGTGTGGTCAACATTGACAACTCAAAACACGAGACACAAATGGTCAGAGGGAGAGACAATGATTTTAGAACCCTATGTATCAAATAGAAAGGACAAATAACTCCTATGCGGAGTGGCACTGTGTGGCCGCTATGCATACCGAACAACCAAACTAGGCATATATCACTAACCATGACTAAACAATATCAATGTGGGTGGTCAACGTTCACAACCCATAACACGAGTCACAAATGGTCAGAGGGGAAAACAATGGTTTCAGAATATTTGTTTTCAACTAGCAAGGACAACAACGATCAATAAGTGGTAGCACGGTGTGGCTACCATGCACAATGACTGGCCAAAGTAGGCATATTTACCACCTTTGACCAAGCAAATCCGCTGTGAGTGGTCAACATTGAAAGTTCATAATACGAGTCACAAAATGTCAGAGGGGGAAACAATGGTTTGGGAACACCAGGTATCAACTAGCAAGCACAAGGACCTTCAATAAGTAGAGGCACGGTGTGGCTACCATGTACAATGACCAACCAAAGTTGGCATGTGTCACTGACCATGACCAAAGAATGTCACTATGTGTGGTCAACTTTGACAACTCATAACACGAGTTACAAATGGCCACAGGGGGGGAACAATGGTTTGTGAATACTAGTTATCGACTCGCAAGTACAGAGACCTTCAATATGTAGGGGAACAGTGTGGCTACCATGCAGAGTGACCAACCAAAGTATGCATATGTCAGTGATCATAACCAAAGAATTTCACTTCATGTGGTCAACGTTGACAACTCACAACAAGAGTCACAGATAGTTGGAGGGGTAACAATGGCTTGGGAACAATAGCTATCAACTAGAAAGCACAAAGACCTTCAAAACGTAGTGACACGGTGTTGCAACCATGTACACTGACAGAACAAAGTAGGCATATGCCACTAACCATGACCAAAAGAATTTCACACTGTCTGGTCAATGTTGGAAACTCATAACACAAGTCACAAATGGTAAGAGGGGGAAACAATGGGTTGGGAAGACTAGTTATCAACTAGCAAGTACAAAGACCGCTAAAAAGTAGTGGCACGGTGTGGCTAGCATGCACGGTGACCAACCAAAGGATGCATACGTTACGGACTATGACCAAAGAAGTCTACTATGTATGTTCAACATTGACAACTCATAACACGAGTCACAAATGGTCAGAGGGAGAGACAATTATTTAGGAACCCTTTTTATGAACTAGAAAGGAAAACAAACTTCTATACGTAGTGGCACGGTGTGGCTGCTATGCATACGGATCAAGCAAACAAGACATGTGTCGCTCACCATGACCAAACAATTTCAATATGGGTGGTCAACGTTCACAACCCTAACACGAGTCACAAATGGTCAGAGGGGGAAACAATGGTTTCGGAATATTTGTTTTCAACTAGCAATACAACAACCTTCAATACTTTGAAGCACGGTGTGGCTACCATGCACAATGACCAACCAAAGTAGGCATGTGCAATGCCTTTGACCAATGAAATCCATTGTGAGTGGTCAACGTTGACAACTCATAACACAATTCACAATAGGTCATAGGCAAAAACAATGGTTAGGGAACACCAGGTATCAACTAGCAAGTACAATGAACATCAATAATTAGTGGCACGGTGTGGTTACCATGTACAATGACCAACCGAAGTAGGAATATGTCACTGAGCATGACCAAAGAATTTCATTTCATTGACAACTCATAACAGGAGTCAGAAATGGTCAGAGGGAGAGACAATGGTTTGGGAACCCTGTGAATCAACTAAAACAGACAAAGAACATCAATACATAGTGGCACGGTGTGGCTACTATGCACACCGAACAACCAAACTAGGCACATGTCGGTGACCATGACCAAAGTATTTCAGTATGGGTGGTAAACGTTCACAACCCATAACATGAGTCACAAATGGTCAGAGGGGGAAACAATGGTTTCGGAATATTTGTTTTCAAGTAGCAAGTACAACAACCTTCAATAAGTAGTAGCACGGTGTGGATACCACACACAATGACTGATTAATGTAGGAATATGCATTGCCTTTGGCCAACAAAGTCCGCTGCTTGTGGTCATTATTGACAACTTGTTATGCAAATCACAAATTGTCAGAGGGGGAAACAATGGTTTGGGAAGACCAGGTATCAATTAGCAACCACAAGGACCTTCAATAAGTAGTGGTACGGTGTGGCTACCAAGTACAATGACCAACAAAGGTAGGCATATGTCACTGACCATGCCCAAAGAATGTCACTATGTGTGGTCAGCTTTGAATGCTCATAACACGAGTCCAAAATAGTCAGAGGGGGAAACAATGGTTTGTGAATACTAGTTATTGACTAGCAAGTACAAAGACCTTCAATATTTAGTGGCACAGTGTGGCTACCATGCACAGTGACCAACCAAAGTATGCATATGTTACTCTTTATGACCAAGGAATGTCACTTCACGTGGTCAACGTTGACAACTCACACTAAGACTCACAGATAGTTAGAGATGGTAAAAATGGTTTGGGAACACTATATGTTAACTAGAAAGCACAAAGACCTTCAATACGTAGTGACACATTGTGGCAACCATGTACAGTGACAGAACAAAGTAAGCATATGCCACTAACCATGACCAAAAGAATTTCACAGTGTGTGGTCAACGTTCAAAATTCATAACACGAGTCACAAATGTTCAGATAGGAAAACAATGGGTTGGGAATGCTAGTTATCACCCAGGAAGTACAAAGACCTTCAACAAGTAGTGGCACAGTGTGGATAGTGTGCACAGCGACAAACCAATAGATTCATATGTCATTGACTATAACCAACGAAGTCCACTATGTGTGGTCAACATTGACAGTTCATAAAACAAGTCATAAATGGTCTGAGGGAGAGACAATGGTTTGGGAACACTATGTATCAACTAGAAAGAACAAATAAGTTCAATACATAGTGTCACGGTGTGGCTACTATGCACACCAAACAACCAAACTAGGCACATGTCACTGACCATGATCAAAGAATTTCAATATGGGTGGTCAATGTTCACAACCCATAACACGAGTTACAAACGGTCAGAGGGGGAACCAATGGTCTCAGACCAATCTAAGTAGTAGCACGGAATGGCTACCATGCACAATGACCGACCAAAGTAGGCATATGTACTGCCTTAGACCAAAGAAATCTGATGTGTGTGGTCAACGTTGACAACTCATAATACGATTTACAAATGATTAGAGGGGGAAACAATGGTTTGGGAACACCAGGTATGAACTAGCAAGCACAAGGACCTTCAATAAGAAGTGGCACGGTGTGGTTACCATGTACAATGACCAACTATTCTAGGCATATGTCACTCACCATGACCAAAGAATGTCACTATGTGTGGTCAACATTGACAACCCATAACACAAATCACAAATGGTCAGAGGGAGAAACAATAGTTTGTGAATGCTAGTTATCTTCTAGCAAGTACAAAGACCTTCAATATGTACTGGCATAGTGTTGCTACCATGCACAATGACCAACCAAAGCATGCATATGTCACTGACCATGACCAAAGAATGTCACTTCATGTGGTTAACAATGACAACTCACAACAAGAGTCACAAATAGTTAGAGGGGGTAACAATGGTTTGGGAACAATAGCTAGAAAGCACAAAGACCTTCAAAACGTAGTGACACGGTGTGGCAGCCATGTACAGTGACAAAACAAAGTAGGCATATGCCACTAACCATGACCAAAACAATTTCACAGTGGGTGGTCAACGTTGAAAAGTCATAACACAAGTAACAAATGGTCAGAGGGGGAAACAATGGGTTGGAAACACTGGTTATCAACTAGCAAGTACAAAGAACTCTACCAAGTAGTGGCACCATGTGGCTAGCGTGCACAGTGACCAACCAAAGGATGCATGCGTCACTGTCTGTGACCAAAGAAGTCCATTATGTGTGGTCAACATTGAAAACTCACAACACGAGTCACAAATGGTCAGAGGGAGAGACAATGGTTTGTGAGCCCTATGTATCGACTAGAAAGGACAAAGAACTTCTATACGTAGTGGTACGGTGTGGCTGCTATGCACACCAAACAGCCGAACTAGGCATATATCACTGACCATGACCAAATAATTTCAACGTGGGTGGTCACTATTCACAACCCATCACACAAGTCACAAATGGTCAGAGGGGGAAACAATGGTGTTGGAATATTTCTTTTCAACTAACAAGGACAACAACCTTCAATAAGTAGTAGCACGGTGTGTCGACCATGCACAATGACCGACCAAAGTAGGCATATGTGTTGCCTTTGACCAAATAAATCCGTTGTTTCTGGTCAATGTTGAAAGTTAATAATAGGAGTCACAAATGGTCAGAGGGGGAAACAATGGTGTTGGAATATTTCTTTTCAACTAACAAGGACAACAACCTTCAATAAGTAGTAGCACGGTGTGTCGACCATGCACAATGACCGACCAAAGTAGGCATATGTGTTGCCTTTGACCAAATAAATCCGTTGTTTCTGGTCAATGTTGAAAGTTAATAATAGGAGTCACAAATGGTCAGAGGGGAACAATGGTTTGGGAACACCAGGTATCATCTGGCAAGCACAAGGACTTCAGTAAGAAGTAGCACAATGTGGCTACCATGTACAATGACCAACCAAAGTAGGCATATGTCACTGACCATGACCAAAGAATGTCACTATGTGTGGTCAACTTTGACAACTCATAACACGAGTCCCGAATGGTCAGAGGGCAAAACAATGGCTTGTGAATACTAGTTATCAACTAGCAACTACAATGACCTTCAATATGTAGTGGCACATTGTGGCTACCATGCACAGTGACCGACCAAAGTATTTAATGTCATTGACCATGACAAAAGAATTTCACTTCATGTGGTCAACGCTGACAACTCACAACAAGAGTCACAGGTAGTCAGAGGGGGTAACAATAGTTTCGGAACACTAGCTATCAACTAGATAGCACAATGACCTTCCAAACGCAGTGACACGGCGTGGCAACCATGTTTAGTGGCAAAACAAAGTAGGTATATGCCACTAACCATGACCAAAAGAATTTGAAAGTGAGTGGACAACGTTGAAAACTTATAACACCAGTCACAAATGGCCAGAAGGGGAAACAATGGCTTAGAAAACTAGATATCAACTAGCAAGTACAAATACCTTTAAGAAGAAGTAGCACCATCTGGCTAGTGTGCACGCTGACCAACCAAAGGATGCATACGTCACTGAGGATGACCAAAGAAGTCCACTATGTATGGTCAACATAGACAACTCATAACACAAGTCACAAATAGTCAGAGGGAGAGACAATGATTTGAGAACCCTATGTATCAACCATAACGGCCAAAGAACTCCTATACGTAATGGCACGGTGTGGCTGCTATGCACACCAAACAACCAAACTGGGCATATGTCACTGACCATGACCAAAGAATTTCAATATGGGTGGTCAACGTTCACAACCCATAACAGGAGTCACAAATGGTCAGAGGGGGAAACAATGGTTTTGGAATATTCGTTTTCTACTAGCAAGACAACAACCTCTTATAAGTAAAAGCATGGTGTGGCTACCATGCACAACGACCGAACAAAGTAGGCATATGTGCTGCCTTTGATCAAAGAAATCCGCTGTGCGTGGTCAACATAGACAACTCACGATACAACTCACAAATGGTCATAGGGGGAAACAATGGTTTGGGAACACCAGGTACCCACTAGCAAACACAGGGACCTTCAATAAGTAGTGGCACGATGTTGTTACCATGTAAAATGACCAACCAAAGTAGGCATATGTCACTGGCCATGACCAAAGAATGTTACTATGTGTGGTCAAATTTGACAACTCATAACACGAGTCCGAGATGGTCAGAGGGGGAAACAATGGCTTGTGAATACCATTCATCAACTAACAAGTACAAAGATCTTCAATATGTAGTGGCACGGTGTGGCTACTATGCACAGCGACCAACCGAGGTATGCATATGTCACTAACCATGACCAAATAATTTCACTTCATGTGGTCAACGCTGACAACTCACAACGAGAGTCACAGATATCGCGAAGGGGTAACAATGGTTTGGGAACACTAGCTATCAACTAGATAGCTCAATGACCTTTAATATGTAGTGACACTGCGTGGTATCCATGTACAGTGACAAACCAAAGTAAGCATATGCCACTAACCATGACCAAACGAATTTTACAGTGTGTGGTCAACGTTGAAAACTCATACAACGAGTCACAAATGGTTAGAGGGGGAAACAATGGGGTGGGGACACTAGTTATCAAAAAGCAGGTACAAAGACCTTTAACAAGTAGTGGCACTGTGTGGCTAGCGTGCACAGTGACCAACCAAAGGATGCATACGTCACTGACTATGACCAAAGAAGTCCACTATGTTTGGTCAACATTGGCAACTCATAACACGAGTCAAGAATGGTTAGAGGGAGTGACAATGGTTTGGGAACCTTATTTATTGACTGGGAAGGACAAATAACTTATTTAAGAAGTGGCACGGTGTAGCTACTATGCACACCAAACAACCAAACTAGGCACATGTCACTGACCATGACAAAAGAATTTCAATATGAGTGGTCAACGTTCACAACCCATAACACGAGTCACAAACATTCAGAAGGGGAAACAATGGTCTTGGACCATTGCAAGTAGTAGCACGGTGTGGCTACCATGCACAATGACTGACCACAGTAGGCATATGTACTGCCTTTGACCAAAGAAATCTGTTGTGTGTAGTCAATGTTGACAACTCATTATACAATTCAAAAATGGTCAGAGGGGGAAACAATGGGTTGGGAACACCAGGAATCAACTAGCAAGCACAAGGACCTTGAATAAGTAGTGGCACAGTGTGGATACCATGTACAATGACCAACCAAAGCAGGCATATGTCACTGACCATGACCAAAGAATCTCACTACGTGTGGTCAAGCTTGACAGCTCATAACGCGAGTCACAAATGGTCAGAGGGGGAAACAATGCTTTGTGAATACTAGTTTTCGACAAGTGAGCACAAAGACGTTCAATATGTAGTGGCACAGTGTGGCTACCATGCACGGTGACCAACCAAAGTATGCATGTGTCACTGTGTTGACCTTGGCCCCTCGAACATCGGTACATCGATGTCCACCTCAACACATCGATGTAGCCAGGACCCGCCAAATCGATGTGGGTTTGGGGGGCGTTGGCCAATATCCAGCCAACATGGTCTCAAAATCATGGGTTGCAAACACATTCAATGTTAGAAAGAACATCACATTGAAACCGTCAGCCATTAAACATTTGTTGTCTTCATGTTCCACGTGTTTTGGTGACCTTTTTGGTGTATAAAAATCAGTATGGGTACTCAAGTTTAGTGGTCGCTTGCAAATGGTAGCAATATATTGTGCAGTTAGGTCCCGGTTGCCCTGATATGCCTACACCACATCGATGCTACATCGATGTACCTTGCGGTACCGATGTGGTTGTAGGGGCCCTACAACGAACATCAAAGTCAACATGGATGTGTCACTCACCATGACCAAAGAATTTCACTTCATGTGGTCGACGTCGACAAATCACAACAAGAGTCATAGATAGTCAGAGGGGGTAACAATGGGTTAGGAACAATAGCTACCAACTAGAAAGCACAAAGACCTTCAAAACGTGTTAACACGGTGTGGCAACCATGTGCAGTGACAAAACAAAGTAGGCATATGCCACTAACCATGACCAAAAGAATTTCACGGTGGGTAGTCAACATTGAAAACTCATAACACGAGTCACAAAGGATCAGAGGGGGAAACAATGGGTTGGGAACACTTCATATCAACTAGCAGGTACAACGACCTTTAACAAGTAGTGGCACCGTGTGGCTAGCGTGAACAGTGACCAACCGAAGGATGCATATGTCACTAAATATGACCAAAGAAGTCCACGATGTGTGGTCAACATTGACAACTCATAACACGAGTCACAAATGGTCAGAGGGAGGGAAAATGGTTTGAGAATCCTATGTATCAACTAGAAATGACAAAGACATTCAATACGTACTGGCACGGTGTGGCTGCTATGCACAAAAAACAACCAAACTAGACATATGTCACTGACCATGACCAAAGAATTTCAATATGGGTAATCAACGTTCACAACCCATAACACACGTCACAAATGGTCAGAGGGGAAACAATGGTTTCCAAACATTCTTTTTCAACTAGCAAGGACAACAACCTTCAATATGTAGTAGCACGGTGTGGCTACCATGCACAATGACCGACCAAAGTAGGCATATGTGCTGCCTTTGACCAAAGAAATCTTCTGTGTGTGGTCAACGTTGAAAGTTCATAATACTAGTCACAAATGGTCAGAGGGGGAAACAATGGTTTGCAACAATAGCTATCAGCTAGAAGGCACAAAGACCTTCAAAATGTAGTGACACGGTGTGGCAACCATGTACAGTGATGAAACAAAGTAGGCATATGCCACTAACCATGACCAAACGAATTTCACAGTATGTGGTCAACGTTGAAAACTCATAACACAAGTGACAAATGGTCAGAGGGGGAAACAATGGGTTGGGAATACTAGCTATCAACTAGCACGTACAAAGACCTTCAGCAAGTGGTGGCACAGTGTGGCTAGCGTGTATCATGACCAACCAATAGATGCATACGTCACCAACTATGACCAAAGAAGTCCAGTATGTGTGAAAAACATTGAAAACTCATAACACGAGTAACAAATGGTAAGAGGGAGAGACAATTTTTTGAGAACCCTATGTATCGACTAGAAAAGACAAAGAACTTCTATACCTAGTGGCACGATGTGGCTGCTATGCACACCAAACAATTAAACGAGGCATATGTCACTGACCATTACCAAAGAATTTCAATATGGGTGGTGAACGTTCACAACCCATAACACAAGTCACAAACGTTCAAAGGGTGAAACAATGGTTTCGGAATATTCGTTTTCAACTAGCAAGGACAACAACCTTCAATGTATAGTAGCACGGTGTGGCAACCATGCACACTGATCAACCAAAGTATGCATATGTACTGCTTTGACCAAAGAAATCCGATGTGTGTGATCAGCGTTGAAAGTTCCTAATACGAGTCACAAATGGTCAGAGGGGGAAACAATGGTTTGGGAACACCAGCTATCAACTAGCAAGCACAAGGATCTTCAATAAGTAGTGGCACAGTGTGGCTACCATGTACAATGTGTTGGCCTGAGGGTGAGTGTGCACCCTGGAGGGTCCCTAGCAGTGGCTGGTTCACACCACCAACTGTTTTTGCAGAGACTGAAACTGTGGAGGCAACTGGTTCAAGGATGGCAAAATCTGGTCAGAGAGTGAGGCAATAGTTTTGGCCTCAATTGACTGGGAATTAACACTTTATCAAGGCTCACAAGCAGTGGCATTTTATAGCCACTGATCTAAGCTTTCCAGAACACCAAAGCATGCCAGATTTGGAGCTTCCTAGCAGATTCTATGGCTTCTAGAGTGCTCCTTGGTAGGCTGTCCTTTTGCCACCTAGGAAGGCATCCCTTCCCTCCTCTAGAAGCTTCTGCCCCTTCCTAGATTCCTCAGCTTGCTTCTAGTAGGAGGGAAGGTGTCCAGAAGACCAAGACACCTCTAGATGCCTTGTAGGACAAGTCACCCCTTCTAGAAGGTCTGCCACCTTCCTGGACCCTCACCTGGCCTTCTAGAAACTTAAAGAGGAACTCTAGAGGTTGAGCTAGCTTCCTGGCATCTATTTTCTACCTCCCTTGAGGCAGGGCAGGATTTCATCTTGTGGGACTTGAACCCGGGCCCCTGCCTCTAGAGGTGGACACCATTAACCACTAAGCCACTAAGGCTTGTCTTTTTGGTGTTCCTTTCTGGAGTCACTCCTGCCATGGTGAGGAGCATCATTTCAACAATCTCCCCCTTGCGCGTCACCCATGGCAGTTGTCCATGCTCAACCTATAACTGAGGAGACTTTCTCCTCATGGGAGGCGAGCTTACATTTTATTGCTCCCTCCCAATCAGCCCCATCCTTCTTGTGCAGTGCCTCCTTGAGGCTCCTCTCGCGCGAAACCAGTCCAAATGCCCTTGTCGGCATCATATCTTTTTGTCCTTCTTCGCACACGGCTGCTCGTGCGGGGCTCTTGAGGCGGTTGTTCTTGTTGCTGTCCCCTTTCGGCGCCATCCTCTCCAAGTGCTTGCTCCCCCTCTCTTGGAGACCTTGGAGACATCGGTCGACTCCCTGCCTCCACGTCCATCTCCTGTGCTTCGGATTCCTCATCCGAACTGGCCGGAACAAATTGTGCCATTCGCCCATCCCTCGGGCGATCATCTCCGGCTGGTGCTG
>SZWC01000059.1:434375-454149 GCA_023375785.1 Penium margaritaceum | reverse complement strand
TGGGAATTAACACTTGATCAAGGCTCACAAGCAGTGGCATTTTATAGCCACTGATCTAAGCTTTCCAGAACACCAAAGCATGCCAGATTTGGAGCTTCCTAGCAGATTCTATGGCTTCTAGAGTGCTCCTTGGTAGGCTGTCCTTTTCCCACCTAGGAAGGCATCCCTTCCCTCCTCTAGAAGCTTCTGCCCCTTCCTAGATTCCTCAGCTTGCTTCTAGTAGGAGGGAAGGTGTCCAGAAGACCAAGACACCTCTAGATGCCTTGTAGGACAAGTCACCCCTTCTAGAAGGTGTGCCACCTTCCTGGACCCTCACCTGGCCTTCTAGAAACTTAAAGAGGAACTCTAGAGGTTGAGCTAGCTTCCTGGCATCTATTTTCCACCTCCCTTGAGGCAGGGCAGAATTTCATCTTGTGGGACTTGAACCCGGGCCCCTGCCTCTAGAGGTGGACACCATTAACCACTAAGCCACTAAGGCTTGTCTTTTTGGTGTTCCTTTCTGGAGTCACTCCTGCCATGGTGAGGAGCATCATTTCAACACAATGACCAACCAAAGTAGGCATGTTTCACTGACCATGACCAAAGAATGTCACTATGTGTGGTCGACTTTGACAACTCATAACACGGGTCACAAATGGTTAGGGGGGGGGAAACAATGGGTTGGGAACGCTAGTTATCAAAAAGCAAGTACAAAGACCTTAAACAAGTAGTGGCATGGTGTGGATAGCGTGCACAGTGACCAACCAAAGGATGCAGACGTCACTGTCTATGACCAAAGAAGTCCACTACTTGTGGTCAGCATTGACAACTCATAAAACCGAGTCACAAATGGTCAGAGGGAGGAAAAATGGTTTGAGAACCCTATGTATCAACTAGAAAGGACAACGAACGTCAATACGTAGTGGCACGGTATGGTTACTATGCACACCAAACAACCAAACTAGGCATATGTCCCTGACCATGACCAAAGCATTTCAGTATGGGTGATCAATGTTCACAACCCATAACACGAGTCATAAATGGTCAGAAGGGGAAATGATGGTTTCAGAATGTTTGTTTTCAAGTAGCAAGCAACGACTTTCAATAAGTAGTAGCACGGTGTGGCTACCATGCACAATGATGGACCAAAACAGGCATATGTATTTGCCATTGTCAAACGAAATCCGCCGTGTGTGGTCAACATTGACAACTCATAATACGAGTCACAAATGGTTAGAGGGGGAAACAATGGTTTTGGAACACCAGGTATCAACCAGCAAGCACAAGGACCTTCAATAAGTAGTTGCACAGTGTTGCTAGTAAGTACAATGACCAACCAAAGTAGGCATATGTCACTGACCATGACCAAAGAATGTTACTATGTGTGGTCAAATTTGACAGCTCATAACACGAGTCCCAGATGGTCAGAGGGGGAAACAATGGCTTGTGAATACTATTTATCGACAAGAAAGTACAAAGACCTTTAATATGTAGTGGCACAATGTGGCTACCATTCACAATAACCAACCAAAGTATGCATATTACACTAACCATGATGAATGAATTTGACTTCATGTAGTCAACGCTGACAACTCACAACAAGAGTCACAGATAGAGCAAGGGGGTAACAATGGTTTGGGAACACTAGCTATCAACTAGAAAGCTCAAAGACCTTTAATACGTAGTGACACGGTGTGATAATCATGTACAGTGACAAATCAAAGTAGGCATATGCCACTAACCATGACCAAACAAATTTCACAGTGTGTGGTCAACGTTGAAGACTCATAACACGAGTCACAAATGGTTACAGGGGGGAAACAATGGGATGAAAACACTAGTGATCAAAAAGCAACTACAAAGACATTTAACAAGTTGTGGCACTCCATCGCTAGCATGCACAGTGACCAACAAAAGGATGCATACGTCACTGACTATGACGAAAGAAGTCCAGCATGTTTTGTCAACATTGACAACTCATAACACGAGTAAAAAATGGTTAGAGGGAGATACAATGGTTTAGGAGCCCCAGTTATTGACTAGAAATGACAAATAACTTCTATAAGTAGTGGCACGGTGTGGCTACTATGCACACTGAACAACTAAACTAGGCACATGTCACTGACCATGACAAAATAATTTCAATATGGATGGTCAACCTTCACAGCCCATGACACGAGTCACAAACTGTCGGAGGGGGAAACAATGGTCTCGGACCATTGCAAATAGTAGCACGGTGTGGCTACCATGCACAATGACGGACCAGAGTAAGCATATGTATTGCCTTTGACCCAAGAAATCCGTTGTGTGTGGTCAATGTTGACAACTCATTATAGGATTAAAAAATGGTCAAAGGGGGAAACAATGGGTTGGGAACACCACGAATCACCTAGCAAACACAAGGACCTTCAATAAGTAGTGGCACGGTGTGGTTACCATGTACAATGACCAACCGAAGTAGGTATATGTCACTGACCACCACCAAAGAATGTCACTACGTGTGGTCACGTTTTACAGCTCATAACACGAGTCACAAATGGTCAGAGGGGGACACAATGCTTTGTGAATACCAGTTTTTGACTAGTGAGCACAAAGACCTTCAATATGTAGTTGCACAGTGTGGCTACCATGCACGGTGACCAACCAAAGTATGCATGTGTCACTAACCATTACCAAAGAATTTCACTTCATGTGGTCGACGTTGACAAATCACAACAAGAGTCATAGATAGTCAGAGGGGGTATCAATGGTTTGGGAACAATCACGACCAACTAGAAAGCACAAAGACCTTCAAAACATAGTGACACGGTGTGGCAACCATGTACAGTGACAAAAAAAAGTAGGCATATGCCACTAACCAGGACCAAAAGAATTTCACAGTGGCTGGTCAACATTGAAAACTCATAACACGAGTCACAAAGGGTCAGAGGGGGAAAGAATGGGTTGGGAACACTTGTTATCAACTAGCAAGTACAAAGACCTTTAACAAGTAGTGGCACCGTGTGGCTAGCGTGCACAGTGACCAACCAAAGGATGCATACGGCATTGACTATGACCAAAGAAGTCCACGATGTGTGGTCAACATTGACAACTCATAACACGAGTCACACATAGTCAGAGGGAGAGATAATGGTTTTCCAGCAAGGAAAACAACCTTCAATACGAAGTAGCATGGTGTGGCTACTATGCACAATGACCGACCAAAGTAGGTATATGTACTGCCTTTGACCAAAGAAATCCGCTAAGTGTGATCAACATTAAAAGTTCATAATACAAGTCACAAATGGTTAGAGGGGGAAACAATGGTTTGGGAATACCAGGTATCAACTAGAAGGCACAAGGACCTTCAATAAGTAGTGGCACGATGCCGCTACCATGTACAATGACCAACCAAAGTAGGCATGTGTTCCTGACCATGACCAAAGAATGTCACTATGTGTGGTTAACTTTGACAACTCATAACATGAGTCACAAATGGCCAGAGGGGAAAACAATGGTTTGTGAATACTAGTTATCGACTAGCAAGTACAAATACCTTCAATATGTAGTGGCATAATATGGCTACCATGCACAGTGACCAGGAAAAGTATGCATGACCAAAGAGTTTCACCTCACGTTGACAATGTTGACAACTCACAACAAGAGTCACAGATAGTTAGAGGGGATAACAATGGTTTGGAAACACTAGCTACTCACTAGAAAGCACAAGGACCTTCAATACGTAGTGATACAGCCTGGCAACCATGTGCATTGACAAACCAAAGCAGGCATATGCCACTAACAATGACCAAAAGAATTTCACAGTGTGCGTTCAACGTTGAAAACTCATAGCACGAGTCACAAATGGTCAGAGGGGGTAACAATGGGCTGGGACCACTAGTTACAAACTAGCAAGTATAAAGACCTTCAACAAGTAGTGGCACGGTGTGGCTAGCGTGCACAGTGACCAACCAAAGGATGCATACGTCATTGACTATTACCAAAGAAGTCCACTATGAGTGGTCAGCAATGACAACCCATAACAGGAGTCACAAATGGTCAGAGGTAGAGACAATGGTTTGGGAACCCTATGTATCGACTAGAAAGAACAAAGAACGTCAATAAGTAGTGGCACGGTGTGGCTACTATGCATACCGAACAACCAAAGTAGGCATGTGTCACTGACCATGACCAAAGAATTCAAGTATGGGTTGTCAATGTTCAACACCCATAACACGAGTCGCTAGTGGTTAGAGGGTGGAACAATGGTCTCAAACCATTGTAAGTAGTACCACGGTGTGGCCACCATGCACAATGATCAACCAAAGTACGCATATGTACTGCCTTTGATCAAACAAATCCGCTGTGTATGGTCAACGTTGATAACTCTTTATATGATTCAAAAATGGTCAGAGGGGGAAATAATGGTTTGCGAACACCACGTCTCAACTAGCAAGCACAAGGACATATAATGAGTAGTGGCACGGTGTTGCTACCATGTACAATGACCAACCAAAGTAGGCATGTGTCACTGACCATGACTAAGGAATGTCAATATGTGTTGTTGACTTTGACAACTCATAACACAAGTCACAAATGGTTAGAGGGGGAAACAATGGTATGTAAATACAGTTTATCGACTAGCAAGAACAGAGACCTTCAATATGTAGTGGCAAAGTGTGGTTACCATGCACATTGACCAACCAAAGAATGCATATGTTCTTGACCATGACCACATAATTTCACCTCATGTGGTCAACGTTGACAACTCACAACAAGAGTCACAGTAATCAGAGGTGGTTACGATGCATTGGGAACAACAGCTATCAACCAGAAATCACAAAGACGTTCAGAATGTAGTAACACGGTGTGGCAACCATGTATAGTGACATGACAAAGTACACACATGCCACTAACCATGACCAAAAGAGTTTCACAGTGTGTGGTCAATGTTGAAAACACATAACACGAGTCACAAATGGTCAGAGGGGGGAAACAATGGGTTGGGAACACTAGTTATCAACTAGCAAGTACAAAGTAGTGGCACCGTGTGGCTAGTGTGCACAGTGATCAACCAAAGGATGCATAAGTCACTGACTATGACCAAATAAGTCCACTATGTTTGGTCAACATTGAAAACTCATAACACAAGTCACAAATGGTCAGAGGGAGAGACAATGGTTTAAGAACCCCATATATCAACTAGAAAAGAAAAAGAACTTCTATACGTAGTGGCACGGTGTGGCTGCTATGTACACCGAATAACCAAACTAGGTATATGTCACTGACCATGACCAAAGAATTTCAATATGGGTGGTCAACGTTCACAACCCATAGCACGAGTCACAAATGAAGAGAGGGGGAAACAATGGTTTCTGAATAATTGTTTTCAACTAGCAAGGACCACAATCTTCAATAAGTGGTAGCACAGTGTGGCTACCATGCACAATGACCGACCAAAGTAGGCATATGTACTGCCTTTGACCAAAGAAATCCGTTGTGTGTGGTCAACATTGAAAGTTCATAATACGAGTCACAAATGGTCAGAGGGGGAATCAATTTTTTGGGAGCACTAGGTATCAACTAGCAAGCACAAGGACCTTCAATAAGTAGTGGCACGGTGTGGCTACCATATACAATGACTAACCAAAGTATGCATGTGTCACTATGTATGGTCAACTTCGACAACTCATAACACGAGTCCCAAATGGTCAGAGAGGGAAACAACGGCTTGTGAATGTTAGTTAATGACTAGCAAGTACAAGGACCTTCAATATGTAGTGGCACATTGTGGCTACCATGCCCAGTGACCAACCAAATATGCATATATCATTGACCATGACCACAGAATATCACTTCATGTGGTCAACGGTGACAACTCACAACAAGAGTCACAGATAACCACAGGGGTAATAATTGTTTGGGAACAGTTGCTATCAGCTAGAAAGCACAAAGACATTTAACACGTAGTCACCTGCGTGGCAACCATGTACAGGACAAACCAAGGTAGGCATATGCCACTAGCCATAACCAAACCAGATTCACAGTGTGTGGTCAACATTGAAAACTCACAACACGTGTCACAAATGGTCCAAGGGGGGAACAATGGATTGGGAACACTAGTTATTAAGTAGCAAGTACAATGACCTTTCACAAGTAGTGGCACGGTGTGGCTAGCGGGCACAGGGACCATGCAAAGGATGCATACATCACTGACTATGATCAAAGAAGTTCACTATGTGTGCTCAACATTGACAACTCAAAACACGAGTCACAAACTGTCATAGGGAGAGACAATAGTTTGAGAACCCTATGTATCCAATAAAAAGGACAACGAACTTCTATACATAGTGGCACGGTGTTGCTAAAACTCACACCAAACAATCAAACTAGGCACATGTCACTGACCATGACCAAAGATTTTCAATATGGGTTGTCAACGTTCACAATCCATAACACGAGTCACAAACGGTCAGAGGGGGAAACAATGCTCTCGGACACTTCTAAGTAGTAGCACAGTGTGGCTACCATGCACAATGACCGACCAAAGTACGCATATGTACTGCCTTTGATCAAAGGTATCTGCTGTATGTGGTCAACGTTGACAACTCATTATACCAATCAGAAATGTTCACAACGGGAAAAATAGGTTTGGGAACACCAGGTATCAACTTGAAAGCACAAGGACCTTCAATAAGTAGTGGCACGGTGTGGTTACCATGTATAATGACCAACCAATGTAGGCATATGTCACTGACCATGACCAAAAACAGTCACTATGTGTGGTCAACTTTGACAACTCATAACACGAGTCACAAACGGTCAGAGGGGTAAACAATGGTTTGTGAATACTAGTTATCGACTAGCAAGTACAAAGACCTTCAATATATAGTGGCACACTGTGGCTACCGTGCACATTGACCAACCACAGTATGCATATGTTACTGACCATGACCAAAGAATTTCACTTCATGTGGTCAACGTTGACAACTCACAACAAGGGTCACAGATAGTCAGAGTGGAAAACAATGGTTTGGGAAGGGTGTCTATCAACTAGAAAGGACACAGACCTTCAAAACATAGTGACATGGTGTGGCAACCATGTACAGCTACAAAGCAAAGTAGGCATATGCCACTAACCATGACAAAAAGAATTTCACAGTGGGTGGTCAACATTGAAAACTCATAACACGAGTCACAAATGGCCAGAGGGGGAAACAATGGGTTAGGAACACTGCTTATCAACTAGCAAGTACAAAGACCATCGATAAGAATTGGCACCGTGTGGCTAGCGTGCATAGTGACCAACCAAAGGATGCATACATCACTTACAATAACCAAAGAAGTCCACCTTGTGTGGTCAACATTGAAAACTCATAACACGAGTCACAAATGGTAAGAGAGAGAGAAACAATGGTTTGAGAACCCTATATATCAACTATAAAGGACAAAGAACTTCTATACGTAGTGGCACAGTGTGGCTGCTATGCACACCAAACAACCAAACCAGGCATATGTCCCTGACCACGACCACAGAATTTCAATATGGGTGGTCAACGTTCACAAGCCATAACACGAGTCACGAATGGTCGGACGGAGAAACAATGGTTTCGGAATATTCATTTTCAACTAGCAAGGACAACAACCTTCAATAAGTAGTAGCACGGTGTGGCTACCATACACAATGACCGACCAAAAAAGGCATATGTGCTGCCTTTGACCAAATAAATCCACTGTGTGTGGTCAACCTTGAATGTTCATAATACAAGTCACAAATGGTCAGAGGGGGTAACAATTGTTTGCGAAAACCAGGTATCAACTAGCCAGCATAAGGACCTTCAATAAGTAGTGGCACTGTGTGGCTACCATGTACAATGACCAACCAAAGTACGCATGTGTCGCTTACGATGACCAAAGAATGTCACTATGTGTGGTCAACTTTGACAACTCATAAAACGAGTCACAAATGGTGAGAGAGGGAAACAATGGTTTGTGAATACTAGTTATCGACTAGCAAGTACAAAGACCTTCAATATGTAGTGGAACATTGTGGCTACCATACACAGTGACCAGCCAAAGTATGCATGTGTCACTCATTATGACCAAAGAATTTCACTTCGCGTGGTCAATGTTGACAACTCACAACAAGAGTCACAGATAGTTAGAAGGGTTATCAATGGTTTGGGAACGCTGGCTCTTAACTAGAAAGCACGAAGATATTCAATACGTAGTCACACAGCGTGGCAACCATGACAGCGACAAACCAAAGTAGGCATATTCCACTAACCATGACAAATAATTTCACAGTGTGTGGTCAACGTTGAAAACTCATAACACAAGGCACAAATGGTCAAAGGGGGAGACAATGGTTTTGAAACATTCATATTCAACTAGCAAGGACAACAACCTTCAACAAGCAATAGCACGGTGTGGCTACCATGCACATTGACCAGCCAAAGTAGGCATACCTTCTGCCGTTGACCAAAGAAATCCGCTGTGTGTCCTCAACGTTGACAACTCATAATACGATTCACAAATGGTTGGAGGGGGAAACAATGGTTTGGGAACACCAGGTATCAACTAGCAAGCACAAGGACCTTCAATAAGTAGTCGCACGGTGTGGTTACCATGTACAATGACTAACCAAAGTAGGCAAATGTCAAAGACCATGACCAAAAACTGCTACTATGTATGGTCAACTTTTAAAACTAATAACACGAGTCACAAATGGTCAGAGGGGGAAACAACGGTTTGTGAATACTAGTTATTGACTAGCAAGTACATAGACTTTCAATATGTAGTGGCACAGTGTGGCTACCATGCACAGTGACCAACCAAAGTATGCATATGTCACGGACCATGACCAAAGAATTTCACTTCATGTGGTCAACGTTGACAACTCACAAAAAGAGTCACGGATAGTCACAGGGGGTAACAATGGTTTGGCAACACTAGGTATAAACTAGAAAGCACAAAAACCATCAAGACGTATTTTTACGGTGTGGCAATCATCTACAGTGACAACAAAAGGAGGCATATGCCACTAACCATGACCAAATGAATTTTACAGTGTGTGGTCAATGTTGAAAACTCATATCACGAGTCACAAATCATCAGAGGGGGGAACAATGGGTTGGGAACACTAGTTTTCAACTAGCAAGTACAAAGACCTTTATCAAGTAGTGGCACCGCGTGGCTAGCGTGCACGGTGACCAACCAAAGGATGCATACGTCACTGAGAATGACCAAAGAAGTCCACTATGTGTGGTCAATATTGACAACGCATAACATGAGTCACAAATGGTCAGAGGGAGAGACAATGGTTTGATTCCCTATGCATCAACTAGAAAGAACAAAGAACCTATTTACGTAGTGGCACTGTGTGGCTGCTATGCACACCCAACAACCAAACTAGGCATATGTCACTGACCATGACCAAAGAATTTCAGTATGTGTGGTCAACGTTCACAACCCATAACACGAGTCACAAATGGTCAGAGGGATAAACAATGGTTTCAGAATATTTGTTTCCAACTACCAAGGACAACAAAGTTCAATAAGTGGTAGCACGGTGTGGCTACCATGTACAATGACCGACCAAAGTAGGCAGGTGTACTACCTTTGACCACAGAAATCCGCTGTGTGTGGTCAACGTTGAAAGTTCATAATACGAGTCAGAAATGGTCAGAGGGGGAAACAATGGTTTGGGCACACCATGTATCAACTGGCAAGCACAAGGAACTTCAATAAGTAGTGGCACGGTGTGGCTACCATGTACAATGACCAACCAAAGTAGGTATGTGTCACTGACCATGACCATAGAATGTCACTATGTGTGGTCAGCTTTTACCACTCATAACACGAGTCACAAATGGTTAGAGGGGGAAACAATGGTTTGTGAATACTAGTTATAGAATAGCAAGTGCAGAGACCTTCAATATGTAATTGCGCAGTGTGGCTACCATGCACAAATGACCAACCAAAGTATGCATATGTCACTGACAATGAACAAATAATTCCACTTCATGTGGTCAACATTGACAAGTAACAACAAGAGTCACAGATAGTCAGAGGAGATAACAATGGTTTGCAAAACAATAGCTATCAACCGAAAACAACAAAGACCTTCAAAACATTGTGACACGGTGTGGCAACCATGTATAGTGACAAAACAAAGTAGGCATATGCCACTAACCATGACCAAACGCGTTTCAGAGTGAGTAGTCAATGTCACAAGCAAGAGTCACAAATGGTCAGAGGGGGAAACAATGGATTTGGAACACTAGTTATCAACTAGCAAGTACAAAGACCTTTAACAAGTATTGGCACCGTGTGGCTAGAGTACACAGTGACCAACCAAATGATGCATACGTCACTGACTATCACCAATGAAGTCCACTATGCTTGGTCAACATTTACAACTCATAACACGAATCACAAATGGTCAGAGGGAGAGACAATGGTTTGAGAACCGTATGTATCCAATAGAAAGGACAAATTACTTCTATATGTAGTGGCACGGTGTAGCTGCTATGCACAGCGAACAACAAAACTAGGCATATGTCACTGACCATGACCAAAGAATTTCAATATGGGTGGTCAACGTTCACAACCCATAACACGAGTCACAAATGGTCAGAGGGAGAAACAACGGTCTCCGACCATTGTAAGTAGTAGCACGATGTGGCTACCATGCACAATGACCGACCAAAGTATGCATATGTACTGCCTTTGATCATAGAAATCCGCTCTGTGTGGTCAGCGTTGACAACTCATAATACGATTCACAAATGGTCATAGGGGGGAACTATGGTTTAAGAACACCAGGTATCAACTAGCAAGCACAAGCATCTTCAATAAGAAGTGGCACCGTGAAGCTACCATGTACAATGACCAACCAGAGTAGGCATACTTCACTGACCATGGCCAAAGAATATCACTATGTCTGGTCAACTTTGACAACTCATAAGACGAGTCACAAATGGTCAGAGGGGGAAACAATGGTTTGTGAATACTAGTTATCGACTAGCAAGTACAAAGACCTTCAATATGTTGTGGCAAAGTGTGTCAACCATGCAGAGTGACCAACCAAAGTATGCATAAGTCACAAACCATGACCAAAGAATTTCACTTCATATGGTCAACGTTGACAACCCACAACAAGAGTCTGAAATATTCAGAGTGGGTAACAATGGCTTGGCAACAATAGCTATCAACTAGAAAGTACAAAGACCTTCAAAACGTAGTAACACTGCGTGGCAACCATGTACAGTGACAAAACAAAGTAGGCATATGCCACTAACCATGGCCAAAAGAATTTCACAGTATGTGGTCAATGTTGAAAACTAATAACACGAGTCACAAATGGTCAGAGGGGAAAACAATGGGTTGGGAAAAATAGTTGTCAACTAGAAAGTTCAAAGACCTTCAACAAGTAGTGGCAGCGTGTGGCTAGCGTGCACAGTGACCAACCAAAGGATACATACGTCACTGGCTTTGACCAACGAAGTGCACTGTGTGTGGTAAGCATTGACAACTCATAACACGAGTCACAAATGGTCAGAGCGAGAGACAATGGTTGAGAACCCTATGTATTGACGAGAAAGGACAAGGAACCTCTACGTGTAATGGCACGGTGTGGCTGCTATGCACACTGAACAACCAAACTAGGCATGTGTCACTGGCCATGTCCAAAGAATTTCAATATGGGTGGTCAACTTTCACAACCCATAACACGAGTCACAAATGGTCAGACGGGGAAAATATGGTTGCGGAATATTCGTTTTCAGCTAGCAAGGACAACAACCTTTAATAACTAGTAGCACGGTGTGACGGCCATGCACAACAACCAGCCAAAGTAGGCATATGTGCTGCCTTTGACTAAGTATCTCCATTGTGTGTGGTCAATATTGAAAGTTCATAACACGAGTCACAAATGTTCAGAGGGGGAAACAATGGTTTGGGAACACCGGGTATAAACTAGCAAGCAAAAGGACCTTCAAGAAGAAGTGGCACCGTGTAGGTACCATGTACAATGACCAATCAAAGTAGGCATACTTCACTGACCATGGCCAAAGAGTATCACTGTGCGTGGTAAACTTTGAGAACTCATAACACGAGTCACAAATGGTCAGAGGAGGAAACAACGGTTTGTGACTAGTAGTTATCGACTAGCAAGTACAACGATCTTCAATATGTAGTGGCACGGTGTGGCTACCATGCACAGTGACCAGCCAAAGTATGCATATATCACTGACCATGACGAAAGAATTTCAGTGCATGTGGTCAACGTTGACAACTCACAACAAGAGTCACAGATAGTTAGAGGTGGGAACAATGGTTTGGGAACACTAGCTATTAACTACAATGCAGAATGAACTTCAATACATAGTGACACGGCGTGGCAACCATGCATAGTTACAAACCAATGTAAGCCTATGCCACTAACAATGACCAAAAGAATTTCACAGTGTGTTTTCAAACGTTAAAAACTCATAACACGAGTCATACATGATCACAAGGTGAAACAATGGGTTGGGAACACTATCAATAAACTAGCATGCACAAATACATTCAACAAGTAGTGGCACGGTGTGGCTAGCGTGCTGAGTGACCAACCAAAAGATGCATACATCACAGACTATGACCAAAGAAGTCCACTATGTGTGGGCAGCATTGACAACTTGTAACATGAGTCACAAATGGTCAGAGGAAGAGAAAATGGTTTGAGAACCCTATGAACCAACGACAAAGGACAAAGAACTCCTATACATAGTGGCTCGGTGTTGCTGCTATGTACACCAAACAACCAAAATAGGCATATGTCACTGACCATGACCAAAGAATTTCAATATGGGTGGTGAACGTGTACAACCTATAACACAAGTCACAAATGGTCAGAGGGGGAAACAATGGTTTTGGAATATTCATTTTCAACTAGCAACAACAACAAACTTCAATAAGCAGTAGCACGGTGTAGCTACCATGGACAATAACCGACCAAAGTGGGCATATGTACTACCTTTGACCAAAGAAACCCGCTGTGTGTGATCAACATTGCAGTTCATAATACGAGTCACGAATGGTCAAAGGGGGTAATAATGATTTGGGAACACCAGGTATCAACTAGCAAGCACAAGGACCTTCAATAGGTAGTGGCACAGTGTGGCTACCATGTACAATGACCAACCAAAGTATGCATGCGTCACTAACCATGACCAGAGAATGTCACTATGTGTGGCCAACTTCGACAACTCATAACACGATACACAAATGGTCAGAGGTGGAAACAATGGTTTGCGAATACTAGTTATTGACTAGCAAGTACAGAGACCTTCAATATGTAGTGGCATAGTGTGGCTGCCATGCACAGTGACCAACCAAAGTATGCATATGTCACTGACCATGACCAAAGAATTTCACTTCATGTGGTCAACGTTGACACCTCACAACAAGAGTCACAGGTAGTCAGAGGGGATAAAAATGGTTTGGGAACAATAGCTTTCAACTAGAGAGCACAAAGACCTTTAATACCTAGTGACATAGTTTGGCAACAATGTACAGTGACAAGCCAAAGTTTGCATATGCCACTAACCTTGACCAAACGAATTTCGCAGTGTGTGGTCAACGTTGAAAACTCATAACACGAGTCAAAAATGGTGAGAGGGGGAATCAATGGGTTGAGAACACTAGTCATCAACTAGCAAGTACAAAGACCTTCAACAAGTAGTGGCACGGTGTGGCTAGCCTGCACAATGACCAATGAAGACATGCATACGTCACTGACTATGACCAAATAGTCCACTTTGTGTGGTCAACATTGACAACTCATAACTCGAGTCACAAATGGTCAGAGGGAGCGACAATGGTTTGGGAACCCTATGTATCAACTAGAGAGGACAAATAACTTCAATAAGTAGTGGCATAGTGTGGCTACCATGCACGCCAAACAACCAAACTAGGCACATGTCACTGACCATGACCATAGAATTTCAATATGGGTCGTTAAATTTCACAACCCAGAACACGTATCACAAACGGTTAGATGGGGAAACAATGGTCTCGGACCCTTGAAAGTAGTAGCACGGTGTGGCTACCATGCACAATGACCGACCAAATAGGCATATGTACTGCCTTTGACCAAAGAAATCCGCTTTGTGTGGTCAACATTGACTACTCATAATACGATTCACAAATGGTCGGAGGGGGACACAATGGCTTGGGGAAACCAGGTATCAACTAGCAAGGAGAAGGACCTTCAATAAGTAGTCGTACGGTGTGGTTACCATGTACAATGACCAAGCAAAGAATGCATATGTCACTAACCACGACCAAAGAATCTCACCATGTGTGGTCAACTTTAACAACTGATAACACGAGCCACAATTGGTCAGAGGGGGAAACAATGGTTTTTTAATACTACTTATCGACGAGCAAGTACAAAGAACTTCAAAATGTAGTGGCTCAGTGTGGCTTCCATGCACAGAAACCAATCAAAGTATGCATATGTCACTGACCATTACCAAAGATTTTCACTTCATGTGGTCAACGTTGACAACTGAGAACAAGATTCACAGATAGTCAGAGGGGGTAACAATGGTTTGGGAAGAATAGCTATCACCTATAAAGCACAAAGACGTTCAAACCATAGTGACATGGTGTGGCAACCATGAACAGTGACAACAAACCATGACGTACAAACCATGCCACAAACCATGACCAAACAAATTTCATATTGTGTGGTCAACGTTGAAAACTCATAACACGAGTCACAAGTGGTCAGAGGGGAAAACAACGGGTTGGGAGCACTAGTTTTCAACTAGCAAGTACAAAGACCTTCAACAAGTAGTGGCACCGTGTGGCTAGCGTGCACAGTCACCAACCAAACGATGCATACGTCACTTTCTGTGACCAATGAAGTCCACTATTTGTGGTCAGCATTGACAAGTCATAACAGGAGTCAATAAGTTGTGGCATGGTGTTGCTACTATGCACACCGAACAACCAAACTAGGCATATGTGAGTGACCAAGACCAAAGTATTTCAGTATGGGTGGTTAACGTTCACAACCCATAACACAAGTCACAAATGGTCATAGGGGGAAACAATGGTTTCGGGATATTCATTTTCAAGTAGCAAGTACAACGACCTTTGGTGAGTAGGAGCACAGTTTGGCTACCATGCACAAAGACTGACAAAAGTAGGCATATGCATTGCCTTTGACCAAAGAAATCTGGTTTGTGTGGTCAACATTGACAACTCATAACACGAGTCACAAATGGTGAGAGGGGGAAAAATGGTGGGGGAAGACCAGGTATCAACTAGCAAGTACAAGAACCTTCAATAAGTAGTGGCACGGTGTATCTACCATGTACAGTGACCCACCAAAGTAGGTATATGTCAGTGACCATGACCAAAGAATGTCACTATGTGTGGTCAACTTTGACAACTCATAACACGAGTTCTAAATGGTCAGAGGGGGAAACAATTGCTTGTGAATACTAGTAATCGACTAGCATGTAGAAATACCTTCAATATGTAGGGGCACAGTGTGGCTACCATGCATAGTGACCAAACAAAGTATGCATATGTTAGTGACCATGACCAAATGATTTCACTTCATGTGGTCAATGCTGACAACTCACAACAAGAGTCACACATAACCAGAGGGGGTAACAATGGGTTGGGAACACTAGCTATCAACTAGAACGCACAAATACCTTTAATACGTAGTGACACGGCGTGGCAACCATGTAAAGTGACAAATCAAAGTAGGCATGTGCCACCAACCATGACCAAACAAACTTCACAGTGTGTGGTCATCGTTGAAAACTCATAACACGAGTCACAAATGGCCACAGGGGGAAACAATGGTTTGGGAACACTAGTTATCAACTAGCAAATACAAATACCTTCAACAAGTAGTGTCACTGTGTGGCTATCGTACACAGTGACCAACCAATAGATCCATACGTCACTGACTATGACCAAAGAAGTCCAGTATGTGTGGTCTGTTGAAACGTTGCCCTTCTGCATGTCCACGTGCGGCACTGGGAGGCGCTGAGAAGCCGCCAGAAAATGAAAACCCCGCTCCGACGGATCTGGCAACTCGACAGTTGCTTGGATCGTAAAATGGAGGAATGCCCCTTAAAGTTGACGAGTTGCTGAATCTGGTGGAAGTTGTTTTCGCTTGAATCGGACAAGTATCAGGGGAGATATGACCTTCCAAAGTTGGGGTGTGCGCAGGGACTCTGGGAGCTAGCTGCGATTTGAAATCCGGTGGATAATTGACCGGATTGAGTAACAAAAACACCATATGGAGAAATTGCTCCAGAACGCCTGCCAAGGCGTCCTGTGGAGAATCCACCTGATCAGGTGGATCATCAACCGGATCCAGTAGTGCAGGTTGTTACTGAGGGACTTAACCAAAAACCTGGCTCGACGTCCGAAACTCACTAGGACGTTTTGTTACTCCGGGACTTCTTAAAAAATCTGACTGCAGGTCCGCGGACAGGTTTCGAACCTCGTCACACCCCATCACCAAACTCGACCCAGAAGTGGGCAATGTGTGTGGAAATAGTGCAGTGGATCCCAAAACCACGTGTAATGGGATCTGCGCCTTGAGAAAGGCACTTCGCACGTGAAGGCGGGCGCCACGGTGTGTGCGCGCCATGGAAGCGTTGGGCATTTCTGTGGTGGGTGAGACCTGCGCTTTGGCAAGCATAACTTGGGCTACGCTTGGCGAAATTGCGCACGGTTTGGTACGTTGGAGAGCTCATGACAAGCCTTATAAATGGTCTGATGATGTTCATGTACAAAAAGTAACGCAAAATGACGTTATTCTCTTCGCAAAACTGACTGTCTCAAATCCTCTCCCACATAGCGTGAGGCGACCAGATAGCTCACGCTTCATCTCCGAACTTGCCCAAACATGCCGTCCACATGCTAGACCGCCAGAGCCACTTTGGAACTGAATTTCCAACAAAGGGTTATGGGCCCACTTGGCTTACAGCCGAAAATGTTTACACGGCTTCCGCGAGCAACGAGACGATCAGGAGAGGTGATTGCCACGATGCACAGTGTGCACGCAACGAGCAACGAGAGAGGCCAATGCTGGGCTCTCAGCGTGCTCAGGCGGTGGCGATACAAGGACAACAGTGCTATAGGAGGCTTGCCACATCAAAGAGGGCAGTTGCTGCAATGGGTCGTTGCGAGAAGGCGGACGGCATGAAAATCCACGCCGGTGGCACCGGGCTTCTCCATGTAGCATTGCAGCAGGCTCGGCTGAGCCATGCCATGAACTGCCTTGAGGCCGTGAGATGGGCAGAAATCATCCATGGCACTCGGTCCTCTGTTCGACTCGTTGACTCCTATGTTGGATGGCCTCAAACCCTCCAAGGCATCCACACCCATGTGGAGGAGTGCTTGCAGCAGGTCAAGTGGAACGCGCATCGCTTCTGTGAGCATGCCGGCGTGACTACCTGCCGCAACAAGGCGCTCGTGGTGGCCCTGCCCAGCGGCAAGGCAACCCTTCACGTATCAAGTGGAGTGCAACAAATAGAGCAGTAGACCATGAGAGGGCGCTGGACGGCGTCTTTATCTGCCTACGTCCGACACCATCAAGCTGGAGACGGCGAAACTAGAAACAAGACGCGTCCAACAGGCACTAATCTTCGTGGTGTCATGTGGAGGGCCAGACGGCGTGGTGGCATGTTCTGCCACATGTGGGTGACGTGCGCAGCGGACGTCGTGGACCTTGCCAAGATCTCGGGAGGAGGACGACACACCAGGTCCGCAGTCATCACGCGCCGGGGCCAGACGCTCCAAAACGGAGGAGCGCTGTCGGGCGTCATCGAGGACGGCCGGGTGGCATGCTGGAGGCATGGTCAATATCCACAAGTGACCTAGTCGTAGTAGAGAGGCGGAGCTTGCGTTAGAAAGCTGGCCGGAGGAAGCTGCGGGACAAGCTACTGGCAGCACCAGAGGAAGCCACCCGCAAGCTGCCGGAGGAAGCTACCACAGGATGGCCGCCGTTGAATTACTCCCAAGGGGTACAAAGTGGAGAAATGCAACAAAATGGAGGGTGGTATTCGTCCGCATCCACAAGGAAGTGGTAGGTGGGGCCTTGGGGCCGCCACAGCCTTGCTCACGGTGGAGAGAAGGAGAGTGCAAGGTGCTAGTGCAAGGGGGAGGCGTACGCAAAACAGCGAGGGTGGCCTCAACTCATCAAGCTCCATGATTGACAGGAGAAGCGTCGGCTTTGTGCGCGACGCATCATGGCCATGGACAAAGTGGAGTAATGATGGATCAACAGCACAAGTGGCACTGACACGTGGCGAGTTCAAAATAGAGCTTGCAAAACACACATCGGTGTTGAGCCAAGAGTGCGCACATGTGTAGCAAATTGCAGCAGCGTAGCAGTAACACCACGAGAGGGCGCCGACATCAGCCGGCACAAAACTCAACCCAGGAAGCTGTGATTGTCCACATGCGTCGTCAGCCAGGAGGGCTGGACCGGATGCACGGTGGGACAAAATGCGCAGCAGAATGCGGCCAGGCTCAACAACCCCAAATAGGCAGCAGCTGGTCCAGCCACCCAACACCAAGTTTGGTGGAGCAAAACTACCATGGCGAGCAAGGCGCAGCTGGCGTGTCAAAGAGGGGGAGCTGGCACCATGCTTCAAAATAGAAAGCATACCCTGGTTCAAGTCAACTACAAAAACAATGAACAACAAAATCACACCACAAAAGGTGGTTCGGGCATCTTCATCGTGTACCAGAGCTAGAGTGCGACACGGAAGTGCTAACGGGAGGTCGGCATGTGCGCGTCAAGTCCAAGCAGGTAATGCACACTCAGTGGAGAGAAGGTGCCACCAGGTCAGGCAACAGCAACACTAAGTGATGCACGCGCTTGTAGCAGCAAGAGGAGTCGGCTATGCCAACAGGCGAGGAAGTCGTCCACTACGGGTGGATGTGACAAGGCTCACGCTAGGTCCAAGCGGGGACGTGCCAAGGGTGCTGCAGAATGCAAGATGACCTGGATGGAGCAAAAAGGGCTGCAATGGCAGCAGATGAAGCAGCAACAGTGGCACTGTTAATGGCTTTCGCTGGAATGGAAGGCTAGTAGAAGGCGAGCGCTTCCAACGCCTCAAAACAAAAGAGGCGGGTTGACTCGGCAAACATCACCAACAAGGAAGCAGCAGCTGCCAAGTCGCCAAGAAGCAGACGGGTGGTAAAATGGGCCACGCCATGCAGCAAGCTGGCTGCAAATGCTAAGGGACCATGAGTGGTGGCAAGTGCAAGTGGACACACCAAGCCACCTCGGCTAGTGGTCGCACTAGCACAAAGCTGAGCGGGTGTAGGATGCCAGTGCCGTCAACAACAGGGTGCAGACTCAACACCCAAACGCAAAGCTGAGGAGGGATGCACCATGCGGCAGGCAAGCCTGACGTGCNATGGGCCACGCCATGCAGCAAGCTGGCTGCAAATGCTAAGGGACCATGAGTGGTGGCAAGTGCAAGTGGACACACCAAGCCACCTCGGCTAGTGGTCGCACTAGCACAAAGCTGAGCGGGTGTAGGATGCCAGTGCCGTCAACAACAGGGTGCAGACTCAACACCCAAACGCAAAGCTGAGGAGGGATGCACCATGCGGCAGGCAAGCCTGACGTGCAAGAGCACGCCGGATAGGTGGCTAAAAGAGCCGCAGTCTCCACGGTGCAGCTCGGCACGAGACGAGGGCAGCCGTAAACTCCAACGGCAGCAAGGCAAGGTGGCAGTGGTATGATGCCATGCGCACGCTCGCGGAGCAGCCGGGA
>SZWC01000059.1:424292-434329 GCA_023375785.1 Penium margaritaceum | reverse complement strand
AGAGCACGCCGGATAGGTGGCTAAAAGAGCCGCAGTCTCCACGGTGCAGCTCGGCACGAGACGAGGGCAGCCGTAAACTCCAACGGCAGCAAGGCAAGGTGGCAGTGGTATGATGCCATGCGCACGCTCGCGGAGCAGCCGGGAGAAATGAAAGATACATCCACAGGGGGCATAGTTATAGCGGTGCAAGAGCACCACGATCCTGCTCAAAGAAGCTACTGGAGAAAGGTGCTGGTTTATGCCAGAGGAAGCTTCTAGGGAAGCTGCTAGGGGAGCTGCAGCAGAGCTTCAGCAGCAGCAGCATCGACATGACCGTTTGAACCACTCCACAGCAGGGGGGAGTGCTTTTCACTCCTTGACTACGAGGAGCCAGCGGACGCAGAGGTCGAAGATGCGACGTTGGAGCACAGCGGTGCAGCAGGTGCAGCTGCCGACGCAGAGGACTCCAACGACATAGAAGCCAGTCTGAGGATCCGGCGGAAGATCCGTCAGAGGAGGCACTACAAGTGTCAAAGTGTGGACTCCGGGGTGGAGTTCGCGTCGGGTGTCAGAGAAAACTCCTCCGCATGTGCCGCCCGTCCGGTCAATGATTTGCCGGAGCGAGAGAGACCCTCAAGGAGCCATCCGATTGATGATTCACGGAGCGAGTAGAGTCAGAAGGATTGCAACAGAGCGGGGAAGCGCTGCAGTGCAGGCACCGGTTGATGGATTGACATGATGCGGTGCATACCAGCTGCATCAACAAATCCGACAACCGTGCAAGAGGCTCTTGCACGATCCGAGTGGGAGCAATGGGATGTCGCCGTAAAGTGAACGTTGGCATCCATTGCACAAATAAAAGAAGAACGGACATGACTGAATAGGTGCAGGTGGTGCTCCAGGGTTGGAGCACGCACAACAAAGTTGCGGATTACTTGACCAAAGCGCAACCTGCGGACCGGCACGTGAGCGTGGCCGGGCTTGGGAGGACCAGCTATGATGGGCTGGAGGGTGCAGCGGAAGATGAGTGAGAGGAAGCATGAGCAGCGGGCATGGCAGGTGGAAGGGGGAGAATGTTGAAAATTTGCCCCTCCGCATGCCCAAGAGCGGCGCCGGGAGGCGCTGACGATCCACCAGAAAATGAAAACCCCGCTCCAACGGATCTGGTGACTTGACAATTGCTTGGATCTTAAAATGGACGATTGTCCCTCAAAGTTGACGAGTTGCTAGATCCGGTGGAAGTTGTCTCCCCAGAATCGGACAAGTGTCGAGGGAGACATGACCTTCCAAAGTTGGGGTGTGCGCAGCGACTCTGGTAGCCGGCTCCGATTCGAAATCCGGTGGATAATCGACCGGATTGAGTAACAAAGATACCATCTGGAGAAATTGCTCCGGAAGGCCTGCCGAGGCGTCCAGTGGATAGTACACCTTATCAGGTGGATCATCCACCGGATCCAGTAGTGCAGGTTGTTACCAAGGGACTTAGCCAAAAACCTGGCTCGGCGTCCCAAACTCAGTAGGACGTTTTGTTACTCCAGGACTTTATCAAAAAGCTGACTGCAGGTCCGCGGACAGGTTTCGAACCTCGTCACACCCCATCGCCAAACTCGACCCAGAAGTGGACAGGGTGCGTGGAAACAGTGAAGGGGACCCCAAAACCACGTGCAATGGGATCTGCGCCTTGGGAAAGGCGCTTCGCACGTGAAGGAAGGTGCGACGGTGTGTGCGCGCCATGGAAGCGTTAGGCGTTTCTGTGGTGGGTGAGACCTGCGCTTCGGCAAGCATAACTTGGGCTACGCTTGGCCGAATTGCGCAACGTTTCATACGTTGGAGAGCTCATGACTAGCCCTGTAAATGTTCTGATCATGTCCATGTACAAAAAATAACGCAAAATGATGTTATCCTCTTTGCAAAACTGACTGTCTCAAATCCTCTCCCACATAGCGTGAGGTGTCCAGAAAGCTCACGCTTCATCTCCGAACTTGCCCAAACATGCCGTGCAAATGCTAGACGGCCAGAGCTACATTGGAACTGAATTTCCAACATGGTCAACATTGACAACTTATAACACGAGTCACAAATGGTCACTGGGAGAGACAATGGTTTGGGAACCCTATGTATCCATTAGAAAGGACAAATAAACTCAATAAATAGTGGCAGGGTGTGACCGCTATGCACACCGAACAACCAAACTTGGCACATGTCGCTGACCATGACCAAAGAATTTCAATATGGGTGGTGAACTTTCACAACCCATAACACAAGTCACAAACGGTCACAGGGGGAAGCAATGGTCTCGTACCATTGTAAGTAGTACCGTGGTGTGGCTACCATGCACAATGACTGACCAAAGTAGGCATATGTACTGCATTTGACCAAGGAAATCTGCTGTGTGTGGTCAACGTTGACAACTCATAATACAATTCACAAATGGTGAGAGGGGAAAACAATGGTTCGGGAACACAAGGTATCAACTAGTAAGCACAAGGACCTTCAATAAGTAGTGGCACGGTGTTGCTACCATGTACAGTGACCAACCAAATTAGGCATATGTCACTGACCATTACAAACAAATGTCACTATGTGTGGTCAGCTTTGACAACTGATAACACGAGTCACAAATAGTGAGATGGGGAAAACTGGTTTGTGAATACTAGTTATCGACTAGCAAGTACAGAGATCTTCAATATGTAGGAGCCCAGTGTGGCTACAATGCGCAGTGACCAACCAAAGTATGCGTATGTCACTGACCATGACCCAAGAGTTTCACTTCATGTGGTCAACGTTGACTCCTCACATCAAGAGCCACAGATAGTCAGAGGGGATAACAATGGTTTGGGAACAATAGCTATCAACTAGAAAGCACACAGACCTTCAAAACGTAGTGACACGGTGTGGCAACCACGTAAAGTGAGGAATCAAAGCAGGCATATGCCACAAACTATTACCAAAATAATTTCATACTGAGCGGTCAACGTTGAAAACTCATAACACGAGTCACAAATGGTCAGAGGGGGGGAATCAATGGGTTGGGAACACTAGTGATCAACTAGCAAGTACAAAGACATTGAACAAGTAGTGGCACTGTGTGGCTAGCGTGCACAGTGACCAACCACAGAGTGCATACATCACTGACTATGACCAAGGAAGTCCAATATGTGTAGTCAATATTGACAACTCATAACACGAGTCACAAATGGTCAGAGGGCAAGACAATGGTTTGAGAACCCTATGTATCGACTAGACAGGACAAAGAACGTCTATATGTAGTGGCACGGTGTGGCGGCTATGCACACTGAACAACAAAACTAGGCATATGTCACTGACCATGCCCAAAGAAGTTCAATATGGGTGGTCAACATTCACAACCCAGAACACGAGTCACAAATGGTCAGAGGGAAAAACAATGGTTTCGGAATGTTTGTTTTCAACTAGCCAGGACAATAAACTTCAATGAGTAGTAGCACGGTGTGGCTACCACGCACAGTGACTAACCAAAGTAGGCATTTGTACTGCATTTGACCAAAGAAATCCGATGTGTATGGTCAACGTTGAAAGTTCATAACACATGTCACAAATGGTTGCAGGGGGTAACAATGGATTGGGAACACCAGGTATCAACTAGCAAGCAGAAGGACCTTCAACAAGTAGTGGCACGGTGTGGCTACCATGTACAATGGCCAACAAAAGCAGGCATGTGTCACTAACCATGACCAAAGAATGTCACTATGTGTGGTCAACTTGGACAGCTTGTAACACTAGTCCCAAATGGTTAGAGGGGGAAACAATGGCTTGTGAATACTAGTTATCGGCTAGCAAGTACAAAGACCTTCAATATAGAGTGGCACAGTGTGGCTACCATGCACCGTGACCAACCAAAGTGTGCATATGTCATTGACCATGACCAAAGACTTTCACCTCGTGTGGTAAACACTGACAACTCACAACAAGAGTCGCAGATAGCCAGAGGGGGTAAAAATGGGTTGGGAACACTTGCTTTCAAGTAGAAAGCACAAAGACCTTTTATAATTAGTGATACGGCATGGAAACCATGTAAAGTGACAAGCAGAGTAGGCATATGCCACTAACCATGACCAAACGAGTTTCACAGTGTGTAGTCAACGTTGAAAACTCATAACACGAGTCAGAAATGGTCAGACGGGGAAACAATGAGTTGGGAGCACTAGTTATCAACTAGCAAGTTCAAAGACCTTCAACAAGTAGTGGCACTGTGTGGCTAGCATGCACACTGACCAACCAATAGATGCATACCTCACTGACTTTGACCAAAGAAGTGCATTATGTGTGGTCAACATTGACAACTCATTGTTGGCTCTAGTGGGTGTGGATGCACATTAAAGGATGCCTAGCTCTCACTGGTTCACGCTTCCAAGGTTTGGGGGCAGCAAATGGACACCAACGGTGAAGAGTGTGGAGTACAAGGATCACGGATGTGAGTGGGCAGAATATGTCGCATTCAATAGAACTGATATGAAACACGTTTTTGTTACTTATAACAGTAGAATTAGACTTGATCCTCATAGTTTGTGATCTTAGCTTTCCAACGCATCCAAGCACGCCCAAAACAGAGCAGTAGAGCCCTTGCTACGGCTGTCAAAGTATCCCTTGGTGGAGCCGCCGACCTTGCCTTGCACGCTATGCAATGGGAGGCGCTTTGACGATGACCCGTCGAAGCGCCTTTCCTCACCCACAAGTTCATCCTGGTCAAGGAGATTATTCTGGTTGCTTCCTTTATGGCCCTGGTGCATTTGGAGGTCGTTGGAGATGAACTCAGATCACTGGTGGTGGATTATCCCGCCACCCATGGCGGGTACCAGATTCCACCCCCCAACACCCGAATTTCTGGCTAGGCTAACTTTCTGAATACTCAGTCAAATTGAGCAATTCAAAGCTTGATCCTGCATGGAACAGTCCAATGAATCCAAATCTAAAGTCAGATCAGGTGTTTGACCACTCCTCAGTGGTCAAACCAGGGAGTACAATCAACGACATTCATGGTAAGGGACACATCATGTCAATAATCTCCCCCTTGCAACGCAGCCTTGATGCCCTATCCTTGGGACCTGTAACATTTTAATTCTCACGGTGCAGACCAAGCTCCATGTAGCTCGCGTCGTGCATATCTTTGGGCTGTGCCTTGGTCATGGCATCGGTGAACATGCGCTTAGTGCCACAATGCACAATAGCCGCATCTCACTTCGCCACCATGTCCCAGTGTGCTTGGTCCTCCTGTGCAGCACCGGGTTGTGGGTAAGACCGATGGCACTCATATTGTCGACATTGAGTACCGTTGGCTTCCTTTGTGGCACGCCAATCTCCTTTAGCAGCCGNAGCTCGCGTCGTGCATATCTTTGGGCTGTGCCTTGGTCATGGCATCGGTGAACATGCGCTTAGTGCCACAATGCACAATAGCCGCATCTCACTTCGCCACCATGTCCCAGTGTGCTTGGTCCTCCTGTGCAGCACCGGGTTGTGGGTAAGACCGATGGCACTCATATTGTCGACATTGAGTACCGTTGGCTTCCTTTGTGGCACGCCAATCTCCTTTAGCAGCCGCCGCAGCCACACCACCTCCTTTGCGGCTTACGCGAGCGCGATGTACTCCGTGTTTGGTGCTAGACATTGCCTCACAGTCCTGCTTCCTGCTTGTCCATGAAACTACTCCACCACCAAGCAAAAACACGTATCCCGACGTCGATTTTCTTTCATCCACATCACCAGCCCAGTCAGCATCGGAGTAGCCAACCAACTCGAGGGAGTCTTCATGCGCTCCCCGTCCAAACACGAGCCGCGACTGTTTTGTTGCCTTAGGGTAGTGGAGGATCCACTTCACCACTTTCCAATACAGCGGCCCCGGGTCAGCAACATGTTGGCTCACTTGGCCCTCCACAAAGGCCAGGTTGGGCCGCATCGCCACCATGGCATACATGATGCTCCCCACTGCAGACTGGTATGGCACACTTGCCATCTCCTCCTTCTTCTCATCCGTGCTCGGGCCCATACTCAAGCTCAGCTCACATGTGGTGGTCATGGGTGTGCCGATGGGGTTGCACTCCTCCATGTTGTAGCGGCGGAGCACCTCTTGCATGTACTTTTCCTGCCCCATCTTGAGCGTGCATGCCTTGCAGTCCCTCTTGATGGCGACTCTGAGGTAGTACTAGAGCTCGCCCATGTCGGTCATTTCGAACCGACCGCCCAGCTGCCGCTTCAGGTTCACCAATTCCTCCATGTCCAACGACACGAGGATGAGATCATCAACGCAAAGTGCCACGATCTGGTGCAACTCCCGCTGCTTCCGCACGTACATCCTGTGATCGGCCTCGCAGCACTTGAAGCCAAGCTCGGTCATGAAGCCGTCCATTTTCAAGTACCACATAAGTGGGGCTTGCTTCAGCCCGTAGAGCGCCTTGCGAAGCCGGCACACCTTCAACGGCGGCGCGTCCACCCCCTCCGGCACCTCCATGTAGACCTCCTTGTCCAGGTCCCCATTGAGGAATGCAGTTTTTACATCCATTTTACGGACTTTGTAGTCCCACGACGCCGCCACCGAGAGGATGGAGTGGATGGAGGCAAACATTGCCACCGGTGCAAAGGTTTCATCGTAGTGTTCACCATTCCGCTGGGCGTACCCCTTCGCGACCAGCGGCGTCTTGTACCGCTCCACCTTCCCCTTCTTGGTGAGCTTCTTCTTGAAGATCCACTTGGAGCCGATGATTTTGGCGCCCTCCGACCTGTCAATCAGCTGCCAAGTGTCGTTCTCTTCATGGGAGGCAAGCTCAGACTTTATAGCTCCCTCCCACTCAGCCCCATCCTTCCGTTGCAACGCCTACTTGACGGTATTGGGCTCCTCTTACGCAAAGTTTGCTCGAGCGAGCCCAGTCCAAATGCACTCTGCGGCATTGTACCCCTTTGTCGTCCTCCTTGTGCGTCCGCTTCTCCGGGGCTGCTGCTGTTGAGGCTGCTGCTGCTGTTGCCGCTGCTGCTGCTGCCTCCATGCAATACCACTTGCACCGCTGACCTGCTCCCCCTCTCTTGGGGACCGTGGAGATGCGGGCTCACCCCCCGCCTCCTCGTTCAGCTCCACTGCTGCCGGCGCTTCAGACTCATTATCCAACACGGCTGAATGCAAATCAGTCGCTCCCCCATCCCCCGGATGGTTCTCCCCGGTTGGAGCCAATGGGACATCACCCTCTTTTGCATCCTCCGGTGTCTCCCCCTCAAGGAGTGGCAGCCACTCCCCACGCTTGGAAAGACCCACGTCCTTGTCCGTCCAACGGCTGGCCTTGTCGAACGTGACGTTGTGACTCTTCACAATCTGCTGCCTCCGCGGGTTGAAGAGTCGGTACGCCTTGCTCCTGCTCTTGTACCCGACAAAGATGCACCGGCGAGTCCGCGGGTCCAACTTGCCCCGACCCTCCCGTGCCTGTACAACAGCATGTGTAACACAACCAAACGCGCGGAGGTGTGCCACAGTTGGCATCCTCCTACTTCACACTTCTTGTGGCGTCTTCCACACCTTGGACTCCACGTCTTTTAGCGGCTTTGTTGGCTTCAGGTTGATGATGTACGCCGCTGTCGGTGCCGCCTCGCCCTACTACCGCTGCGCGAGGCCAACGTCGCTCAACATGGACCGGACCATGTTGAGGATGGTGCGGTTTGCCCTTCTGGCGACGCCGTTATGCTGCAAAGAGTGTGGCGTAGTTTTCTGCCGCACGATCCCCTCGCTCTTCATCCATGCTAAGCAGCCCTCGTACTGGCCACCGTCGTCACTCCGGAACGCCTTCACCTTCAACTCCGTTTGCCACTCCTCAGCCGCCACAAATGTTTGCATGCACGACAAGACATCACTCTTCCTCTTGATGATGTAGAGGTAGAGAATGCGGCTGTGAACATTGATGAAGGTGATGAAGTAGGAAGCGCCCCTGATGGAACTCTCAAATGGTCCGCACACGTCAGTGTGTACCACCTCCAACTTCACTGACTCTCGCATCCCTTTGCCATTAAACGACTGCCGTGTCGCCTTGCAGACCACGCATGAATCGCACACGGCATCCTTGGCTGCGTCGAGGCTCTTGACCCCAAGACCCCCCACCACTTCCTTCTTTGCCATGTCCCTCACCGTTGAGGGAGTGATGTGGCACAACCGGCGATGCCACAGGTTCAGGTCCCCTTCATCCTTCATCGCGAGGTGAGCGGCGTTTGTCCTCACCGCATCGGCAATAACCTTGGTACGGAGAAGATACATGTCATCCTCCCTCTTGCCACGTGCAATCACCTCGCCGTCCCCCTCCTTCCGGATGATAGCCTTCTTCTTGTTGAAGAGTACCTTGAGCCCCTTGTCCGTAAGGTGGCTCAGTAACAGTAGGTTTGTCCCAAAGTTGGACATGTGGAGCACGTCATAGATGGTACACGGAATGACTTTCCCTTTCACCACCGACTCAATGCCAACATTGTCATTGCCCGCGACCAACTCTATTTTAAAGCAGGCCATTGTCATGCGCTGCTCGGTGGTGTCGCAGGTGACGAATGCCACCCGGTTGTATTGTGTGTGGCCGCTTGATCTGGAGTCGATCAACGTGACTTCCGGATCTGCCAAGTCGGTAGACTCCCTGGCCATCATGGCTTGGGTTTCCTGCTTCCCGGCCTTCTGGAGCTGGTCCGGCTTCTTGTTCGGACAGTGGCATACGTAGTGGCACTGTTTGCCACAACTGTAGTACTCCCCCTTGTTGTCACCTCTCTTGGTGCCCTGCTTGACACCATTCCCCTTCTTGCCTCCCCCTCCACCTTGAGGACGGATGGCATAGGCGGAACTTGACGTTGCCCCGCTCTCTCTCCCACCACGCCGCATCCATTCATTCCAGACGTACTCGGCCACCTTTGGGTACTTCAGCTTATCCGCGGACCAACCGCATACGACGGTGATCATGGGACTCCAATTGTCCGGCAAGGCCAAGAGGAGGATCATGGCTTGCAGCTGAGGGCCAACCTTCCATCCGGTGGCGACGCACTCGGCAGTGAGGGACTCGATTTGCTACAGGATCTCCATAACGTCGTCGCCTACGTTGGCTCAGAGGGTGACGAGCCTCCTGAAGACAAAGAGCTGGTTAGCAAGGTTGGTAGAGTGATAGATGGTGCAGAGCTTCTTCCAGGCCTCCGCGGCCTCCGTGTATCCTTGAATCAGTGCGCGCAGCGGTGGAGCTAGCGCTAACACCAACGAAGCAAGCACCTTGTTGTTGCGCTTCTTGTCATTGTCCACTTTCTCAGGCTTCGCGGTGTCTGGAGGGGCGGTCTCTTCATCGTTGACCAGCTCCAGCAGGCCCTTGTCATTGAGGTAGACCTCAAACTGCCACTTCCACGAACGGAAGCCGTTCCCATCAAACTTGGAGACGGCGCCAATGCTCTCTAGCTCGGTCATTGCCATGGCGCACGGCGGTAGTGTGAAAGTTATCTACGGTCCTTCTAGGCACGTGGGCCCATAACCCTTTGTTGGCTCTACTGGGTGAAGAGGCACCCTCAAGGATGCCTAGCTCTCACTAGTTCACGCTACCAAGGTTTGGGGGCAGCCAATGGACACCGACGGTGAAGAGTGTGGAGTACAAGGATCATTGATGTGAGTGGACAGAATACGTTGCATTCAATAGAACTAAAATGAAACAAATTTTCATTTCTGAGAACAGTACGATTACATCTGATCCTTATAGCCTGTGATCTAAGCTGTCCAACGCATCCAAGAACGCCCAAAACAGAGCAGTATAGCCCCTGCTACGGCCATCGAAGTAACCCTTGGTGGAGCCGCCGACCTTGCCTTGCATGCTAGGCAATGGGAGGCGATTCGACAATGACCCGTCAAAGCGCCTTTCCTCGTCCAGATGTCAAGGAGAACTTCATCCTGGTCAAGGAGAGTCTTCTGGTTGCTTCCTTTATGGCCCTAGTGCATTTGGGGGTCGTTCGAGACGAACTCAGATCACTGGTGGTGGATTATCCCGCCACTCATGGCGGTTACCAGATTCCATCCCCCCCCCCCCCCCCCCCCCCCC
>SZWC01000059.1:377974-424103 GCA_023375785.1 Penium margaritaceum | reverse complement strand
CCCCCCCCCCCCCCCCCCCCAACACCTGAATTTTGGGCTAGGCTAAATTTCTGAATACTCACTCAAATCGATCAATTCAAAGCTTGATCCTGCATGGAAAATTCCAAGAAATCCAAATCGTAACTTGGATCAGGTGTTAGATCATCCTCCGTAGTCGAACCAGGGACTACGATCAACGACATTCATGGCAAGGGGCACATAATGTCAACGCTCATAACACGAGTCACAAATGGAGAGAGAGAGAGAGAGAGAGAGAGAGAGAGAGAGAGAGAGAGAAAATGATTTGGGAAGCCTATGTATCAACAAGAGGACAAATAACATCAGCAAGTAGTGGCATGGTGTGGATACTATGCACACCAAACAGCCGAACTAATCACATGTCACTGACCATGACCAAAGAATTTCAGTATGGGTGGTCAAAGTTCACAACCCATAACACGCGTGACAAACGGTCAGAGGGGAAAACAAAGGTCTTGGACCATTGTAAGTAGTAGCACGGTGTGCCTACCATGCACAATGACCGACCAAAGTAGGCATATGTACTGCCTTTGACCAAAGAAATCCGCTGTGTATGGTCAACGTTAACAACTCATAATACAATTCACAAATGGGCAGAGGGGGAAACGATGGGTTCGGAACACCAGGTAGTAAGTAGCAAGCACAAGGACCTTCAATAAGTAGTGAACGGTGTGGTTACCATGTACAATGACCAAGCAAAGCAGGAATATGTCACTGACCATGAATAAAGAATGTCACTATGTGTGGTCAACTTTGACAACTCATAACACGAATCACAAATGTTCAGAGGGGAAACAATGGTTTGTGAATACTAGTTATTGACAAGGAAGTACAGAGACCTTCAATATGCAGTGGCACAATGTGGCTACCGTGCACAGTTACCAACCAAAGTATGCATATGTCCCTGACCATGACCAAAGAATTTCACTTCATGTGGTCAATGTTGACAACTCACAACAAGAGTCACAGAAAGTCAGAGGGGGTAACAATGGGTTAGAAACAATAGCTATCAACTAGGAAGCACAAAGACCTTCAAAAGAAAGTGACACAGTATGGCAACCATGTACATTGACAAAACAAATGTGGCATATACCACTATCCATGATGAAAAGAATTTCATAGAGTGTGGTCAACGTTGAAAACTCATGACACGAGTCACAAATGGTTAGAGGGGGAAACAATGGGTTGGGAACACTAGTTGTCAACTAGCAAGTACAAAGACCTTTATCACGAAGTTGCACCGTGTGGCTAGCGTGCATAGTGACCAACCAAATAATACATACGTCACTGACTATGACAAAAGACATCCACTTTATGTGGTCAACATTGAAAACTCATAACGCAAGCCACAGACGATCGGAGGGAGAAACAATGGTTTGAGAACCCTATGTATTGACTAGAAAGGACAAAGAACTTCTATATGTAGTGGCACGGTGTGGCTGCTATGCACACCAAACAACCAAACTAGGCATATGTCACTGACCATGACCAAAGAATTTCAAGGTGGGTGGTCATCATTCAGAACCCATAACACGAGTCACAAATGGTCCAAGGGGAAAACAATGGTTCCGGAAGATTTGTTTTCAACTAGCAAGAACAACAACCTTCAATAAGTAGTAGCACGGTGTGGCTACCATGCACAATGAAAGACAAAAGTAGGCATATCTATTGCCTCTGACCAAAGAAATCCGCAGTGTATGGTCAACGTTGAAAGTTCATAATCTAAAGACCTTTAATATGTAGTGGCGCAGTGTGGCTACCATGCACAGTGACCAGCCTTAGTATGCATATGTCACTAACCATGACCAAAGAGTTTCACTTCATGTGGTCAACGTTGAGATGTCACAACAAGGGTCGCAGATAGTTAGAGAGGGTAACAATTGTCTGGGAACACTAGCTATTAACTAGAAAGTACAAAGACTGTCAATATATAGTGACACAGCGTTGCAACCATGTACAGTGACAAACCAAAGTAAGCATATGCCACCAACCACGAACAAAAGAATTCCATAGTGTGTTGTCAACGTTGAAAACTCAGAACACAAGTCGCAAATGGTCACAGGGTGAAACAGTGGGTTCGGAACGCTAGTTATAGACTAGCAAGTACAAAGACCATTAACAAGTAGTGGCATAGTGTAGCTAGCGTGCACAGTGACCAACCAAAGGATGCAGACGTCACTGTCGATGGCCAAAGAGGTCCAATATGTGTGGTCAGCATTGACAACTCATCACATAAGTCACGAATGGGCACATGGAGAGACAATGGTTTGGGAACCCTATATGTCGACTAGAAAGGACAAAGAACGTCAATACGTAGTAGCACGGTGTGGCTACTATGTACACCGACCAAACAAACTAGGCATATGTCACTGACCATGACAAAAGCATTTCAGTGTGGGTGGTCAACGTTCACAACCCATAACACGAGTCACAAATGGTCAAAGGGGGAAACAATGGTTTCAGAAGTTTTTTTCAAGTAGAAAGTACAACGACCTTCAATAAATAGTAGCACGGTGTGGCTACCATGCACAATGACCGACCAAAGAAGGCATATGAATAGCCTTTGACCAAAGAGATCCGCTGTGTATGGTCAACATTGACATCTCATAACACGAGTCACAAATGGTCAGAGGGGGAAACAATGGTTTGAGAACACCTCGTATCAATTAGCAAGCACAAGGATGTTCAATAAGTAGTGGCACAGTATGGCTACCACGTACAATGACCAACCAAAGTATGCATATGTCACTGACCATAACCAAAGAATGTCACTATGTGTGGTCAACTTTGACAACTCATAACACGAGTCCCAAATGGTCAAAGGGGAAAATAATGGCTTGTGAATACTATTCATTGACTAGAAAATACAGAGACCTTCAATATGTAGTGGCGCAGTGGGGCTACCATGCACAGTGACCAACCAAAGTATGCATGTCTCACTCACCATGACCAAAGAATTTCACTTCATGTGGTCAACACTGACAACTCACAACAAGGGTCATAGATAGCCACAGGGGGTAACTATGGTTTGGGAATACTAGCTATCAAGTAGAAAGCAGAAAGACCCTTAGTACAATGACACGGCATGGCAACCATGTACAATGACAAACCAAAGTAGGCATATGCCACTAACCATACCAAACGAGTTTAAGAGTGTGTGGTCAGCGTTAAAAACTAATACCACGAGTCACAAACGATCACAGGGGGAAACATTGGGTTGGGAACACTAGTTATCAAGTAGCAATTACAAAGACATTCAACAAGTATTGGCACGGTGTGGCTAGTGTGCACAGTGACCAACCAAAGGATGCATACGTCAATGACTATGACCAAAGACGTCCACTACGTGTGGTCAACATTGACAACTCATGACACGAGTCACAAATGGTCAGAGGGAGAGACTATGGTTTGGGAATCCTATGTATTCACCAGAAAAGACAAATAACACACATAAGCAGTAGCACAGTGTGGCTACTATGCACACCGAACAACCAAACTAGGCACATGTCACTTACCGTGACCAAATGATTTCAACATGAATGGTCAACGTTCACAATCCATAACACGAGTTACAAACGGTCACAGGGGGTACCAATGGTCTGGGACCATCATAAGTTGCAGCACAGTGTGGCCACCGTGCACAATGACTGACCAAAGTAGGCATATGTAATGCCATTGACCAAAAAATCCGCTGTGTGTGGTCAACATTGACAACGCATAATCCGATTCACAAATGGTCAGAAGGAGAAGCAATGGGTTGGAAGCACCAGGTATCAACTAGCAAGTACAAGGGCCTTCGTTAACTGGTGACAGGGTCTTGTTACCATGTAGAGTGACCAACCAAAGTAGGCATATGTCACTGACTATGACCAAAGATTGTCACTATGTGTGGTCAAGTTTGACAACGCATAACACAAGTCACAAATGGTGAGAGGGGAAAACAATGGTTTGTGAATACTAGTTATCGACAGGCAAGTACAGAGACATTCAATATGTAGTGGCACAGTGTGGCTACCATGCACAGCGACCAACCAAAGTATGCATATGTCACTGACCATGACCAAAGAATTTCACTTCATGTGGTCAACGCTGACAACTCACAGCAAGAGTCACATATAGCCTGAGGGGGTAACAATGGTTTGGGAACACTAGCTATCAACTAGAAAGCACAAAGACCTTTAATACGTGGCGACACGGTTGGGCAACCATGTACAGTGACAAACCAAAATAGGCATATGCCACTAACTGTTGGCTTGAGGGTGAGTGTGCCCCCTGGAGGTACTCTAGCAGTGGCTAGTTCACACCACCAACTGCTTTTGAAAAGACTGCAACTGTGGAGGCAACTGGTTCCAAGGATGGCAGAAAACTGGTCAGAGATTGAGGCAATAGTTTTTGCCGGAATTGACTGGGAATGTACAGTAGATCAAGGCTTACAAGCAGTGGTTTTTTATAGCCACGGATATAAGCTTCTGGAACATCAAAGCATGCAAGATTTTGAGCTTCCTATCAGATTCCGTGGCTTCTAGAGTGCTTCTTGGTAGGCTGTCCTTTTCCCACATAGGAAGGCATCCCTTGCCTCCTGTAGAAGTTTCTGCCCCTTCCTACATTCCTCAGCTTGTTTCTATCCTGCTTCCAGCTTGCCGAAGACACCGCTGCACCACCAAGCACAAAACAAAGCCTGATGTTGACTTGCGGTCATCGACGTCACCTGCCTAGTTAGCATCAGAGTAGCCAACCAACTCGAGGGAGTCAGTCCGCTCTCCCCCTCCAAACACAAGTTGCAAATGCGTCGTTGCCTTCAAGTAGCAGAGGATTCTCTTCACGGCTTGCCAATGTAGCGGCCCCGAATCACCAACATAGCGGCTCACTTGTCCTTCAGCAAAGGCAGGGTCAGGCCGCGTCGCCACCATGGCATACATTATACTGCCAACTGCGGACTTGTACGGTACTCCAGCCATCTCCGTCTTCTTCTCCTCCATGCTCTGGCCCATGCTCGAGCTTAGATCACATGTTGTTGTCATAAGTGTGCCAATGGGGTTACACTCCGCCATGTTGTAGCGCCGGAGAATCTCCTGCAGATATGTTTATTGACCCATCTCCGGCGTATGTGCTTTGCGGTCCCTCTTGATGGTGATGCCCAGGTAGTACTCAAGCTCGCCCATGTCTGTCATCTTGAGCCGGCCCCCAAGCCGTTGTTTCAGACTCTTGAGCTCCCCCTCGTCTGAAGACACAAGGATGAGGTCATCCACGTAGTGGACAACAATTTGGTGGAGTCCTCGCTGATTACGCACGTGCACGCTGTGATCGGCCTCGTAGCGCTTTAAGCCAAGCTCACCCATGAAACTATCCATCTTGGGGTACCACATGAGCGGAGATTGCTTCTGTCCATTGAGCGACTTGCAAAGCCGGCACACCTTCCCTTGCAGCGTATCCACCCCCTCTGGCACCTCCATGTAGATTTCCTTGTCCGGGTCGCCATTGAGGAACGCGGTTTTCACGTCCATTTGGTGGATTTTTCAGTCACGTGCCACTTCTACCAAGAGGATAGTACGGATGGAAGCAAACTTGGCAACTGGTGCAAAGGTCCCGTCGTGGTGCTTCCCTTTTCTGGGCATATCTTCTCGCCAACGGCCGTGCCTTGTACCGCTCCACCTTCCCCTCCTTTGTGAGCTTCTTTCGAAAGATCCACTTGAAGCTGATGATATTCTCGCCATCCGGCCGGTCAACCAACTCCCATGTGCCGTTCTCTTCATGGGAGGCAAGCTCATATTCTATTGCTCCCTCCCACTCAGCCCCATCCTTCCGCTGCAGTGTCTCCTTTACAGATTGAGGCTCCTCTTTCCTGAAGAAGGCTTGTGAAAACCAAATCCAAATGCCCTTGTTGGCATCATACCTTTTTGTCCTTCTTCGCACACGGTTACTTGTGCGGGGCTCTTGAGGCGGTTCTTGTTGTTGCTGTCCCCTTTTGGTGCCATCCTCTCCAAGCACTTGCTCCTCCTCTCTTGGAGATCTTGGAGACATGTGTTGAATCCCCATCTCCATGTGCATCTCCGGTGCTTTGGATTCCTCGGCCAAACTGGCTAGAGTGAAGTATGGCACTCGCCCATCCCTCAGGCAATGCTCTCCGGTTGGTGGTGATGCGAGGATATCACCCTCGTCCATGTCCTCTGGCATCTCCCCCTCAAGGAGTGGCATCCACTCCCCCCTCCCTCAGAGAGATCTGCCTCCTTGTCCGTCCAATGGCTTTTCTTGTGGAATGTGACGTCACGACTCCGGACAATCTGCTGCCTCTTTGGGTCAAAGAGCCGTTATGCCTTGCTTCCGCTCTCATATCAAAGGAAAATACACCAGCGGGTACGCGGGTCCAGCTTGCTCCGTCCCTCACGTGCCTGCACCATTGCATGTGCAACACAACCAAACGTGCGGAGATGACCCACTGCCGGCTTCCTCCAGCTCCACACCTCTTGTGGCGTCTTCCACGCATAGCTCTCCTTGTCCTTCAGCGGCTTGGTCGGCCTGAGATTCATGATGTGTGCTTCTGTCATTGCCGCCTCTGCCCAATACCATTGTGTAAGGCCGGCGTCGCTCAACGTGGATCGCTTTATGTTAAGGATTGTGCGATTTGCTCTCTTTGTGATGCCATTATGTTGTGGGGAGTGTGGAGTTGTTTTCTGCCACTCAATGCCCTTGCTCTTCATCCACCCAAGGCACCCCCCATATTCACCGCCGTTGTCACTCAGGAATGTCTTCACCTTCAACTCTGTTTGCCGCTCCACATCAGCCACAAACTCCTGCACGCACGCAAGGACCTCACTCTTCTGTTTCATTGGGTAGAGGTAGAGTTTCCGGCTGTGGTCATCGATGAAGGTGAGGAAGTAACAAGCTCCACCGATGGAGCTCTCAAGCGGTCCACACACATCTCTGTGTACCACGGCCAGTTTTGCCGATGCACGCGTCCCCTTGGCGACAAACGGCTGCTGAGTTTATTTGCCAATGATGCATGGCTCACACGCGGTCTCCTTGGTTCCATCAAGGCCGCTGATTTGGAGACCCCACACCACTTCCTTCTTAGCCATCTCCTTCATGATTGATGGAGAAATGTGGCAGAGTTGGCGGTGCCATAGGTCCAGGTCTCCTCCATGCTTCGTTGCAAGGTTGGCAGCGTTGGACCCCACCCGACTGCTCAATATCTTTGCGCGTAGCAGGTACTAGTCCTCCTCCCTCTTGGCACGCGCAATCACCTCACCTTTGCCATCTTTGCGAACGACTGCCTCTTTGTTTGTGAAGAGCACCTCAAGTCCCTTGTCGATAAGGTGGCTAACGGAGAGCAGATTTGCCCCAAAGTTAGGCATATGCAGCACATCGTAAGTTATGCTCGTGACAGGTTTGCCATCCATAATTGACTCAATGCGGAAGTCACCCTCACCGGCTGCCACCTCTGTTTTTCCATTGGCCACCATCATGCATCTCTCCGAGGTGCCATATGTGACAAATGCCGCCCTGTTGCATTGCATGTGGCGGCCTGATCCGGAGTCGACGACGGCAATTCACGGATCCTTCAAGTTGGTGGAGTTGGACGCCATAAGGGCGTGCTCATCTTTCTTCCCGCCCCACTGGGACCAATCCATTTTCTTCTTGGGACAGTTGCGCGTGTAGTGGCCCTCCTTGCCACAGTTGAAGCACTCCCCCTTCTTGTCATGCTTCTTGGTGTCCTGTTAGGCACCCTTCTACTTGTCGCCTCGACCTCCACTTTAAGGATGAACCGTGTAAGCTGAACCTGATGCCGCTACACTCTCTCGACCGCCACGTCGTATCCACTCATTGCGCACGTACTCAGTAACCTTCGGGTACTTCAGCTTGTCGGAAGGCCAGCCACCAAGGACTGTGATCATGGGACTCCAACTGTATGGAAAGGCCAGAAGGAGGATCATAGTTTGCAACTGAGAGTCGACCTCCCAACCTGTGGCCATGCACTCTGCTGCGAGTGACTCAATCTGCTACATGATCTCCATGATGTCATTGCCCTCATTGGCTCGGAGGGTGACGAGGCCTTTGAAGGTGAAGAGCTGGTTGGCAAGGTTGCTTGACTGGCAGATGGAGCAGAGTTTTGACCATGCCTCTACGGCCATGGTGCATCATTGGATATGCCCAAGTTGTGGTGGGTATAACATAGACACAAGGAGCACCAATGCCTTCTTGTTGCGTTTCTTGTATGCCTCCTTCACCTCAGCCAATGCAGTCTCTAGCAGAGCAGTCCCATCTCCTTTTACAAGCTGAAGCAGTCCCTTGTCGTTGAGGAAGACCTCAAACTGCCACATCCACAAGGCAAAGCATGTCCTATCAAACTTAAGGACAGCTCAGCTGCTCTCTTGCTCATTGGTTTCCATGTCTTGCTGCTGGAAGCATGAAGTCAAGCTGGCTTTGAACCCCTTAGAGGCGTGGGCCCATAACCCTTTGTTGGCCTGAGGGTGAGTGTGCACCGTGGAGGGTCCCTAGCAGTGGCTAGTTCACACCACCAACTCTTTTTGGAGAGACTGAAACTGTGGAGGCAACTGGTTCTAAGGATGGCAAAAAACTGGTCAGAGATTGAGGCAATAGTTCTGGTCTGAATTGAATGGAAATGTAAAGTTGATCAAGGATCACAAGCATTGGCTTTTTTTAGCCACTGATACAAGCTTTCCAGAACACCAAAGCATGCCGGATTTGGAGCTTCCTAGCAAATTATATGGCTTCTAGAGTGCTCCTTGGTAGGCTGTCCTTTTCCCACATAGGAAGACATCCCTTCCCTCCTCTAGAAGCTTCTTCCCCTTCCTAGATTCCTCAGCTTGCTTCTAGTAGGAGGGAAGGTGTCCAGAAGACCAATACACCTCTAGATGCCTTGTAGGACCAGTCACCCCTTCTAGAAGGTGTGCCACCTTCCTGGACCCTCGCATAGCCTTCTAGAAACTTAAAGAGGAACTTTAGAGGTTGAGCTAGCATGCTGGCATCTATTTTCCACCTCAAAGAAAATATCCAGAGACCCCGGTTTTAGAAGCCAAACTCACCAAACCCCCCGTCGCCAAAATGTTGGGCACAGGTCGCCCCGAGTCTTATGTTTTTATCACCAAAAGCCCCGTCTTTACTTTTGTGGATACAACAAACCCCGCAATGGCCTGCGGGGTAGATTGTTGCGTTACAAGAAAACCTGACATGAGGGGTATATTGTAACATCACAATCTACCCCGTTTCCTTATTGAGTCATCTAAGGTATTTGTAGCATTTTTCATGTTATCACAACACGCCGTAAGATACAGATGGAAAAGCCACATATCGTTAGGTGTCATCTTTAAATTGCTAGCGTGTTTGTTTTTCAAACCCCCCTCCTCCCCAAATGGCGTGCAATGTATCCGTCCACCCCACCTGCATATTTGGAAGGTCTTCTTTACTTCATAACTGTTTTTCATAACAATAGCATTTTCATATTGAGAGATTACACTGAAGTCGCAAAATGGAATGTATGGACAATGACCACGTACCCGGCGGGGTACCTTGTCAGCGGCACTCTGGCTGCAGGGCGTCCTGAAATCAAAGTTTTGAAGTCATGGCTTATGGAGATCAGAAATCAAAGCACGGGGCTAATGGAGATCGGAATCCTTGGAACGGGGTGGATAGCGTTTTTGAAAATCCGGAACGGGGTACCTCGTAGCTTTGCCATTTCCACCTCCCTTGAGGCAGGGCAGCAATTGATCTTATGGGACTTGAACCTGGACCCCTGCGTGTATAGGTGGACACCGTTAACCACTAAGCCACATTGGCTTGTCTTTTTGGTGTTCCTTTTTGGAGTCCCTCCTGCCATGGTGAGAAGCATTACTCCAACATGTCATCCTCCTCATCTTCATCTCTGTTAGCATCTTCATGTGCATCCTCTGCGGCAGCATCATCGCCATTTGCATTTGCCTTGTCTTGCGTCTGTGTTGCTTTCATGGCTTTCCTTGCTGCTCGTCTTGCTGCCTTCTCCTTCTCCTCAATCTCTAGTAGCTCCTCAGCCACAGTACCATTGAGTGCCACTGGAAAATTCTTCAGTGCTGGATCGTTGATCCAGGTTTTGAGGCAGAGCAAATCCTCTACAGTCAGCTGGGGCAGAGAATGTCGAAAGTCAGTCACAAATCTGCCCCCGAGCGAGAACATGCGCTCAGAGGGTGTGCTTGTTGCTGGTACGGCCAGCACATCCTGCACTACCAAGGCAACATAGGGTTTGTGGTGCAGTTCTCCTTGTAGAATTGCAAGATGTTGTAACGCCATCCGCCTCTTGCCTCCTTCTTGTACAACTCCACCTCTTCTTTGATCGTGTCTGGCACCACCACCTGCACAGCAGGTTCTGGCTCTTTGTACAGCTCGTCCACCAGGTCTCCTAGTACGGCCTCCAGCGTGCTCTGAGGCCTCTGCTTACCGTGCCCCTTCTTTGCGCCTGCTGCACAACCACCCAGCTGTTCACTGCTGCTAGCAACTGCTGCTGTTGCGGGCATGTTGGTAGACATCGCCATCATGTCGCTTTCGTTGTCAGCATCTGCTCCTGTTGCTGCCTGTGCTGCCTCTGCTGCTGCAGCCGCAGCCCTCTGTTTGTCCTGTACCTTGGAAAAGTAGGGCTTGAAAAAATCAAGCACCTTGACCTCGAGCTCCACCGTTGACTTGATTCCCAGAAGTTGCATCAAACACACGATGGAAAAACAAGGGAAAGCAAGGGAAAGTTAGTTCACATGAGGAAGGTAAAAGAACAATGTGAATACACTCAACCAACGTCACCACCATCACCACCAACCCCTCCACCACCACCCACACCACCACCACCATCATCACCACCACCATCACCATCCCATGGAACTTTTATTACCTTGTGCACGCGGTCAAAGATTCGGAACTTGAACGGTGGATCAATCACCATCGCAACCACATGGCGGATGGTACACTTCTCAAGTATTTCTCAAGCTGTGGCATCGTCATTGGAAGACCGGAAAGCCAGCACCACTCTCTGCATCTGCCAGTTGGCAATCCAGTGCGGCCTCACACCCAAATACTTGTGATTGGCATCGGATTGTCAACCATCTGTCATGAAAGACACCCCTGAAACCACCGCCAAGAACAACTTGCAAAGCTTCTTGCAAAACGCAACAGCTCCGTTCTTCAACAGCCACGTCACTGTGATCCTACAAGAAAGGATAGCAAATGGATTGCAGTGGAGGAAAGCTTTCCGCAACCAGAACAATTCCATGCTCAAGAAACTTTGGGTTTTATCCACAACATGCTTCCATATGCAACATAGGAAATACTTCTTGTTGAAAACCAGCCCCACACGAGTGATACCGCATACAACTTGCGTGTTTGTTCCGTCCACCTCAGCTGCGGTGTCTGCAGCTTGCCTCACCTTTCTCTGGCTTGCTCCACCTTTGTCTGGCTTCCTCCACCGTTCTTTGGATTGCTCCGCCATTCCCTGGCTTGCTCCATCTTTCTCTAGCTTGCTCCACCTTTCTGTGGCTTGCTCCACCGTTTTCTTGCTTGCTCCACCGTTGTCTAGCTTGTTCCACCATTCTCTGGATTACTCCACCGTGCTCTGGCTTGCTCCACCGTTCTCTGGCTTGCTCCACCGTTCTTCCGCTTGCTCCACTGTTGATTGCCTTGCTCCACCATTCTCTGGATTACTCTACCGTTCATTGACATGCTCCACTGTTCTCTGGCTTGCTTCACTGTTCTCTGACTTGCTCCACCTTCCTCTGGCTTGCTCCACCTTTCTCTGGCATGCTCCACCTTTTCTCGCTTGTTTCACCTTTCTTTGGCTTGCTCAGCGTTTGTTTTTCTTGCTCCATCGTTCCCCAGCTTCCTCCATGATTTTCTGGCTTGCTCCACCGTTTTCTAGCTTGCTCCACTGTTCTCTGGCTTTCTCTACTTTTATGTGGCTTGCTCCAACGTTCTCTGGTTTGATCAACCTTTCTCTGGTTTGCTCCTACTTTCTTTGGCTTGCTCCATGTTTTTTTGGCTTGCTCCATCTTTCTTTGGCTTGTTCCACCTTTGTATGGCTTGCCCCACTTTTCCCTGGCTTGCTCCACCATTCTCTGACTCAATCCACCGTTATCTTGTTTGCTCCACCTTTCTCTGGCTTGCTCCATCTCTCTCTGGCTTGATCCACCTTTTTCTGGCTTGCTCTGCCTTTCTCTCGCTTGCTCCATATTTCTCCGGCTTGCTCCACCATTCTCTGGGTTGCTCCACCTTTCTCTGGCTTGCTCCACCTTTTTCTGGCTTGCTCTGCCTTTCTCTCGCTTGCTCCATATTTCTCCGGCTTGCTCCACCATTCTCTGGGTTGCTCCACCTTTCTCTGGCTTGCTCCACCTTCCTCTGGCTTGCTCCACCTTTCTCTGGCTTTCTCCACCTTTCTCCGGCTTGCTCCACCTTTCTATGGCTTGCTCCACTGTTCCCTGGTTTACGCCAACTTTCTTTGGCTTGACCCACCTTTCTCTGGCTTGCTCCACATTTCCCTGGCTTGGTCCACCGTTCCCTGGCTCGCTCCACTTTACCTGGCTCTCTCCACCTTTTCCCTGGGTTGCTCCACTGGCCCTGGCTTGCTCCACCTTTCTCCAGTTTGCTCCACCTTACTCTGGCTTGCGTAACCTTTCTCAGGCTTGTTCCACCGTTGTCTTGCTTGCTCCATTGTTCTCTGGCTGCTCCACCATTCTCTGGCTTGCTCCAGCGTACCCTGGCTTGCTCCACCTTTCTCTAGCTTGCTCCACCTTTCTCTGGCTTGCTTCACCTTTCTCTGGCTTGCTCCACTGTTCTCTGGCCTGCTTCATCGTGTTCTGGCTCGCTCCACCGTTCTCTGGCTTGCTCTACCTTTCTATGGCTTGCTCCACCTTTAGCTGGCTTGCTCCACCATTCTCTGGCTTGTTCCACTGTTCATCTGCTTGCTCCATCATTCTCTGGCTTGCTCCACCGTTCTCTCGCTTGCTCCACCGTTCTTTTGCTTGCTCCAAGTTTCACTGGCTTGCTCCGTCTTTCTCTGGCTTGCTCCACCTTCCTCTGGCTTGCTTCACCGTTCTCTGCCTTATTCCACCATTTTCTGGCTTGCTCAACCGTTCTGTTACTTGCTCCACCAATCTTTGGCTTGCTCCACCTTTCTCTGGGTTACTCCACCGTTTCCATGCTTGCTCCACCAGTCTTTGGCTTGCTCCACTGTTCTTTTGCTTGCTTCACCAGTCTCTATATTGCTCCACCGTTCTCTGGCTTGCTCCTCCGTTCTCTGGCTTGCTCCATTGTTCTTTGGCTCTCTCCTCTGTTCTCTGTCTTGCTCGACCATTCTCTGGCTTGGTCCACCGTTCTCTGGCTTGCTCCACCTTCCTCTGAATTGCTCCACTGTTCTCTGGCTTGCTCCACCGGTATCAAGATTGCTCCACCGTGTTCTGGCTTGTTTTACCGTTCTCTGGCTTGCTCCACCGTTCTCTAGCATGCTCCACTGTTCTCTAGCTTGCTCCACCTTTCTCTGGCTGGCTCCACCTTTCTCTCGCTTGCTCCTCTGTTCTCTTGCTTGCTCCACCTTTCTCTTGCTTGCTCCACCTTTCTCTAGCTTGCTCCACCTTTCTCTTTCTTAATCCACCTTTCTCTGCTTTGCTCCCTGTTTCTCTGGCTTGCTCCACCATTCCCTGCCTTGCTCCACCATTCTCTGGCTTACTCCACTGTTCTCTGGCTTGCTCCACTGTTCTCAGGCTTGCTCCACTGTTCTTTGGTTATCCTCACCTTTCTCTGGCTTCATCCACCTCTCTCTGGCCTGCTCCGTGTTCCTCAGGCTCGCTCCACCGTTGTCTAGCTTGCTCCACCGTTCTTTGGTTTACTATACTGTTTTCTGGATTGCTCTACCGTTATGTGGCTTGTAGGACCATTCTCTGGCCTGCTTCAGGGCTCGCTGGCTTGCTCCACTCTTTTCTGGCTTGTTCCATTATTCTGTGGCTTGCTCCACTGTTTTCTGGTTTGCTTCTCTAATCTGTGGCTTGCTCCACTGTTCTTTAGCTTGCTCCACTGTTCTCTGGCCTGCTCCACAGTTCTTTAGCTTGCTTCATTGTTCTTTGGCTTGCACCTCTGTTTTCTGGCTTGCTCCACTGTTCTGTGGCTTGCTCCTCCTTTCTCTGTCTTGCTCCACCTTTCTCTGGCTTGCTTCACATTTATCTGGCTTGCTCCACCTTTCTCTGGCTTGCTCCACCGTTCTCTTTCTTGATCCACTGTTCTATGGCTTGCTCCACCATTCTCTTGCTTGCTCCTTCCTTCTCTCGCTTGCTCCAATGTGTTCTGGCTTGCTCCATAGTTCGCTGGCTTGCTCCATCTTTCTCTGCCTTGCTCCACCGTTTTCTGGCTAGCTCCACCTTTCACTGGCTTGCTCCACATTTCCCTGGCTTGCTCGGCCTTCCTCTGGCTTACTCCACCTTTCTTTGGATTGCTCCACCTCTCTCTGGCTTGCTCCACCTTTCTCTGGCTTGCTCCACCTTTCTGTGGCTTGCTGTACTGTTCGGTGGCTTGCTCCACCTTTTTCTGGACTGATCCACCTTTCACTGGCTTGCTGCACCTTTCCCTGGCTTGCTCTACCGTTCTCTGGCTTGCTCCACCTTTCCATGGCTTGCTCCACCTTTCCCTGGCTTGCTCCACCGTTCTCTGACTTGCTCCACCCTTCTAAGGCTTTCTCCAACTTTTTCTTGCTTGCTCCATCTTTCTCTGGCTTGGTCCAACTATCTTTTTGGTTGCTCCACCTTTCTCTGGGTTGCTCCACCTTTCTCCGGCTTGCCCCACCGTTTTCTGGCTTGCTCCACCTTTCTTTGGCTTGATCCACTGTTTTTTGGCTTGCTCCACAAGTCTCTGTCTTGCTCATTCGTTCTCTGGCTTGTTTTACCGTTCTCTGGTTTGCTCCACCATTCTCTTGCTTGTTCCACCTTTCTCTTGCTTGCTCGACCTTTCTCTAGCTTGCTCCATTGTTCTCTAGCTTGCTCCATCTTTCTCTGGCTTGCTTCACCTTTCTCTAGACTACTCCACCTTTCTATGGCTTGCTCCACCTCTATCTGACGTGCTCCAACTTTCTCTGGCTTGCTCCACAGTTCTCTGGCTTGCTCCACTGTTCTCTGTCTTGCTCCACCTTTCACTGGCTTGCTCCATCCTTCTCTAGCTTGCCCCACCTTCCTCCGGCTTGCTCCTCCATTCTCTGTCTTGCTTCAACGTTCTTTGGCTTGTTCCACCATTTTGTGACTTCCTCCACCAATCTCTGGCTTGGTCCACCTTTCTCTGGCTTGCTCCAATGTCCTCTGGCTTGCTTTACCATTCTCTGTCCTTCTCCACCGTAATCTGGCTTGTTCCGCCATTCTCTGGATTGATTAAATTTCTCTGGCTTGCTCCAGCATTCTTTGGCTTGTTCTACCTTTCTTTGGCTTGCGTTACGTTTCTCTGGCTTGCTCCTCCTTTCTCTGGCTTGCTCCACCGTGCTCTGGCTTGCTCCACCATTCTCTGGTTTGCTCCACTATTGTCTAGCTTGCTCCACCGTTGTCTGCCTTGACCTACCATTCTCTGGATTGATCCACCGTTCCTTGACATGCTCCACTGTTCTCTGGACTGCTTCATTGTTCTCTGGCCTTTTCCACTTTTATCTGATCCGCTCCAGCTTTCTCTGGCTTGCTCCACCTTTCTCGGGCTTGCTCCACCGTTCTCTGCCTTGCTCCACCGTTATGTGGCTTACTCCACCATTTCGTAACTTAATCCACCAATCTCTGGCTTTCTCCACCTTTCTCTGGCTTGCTGCACTGTTCTCTGGCTTGCTCCATTATTCTCTGCCTTGCTCCAACGTACTATGGCTTGCTCCACCATTCTCTGGAATGCTTACCGTTCTCTGGCTTGCTCCAGCGTTCTTTGACTTGCTCCATAGTTCTCTTGCTTGTTGCACTGTCTTCTGGATTGCTCTACCTTTCTTTGGCTTGCCTCACCTTTCTCTTGCTTGCTCCACCTTTGTCTGGCTTGCTCCACCGTTTACTGAATTGCTCCACCATTCCCTGGCTTGCTCCACCTTTCTCTCGCTTGCTCCACCGTTCTTTGGCTTGCTCCACCGTTGTCTGGCTTGCTCCACCGTTCTCTGGCTTGCTCCACCGTGTTCTGGCTTGCTCCACTGTTCTCTAGCCAGCTCCACCGTTCTCTGGCTTACTGCACTGTTGTCTGGCTTTCTCCGCCATTCTCTGGCTTGCTCCACCTTTCTCTCGCTTGCTCCACCGTTCTCTGGCTTGCTCCACCTTTGTCTGGCTTGCTCCACCGTTTACTGAATTGCTCCCCCATTCCCTGGCTTGCTCCACCTTTCTCTCGCTTGCTCCACCGTTCCTTGGCTTGCTCCACCGTTGTCTGGCTTGCTCCACCGTTCTCTGGCTTGCTCCACCGTGTTCTGGCTTGCTCCACTGTTCTCTAGCCAGCTCCACCGTTCTCTGGCTTACTGCACTGTTGTCTGCCTTGCTCCGCCATTCTCTGGATTGCTCCACCGTTCTTTTACATGCTCCACTGTTCTCTGGCTTGCTTTACTGTTCTCTGACTTGCTCCACATTTCTCTTGCTTGCTCAACCTTTCTCTGGCTTGCTCCACCGTTCTTTTACATGCTCCACTGTTCTCTGGCTTGCTTTACTGTTCTCTGACTTGCTCCACATTTCTCTTGCTTGCTCAACCTTTCTCTGGCTTGCTCCACCTTTTTCTGGCTTGCTCCACCTTTCTTCGGCTTGCTCCATGTTTATTTGGCTTGCCCCGTCTTTCTCTTGCTTGCTCCACCTTTCTCTGGCTTTCTCCACCTTTCCCTGGCTTGCTCCATGGTTCCTTGGCTTGCTCCACCGTTCTCTTGCTTGCTCCACTGTTATCTGGCTTGCTCTACCTTTCTTTGGCTTGCTCCAACGTTCTTTGGCTTGATCAACCTTTCTCTGGCTTGCTCCTGTCAGAAAACGGCCCCCGGATGGAGGCAGTTCCATCGTGGCCCAACGGGTCTGCTGTGTGTTCACGGCTGTGTTTTGTGCGGGTGGTTCTGAGTCTAAGCGTGAGCTTTCTGGTCGCCTCACGCTATGTTTTTGGGAGTCAAAGGCATTTGTGAGACAGTCATTTTTGCGAAGGGAATCACACAATTTTGCATTAGTTTTGGAACATGGACATGATCTGAACATTTGTAGGACTAGTCATGAGCTCTCCAACGCACCAAACCGTGCACAATCTGGATAACCGTAGCTCCCGCTACGTAAGTCAAAACGCAGCATCCCAAACCAGCCGCTCACTCGGCGGCGCGCACCACGTCGCCCGCCGTTGCACCGTCACACATGAAGGACCCATCAAAATGCCTTTCCGGAGGCGCAGATGTCCCTATGCTTAGTGGCGGCGCCCATTGCGCCTTTGGGGTCTGTTTCGATGAGTCAATCATCGAGTTTGGTGATGGGGATTGATGTGGGTCGAAACCTGTTCGCGGACTTCCAGTCGGAATTTTGACAAAGTCCCCGAGTAACAAACTGTACTACTGAGTTTCGGACTCCAAGCCAGGATTTTGGCTTTGTCCCTCAGTAACAAACTCCACTCCTGAAATCCGGCGGATCATCCACCAGACGCCTCGGCAGTCCTTCCAGAGCAAAATCCCCAGATGGCATTTTGTTACTCGCTCTGGTCAATTATTCACCGGAAGCCAAACCGCGACCGGCTCCCAGAACCGCCGCGCACACCCCAACTTTGGAAGCCCACATCTCCCACGTTACTTGTTCGATTCCAGTGAAACAACTTCCACCGGATTCAATAACTTGCCAACGTTTATGGGCAATCCTTCATTTTAGGATCCAAGCAATCCTTGAGTCGCCAGATCCGTCGACAAGGATTTTTTGTCTCTCTGGCGGCTCGTCGGCACCTCCCGACGCCGCACTTGGGCATGCAGAGGGGCAAATCTTCAACATTCTCCCCCTTGCACCTGCCATGCCCCCTGCTCTTGCTTGCTCTCACTCATGTTCCGCTGCACCCTCCAGCCCATCATAGCTGGTCATCCCAAGCCCGGCCACGCTCAATGTGTGCCGGTCGACGCGTTGCGCTTTGGTCAAGCAATCCGCAAGCATGTTGTGCGTGCTGCAATGCTGCAGCACCACCCGCCCCTTTTTAACCATGTTCGTGCGTAATGGTAACGCACGTCAGTGTGCTTCGTCCTCCTGTGCTGCGTCGGGTTGTTGGTCAGCAAGATTGTGCCGGTGTTGTTCTCTTGCACCGCTGTTGGCTCCTGCTGCGATACGCCCAGCTCCCCCAGCAACTTGCGGAGCCACACCGCCTCCTTGACCGCCTCGGCCAGCGGGATGTACTCTGCTTTCACTGTGGAGATGGCAACGTATTCTTGCTTTCTGCTGCACCACAAGACCGCTGCACCAGCGAGGAAGAACACGTAGCCGGATGTGGACTTCCGTTTTTCCACATCGCCAGCGTAGTCTGCGTCCGTGTAGCAGACCAGACGCAAGGGGTCCGGCCGTCCCTTGCCATCGAACCTCAAGCGCGCATGCCGCGTCGCCTGCAGATAGCGGATGATGCACTTGACCGCCTGCAAGTGTAGTTGCCCTGGATTTGGCCACGTACCTGCTCACTTGGCCCACCGCGTAGGCCAAGTCTGGTTGAGTCGCCACCATGGCATACATGAGGCTGCCCACCACCGATTGGTAGGGCACCCCTGCCATATCCTCCCGGTCTTCTTTTGTTTGCCGCACCATTGCCGCACTCAGTTCATAGGTCGTGGAGACTGGACTGCCAACTGGGTTGCAGTCCTCCATGCCGTACCGCTTTAGCACCTCAGCCACGTATATGGCCTGTCCCAACTCAAGTGTGTGCACCCTCCGCTTCCGCGTAATGCTCACCCAGAGGTAGTACTCATGCTCCCCCATGTCCGACATCTGGAATCTGCTGCTCAACTGCTCTTTCAGCTGCTGTAGGCTTGGCAAATCCGTCAAGCACACAATCAGGTTGTCCACGTAGAGTGCAACGATCTGATGGAGCTGTTTGTTGCACAGCACGTACATGCTATGATCCGCCTCACAGCGGTTGAAGCCGAGTTGTACCATGAAGCTGTCCATGTGTTGGTACCAGCATCTGGGCGATTGTTTTAGCCCATACAAGGACTTCCGCAGCTTACACACCTTGCCCTCCGGAGCCTCCACCCCCTCTGGCACCTCCATGTAGATCTCTTTGTCTATGATGCCATTGTAGAAGGCCGTCTTTACGTCCATTTGGTGGAGCTCCATGTCCTTCGCGGTCGCCACCGCAAGGATCGCCCGGATGCTTGTGAACTTGGCGACGGGAGCAAATGTCTCATCGTAGTGCTCCCCCTTACACTGTGCATAACCCTTTGCCACCAGCTGCGCCTTGTATTTGCCAACCACACCCTCCTTTGTGAACTTGGTCTTAAAGACCCACTTTGAGCCGATGACCTTAGCATCTTTTGGCCTGTCAACCAGCTCCCATATATCATTTTCCGTGATGGACGCCAGCTCTGATTTGATGGCTGCATCCCATCGATCCCCTTCAGGCCGTGCAAGTGCCTCTTGCACGGTAGTCGACTCCGTTGATGCAGCCAGCATGCACCGCGTCATGCCAATCCATCGACCGGTGCTTGCGTCGAGCGCTTCCCCGCTTTTCGCTGCCTCCCGCTGTGCCGCGGTAGTTTTGGTGGCCCATCGTCACTTTGCTGCAATCCTTCCAACTCAACACGCTCCGGTGAATCATCGACCAGACGGCTTCGCGAGGATCTCTCTTCTTTAGGGGAAACATCGCCCGAACGACCGGCACGTCCGGTGGATTTTCCACCGATGCCCCAGGCACACTCTGCCGGGAGTGCGCGCCTTGGCACCCTAGGTGCCTCATCCGCCGGATCCTTCCGGTGGATGTCCTCATCAGCTTGATTGTGATCGGAGTCTTCCGGGTTGGCTGCCACCGCTGGTGCACCTTCACGCTCTGATGCCACATCCTCAACTTTGGCCTCCGCCGGCTCCTTCACGTAGTCAACAAGTTGGAACCACTCCCCCGTCTTTAGGGAGTCCACCAGGCCCGCATCGTTGCTGCTGATGGAACTGTGCTGCTCGTCGAACACAACATCTCGGCTGCGGATTACCTCCTCCTTGCGCATGTCGTAGAGCCTGTACGCCTTATGCGCGCTCTCATAGCCAAGGAAGAGATATGAATTTCTCCGCGGCTCCAGCTTGCTGTCACGCCTCTGTGCAGCCTGCACCACCACGTGCGCCTTGCACGCGAACACTTTCAAGTGTCCCCCCCTTGGCTTGCGCCCGCTCCAACCCTCCTGCGGCGTCTTCCAGCCGCTCCTCCCCTTCAGCACCGCTGTAGGAGTGAGGTTGATGGTGTAAGTCGCCGTACGCATAGCTTCCTTCCAGAAGCTTCGCGGCAATTCCGCATCCACCAACATGGTCCGTACCATGTTCAGCAGCGTCTGGTTCGCCCGCTCCGCCATGCCATTATACTGAGGCAAATACGGTGTAGTTTGTTGCCATTCAATGCCCTGCTGCTTCATCCACCCCCTACAGCCCACGTACTCTCCGCCGTTGTCGCTACGTAGCGCTCTGACTTTCCGGTCAGTCTGCCTCTCCACCGCGGCGACATACTCCTTCAGCCGGTCCAGGACCTCGCCTTTCCGCTTCATGAAGTNGCGTCTGGTTCGCCCGCTCCGCCATGCCATTATACTGAGGCAAATACGGTGTAGTTTGTTGCCATTCAATGCCCTGCTGCTTCATCCACCCCCTACAGCCCACGTACTCTCCGCCGTTGTCGCTACGTAGCGCTCTGACTTTCCGGTCAGTCTGCCTCTCCACCGCGGCGACATACTCCTTCAGCCGGTCCAGGACCTCGCCTTTCCGCTTCATGAAGTTCACAAAGGGTTTTCTGCTGTAGTCATCAGTGAAGGTGACAAAGTAATGCGCGCCGCTCTTTGACGCTGTCTTGAATGGTCCGCACACGTCGCTGTGCACGACCTCCAGCAGGATCGAGGTACGATTCACGTTCTCGTTGAACGGTTTGCGCGGCGCCTTGCCCAAGATGCAAGGCTCACTTTTTTTGTGCACTGCAGCATCTGTCGCCTCTTCCGCACCGTCCATGACGAGGCCGTGTACCAGCTCGCGCTTTGCCATCTCCTTCACGACTGTGAGTGAGGAATGCTCCAGTCGTCGGTGCCAGTGCTCCAGATCAGCTCCCCCTCCTTTGGCCAGGTTCACGGTGCGTTCCTGCACGTTTGCTGAATCTGTCGCCACGGGGATCACCTTGGTCTCCACGATGTAGAGACCTCCCTTGCGCTTAGCCTCCAGCATGGGCTCGCCGCCACCGTCCTTCCGCACGACTGCCCCTCTTCTCCTGAAGAGCACCTCGTACCCCTTGTCAGTCAGGCGGCTGACACTCAGAATGTCAGCCAAGCCAGGTACGTGCTGCACATCCTTGATGACACGCTGCATCCGCTTTCCACCAACCACCACCTCCACGTCCACATCTCCTTGGCCAGCCGCCGGCTTGACCTTGTTGTTCGCGACCACCATGGATTTGCTGGACTTGGTGTAGTTGATGAACCCGACCTTCTCAACCGGGGTATGCTCCTCCGCTCCAGAGTCAAGGCATCGCCGGTTGGCCTTCTTGATGTAGTGGTTTTGAGTGCCGTTGAAAAGCGCCTTCTTGCCTTTGGCGTCCTTGCCGCCAGCCTTTGCCTCCTCGGTGTACTCACGGGCCCAATGGCTCTCCCTGCTGCAGTTACGACACGCACCCTTCTTGGCGCCCATCTTGCCGCCGCCCTGTCCGCCGCCTCCCTTGGCCCCGCTTCCGCCACCACGTGTTTTGGTGACGAGGACCGATGAGGACGACGAGGACTCCCCGCAGCTCCGTCGTTGCGCCTCGTTGCAGATGTACTCTGCAACCGTGCCATAGGTGAGCTTGTCTTCTGCCCATCCTCCCAAGACTGTAACAAGAGGGCTCCAACTGTCACAAAGGGCCATGAGGAGGGCCATCGCCTGCAGCGTCGTGTCGATCTTCCACCCCACGTTGTTGCATTGTGAGGCAAGCGACCCGATCTGCTGCATGGCAATGATGACATCATCTCCCTCCTCGATCCTCACTATCAGCAGTTGCTTCATTGCAAAGATTTTGTTCGCCACCGACTTGGATTGATGGATGGCACATAGTTTTTGCCAAGCTTGGGCTGCCAGCTTGCAGCCCTGGAAGTAGCCCCATTGCAACTTGGCCATCCCGGACACCAGCAGCATGAGCGCCTCTGTGTTCTTCTTTGCGAAGGCCTCCTTCTGCGCTTCCGTTGCCGTCGCTTTGTTGAGGACTTCAGTTCCCTTCATGACCTCCAGCAGCCCCTTTTGTGCGAGGTGGAGCTCAAAGTGCCACCTCCATAGTCCGTAGCCAGGACCACCTGCATACTTCTGGATGGGCTGCGTCTCCTTTTGCACCATTTGCACAGTATTCAACTCCGGGACCTCAGAGCTTGACGGCAATGTCGTCCCTGACGACAGTCCCGTCCGCCGCGAAAGCCGGGAGCAATGGATAGACCGGTGAGGACTGTGGGCCCATAACCCTTTGTCAGAAAACGGCCCCCGGGTGGAGGCAGTTCCAACCTGGCCCGACGGGTCTGCTGTGTGTTCACGGCTGTGCTTTGTGCGGGTGATTCTGATTCTACGCGTGAGCTTTCTGGTCGCCTCACGCTATTTTTCTGGGAGTCGAAGGCATTTGCGAGACAGTCATTTTTACGAAGGGAATAACGCGATTTTGCATTAGTTTTGGAACATGGACATGATCTGAACATTTGTAGGACTAGTCATGAGCTCTCCAACGCACCAAACCATACACAATTTGGATAACTGTAGCTCAAGCTGCGTAAGTCAAAGCGCAGCACCCCAAACCAGCCGCTCACTCGGCGGAGCGCACCACGTCGCCCGCCGAGGCGCCGTCACACATCAAGGACCCATGAAAACGCCATTCCGGAGGCGCAGATGTCCCTATGCGTACTGGTGGCACCCCTTGCGCCTTTTGGGTCTGTTTCGATGAGTTAATCATCGAGTTTGGTGATGGGGATTGATGTGAGTCGAAACCTGTTCGCGGACTTCCAGTCGGAATTTTGACAAAGTCCCTGAGTAACAAACTGTACTACTGAGTTTCGGACACCGAGCCAGGATTTTGGTTAAGTCCCTCAGTAACAAACTGCACTCCTGAAATCCGGCGGATCATCCACCGGACGCCTCGGCAGTCCTTCCGGAGCAAAATCCTTAGATGGCATTTTGTTACTCGCTCCGGTCAATTATTCACCGGAAGTCGAACCGCGGCCGGCTCCCAGAAGCGCCGCGCACACCCCAACTTTGGAAGCCCATATCTCCCGCATTACTTGTTTGATTCCAGTAAAACAACTTCCATCGGATTCAGCAACTTGTCAACTTTCAGGGGCAATCCTTCATTTTAGGATCGGAGTAATGGTTGAGTTGCCAGATCTGTCCACGAGGATTTTCCCTCTCTCTCGCGGCTTGTCGGTGCCTCCCGACGCCGCACTTGGGCATGCAGAGGGGCAAATCTTCAACAGCTCCAACTTCCTTTGGCTTGCTCCATGTTTATTTGGCTTGCTCTATCTTTATCTGGCTTGCTTCACCTTACTATGGCTTGCTCCACCTTTCCCTGGCTTGCTCCACGGTTCGCTCGCTTGCTCCAACGTTCTCTGGCTTGCTCCACCTTTCTCTGGCTTGCTCCATCTTTCTCTGGCTAGATCCACCCTTCTCTGGCTTGCTCCACCTTTCGCAGGCTTGCTTCACCTTTCTCTGGCTTGCTTTACCTTTCTCTGGATTTTTCCACGTTTCTCTGGCTTTTGCTACCGTTCCCTGGCTTACTCAACCGTTCTGAGGCTTTCTCCAACCTTCTCTGTCTTGCTCCACCTTCCTATGGCTTGATCCATCTTTCTCTCGCTTGCTCCACCTTTCTCTGGCTTGTTCCACCTTTCTCTGGCTTGCTCCACTATTCCCTGGATTGCACCACCTTCATCTGGATTGATCCACCTTCCTCTGGCTTGCTCCACCTTTCCCTGGATTGCTCCACCTTTCTCTTGCTTTCTCCACTGTTCTCGTGCTTGCTCCACCTTTCTCTAGCTTGCTCCACCTTTCTCTGGCTTCATCCACCTTTCTCTACTTTCATTCACCTTTCTCTGGATTGCTCCAACATTCTCTGCCTTGCTCGACCATTCTCTGGCTTGCTCCACTATTCTCTGGCTGGCTCCACTGTTCTACGACTTGCTCCACTGTTTTCTGGCTATCCCCACATTTCTTCGGCTTGCTCCACCTCTCTATGGCCTGCTCCATGTTCCTCTGGCTTGCTCCACCGTTCTCTAGCTTGCTCCACTGTTCTCTGGTTTACTCTTCTGTTCTCTGGCTTGCTCCACCGTAATGTGGCTTGCGCCACCATTATCTGGCTTGCTCCAGGGTTCGCTGGCTTGCTCCTCTCTTTTCTGGCTTGTTCCACTATTTTCTGGTTTGCTGCACCGTTCTCTGGTTTGCTCCTCCAATCTCTGGCTTGCTCCAGGGTTCGCTGGCTTGCTCCTCTCTTTTCTGGCTTGTTCCACTATTTTCTGGTTTGCTGCACCGTTCTCTGGTTTGCTCCTCCAATCTCTGGCTTGCTCCACTATTTTGTGGCTTGCTCCACTGTTCTCTGGCCTGCTCTACTGTTATCTAGCTTGCTCCATTGTTCTCTGGCTTGCTCCACTGTTCTCTAGCTTGCTCCACTGTTCTGTGGCTTGCTCCATCTTTCTCTGTCTTGCTCCACCTTTCTCTGGCTTGCTCCACATTTCTCTGGCTTGCTCCACCTTTGTCTGGCTTGCTCCACCGTTCTCTTTCTTGCTCCACTGTTCTCTGGCTTGCTCCACCGTTCCTTGCTTGCTCCATCCTTCGCTCGCTTGCTCCACTGTTTTGTGACTTGCTCCACAGTTTGCTGGCTTGCTCCACCTTTGTCTGCCTTGCTCCACCGTTGTCTGGCTTGCTCCACCTTCCTCTGGCTTGCTCCACCTTTCTCTGGCTTGCTCCGCCTTCCTCTCACTTGCTCTACCTTTCTCTTGCTTGCTCCACGTTTCTCTGGCTTGCTCTACCTTTCTTTGGCTTGCTCCACCTTTTTGTGCCTTGCTCCACTGTTCGCTAGCTTGCTCCACCTTTCTCTGGCTTGATCCACCTTTCATTGGCTTACTCTACCTTTCCGTGGCTTGCTCCACTGTTCTCTTGCTTGCTCCACCTTTCCCTGGCTCGCTCCACCTTTCCCTTGCTTGCTCCACCTTTCATTGGCTTACTCTACCTTTCCGTGGCTTGCTCCACTGTTCTCTTGCTTGCTCCACCTTTCCCTGGCTCGCTCCACCTTTCCCTTGCTTGCTCCACCGTTCTCTGGCTTGCTCCACCTTTCTGTGGCTTTCTCCACCTTTTTCTTGCTTTCTCCATCTTTCTTTGACTTGCTCCACCGTTCTCTGGGTTGCTCCACTGTTCTCTGGATTGCTTCACCGTTCTTTGGCTTTCTCCACCTTTTTCTTGCTTTCTCCATCTTTCTTTGACTTGCTCCACCGTTCTCTGGGTTGCTCCACTGTTCTCTGGATTGCTTCACCGTTCTTTGGCTTTGTCCACTTTTCTCTGGCTTGCTCCGCCTTTCTCTAGCTTGCTCCACCTTTCTCTGGCTTGCTCCACCGTTCTCTGGCTTGCTCCGCCTTTCTCAGGCTTGCTCCACCTTTCTCCGGCTTGCTTTACCTTTCTCTGGATTTTTCCACCTTTCTCTTGCTTGTGCCACTATTCCCTTACTCAACTGTTCTCAGGGTTTCATCCACTGTTCTCTGGATTGCTTCACCGTTCTTTGGCTTTGTCCACTTTTCTCTGGCTTGCTCCGCCTTTCTCTAGCTTGCTCCACCTTTCTCTGGCTTGCTCCACCGTTCTCTGGATTGCTTCACCGTTCTTTGGCTTTGTCCACTTTTCTCTGGCTTGCTCCGCCTTTCTCTAGCTTGCTCCACCTTTCTCTGGCTTGCTCCACCGTTCTCTGCCTTGCTCCACCGATATGTGGCTTGCTCCACCATTTGGTAACTTAATCCACCAATCTCTGGCTTGCTCCACCTTTCTCTGGCTTGCTCCACCATTCTCTGGCTTGCTCCACCTTTCTCTGGCTTGCTCCACCATTCTCTGGATTGCTTACCGTTCTCTGGCTTGCTCCACCGATCTCTGGCTTGCTCCACCGTTCTCTGCCTTGCTCCACCGATATGTGGCTTGCTCCACCATTTGGTAACTTAATCCACCAATCTCTGGCTTGCTCCACCTTTCTCTGGCTTGCTCCACCATTCTCTGGCTTGCTCAATTGTTCTCTGCCTTGCTCCAACGTACTCTGGCTTGCTCCACCATTCTCTGGATTGCTTACCGTTCTCTGGCTTGCTCCAGCGTTCTATGAATTGCTCCACAGTTCTCTGGCTTGTTGCACTGTTCTGTGGATTGCTCTATCTTTCTTTGGCTTGCCTCACCTTTCTCTGGCTTGCTCCACCTTTGTCTGGCTTGCCCCACCGTTCTCTGGCTTGCTCCACCATTCCCTGGCTTGCTCCACCTTTCTCACGCTTGCTCCACCTTTCTCTGGCTTGCTCCACCGTTGTCTGGCTTGCTCCACCGTTGTCTGGCTTGCTCCACCGTGTTCTGGCTTGCTCCACTGTTCTCTAGCTTGCTCCACCGTTCTCTGGCTTGCTCCACCGTTGTCTGGCTTGCTCCACCGTGTTCTGGCTTGCTCCACTGTTCTCTAGCTTGCTCCACCGTTCTATGGCTTGCTGGACCGTTTTCTGCCTTTCTCCACCATTCTCTGGATTGCTCCAACGTTCTTTTACATTCTCCACTGCTCTCAGGCTTGCTTCACTGTTCTCTGACTTGCTCCACCTTTCTCTGGCTTGCTCCACCTTTCTCTGGCTTGCTCCATCTTTCTCTGGCTTGATCCACCTTTCTCTGGCTTGCTCCGCCTTTCTCAGGCTTGCTCCACCTTTCTCCGGCTTGCTTTACCTTTCTCTGGATTTTTCCACCTTTCTCTTGCTTGTGCCACTATTCCCTTACTCAACTGTTCTCAGGCTTTCTCCATCTTTCTCTGCTTTGCTCCACCTTCCTCTGGCTTGATCCATATTTCTCTCGCTCGCTCCACCTTTCTCTGGCTTGCTCCACCTTTCTCTGGCTTGCTCCACTCTTCCCTGGATTGCACCACCTTTCTCTGGATTGATCCACCTTTCTCTAGCTTGCTCCACCTTTCCCTTGCTTGCTCCACCTTTCTCTTTCTTTCTCCACCGCTCTCTTGCTTGCTCCACCTTTCTCTAGCTTGCTCCACCTTTCTCTGGCTTCATCCACCTTTCTCTGCTTTGATCAACCTTTCTCTGGCTTCCTCCAGCATTCTCTGGCTTGCTCCACCATTCTCTAGCTTGCTCCACTATTCTCTGGCTTGCTCCACTGTTCTACGGCTTGCTCCACTGTTCTCTGGCTATCCCGGCCTGGGTATGTTGACACATCGCACCGAAATCTTAGTAAACTTGTCGTTGTGCAGCTTGATGTTCCCCCCAGTCTTCATGCGGATGGTACCAATCTGGAGCTCTGCCTCTTCCAGGCTCGTGAGGTCGAGGTGCTTGGTCATTCTGCTCGCCAATGAGTAGTGGCACAGTGTGGCTATCATGTACAACGACCAACCAAAGTAGGCACGTGTCACAGACCATGTCCAAAGAATGTCACTATGTGTGGTCAACATTGACAACTCATAACACGTGTCACAAACGGTCAGAGGGGGAAACAATGGATTGTGAATACTAGTTATCAACTAGCAAGTAGAGAGACCTTCAATATCTAGTGTCACAGTGTGGCTACCATGCACAGTAACCAACCAAGGATACATATGTCATTGTTTATGACCAACGAAGTTCACTTAACGTACTCAAAGTTGATAACTCACAACAAGAGTCAAAGATAGTTAGAGGGGGTAACAATGGTTTTGGAACACTAGATATTAACTAGAAAGCACAAAGAACTTCAATACGTAGTGACACAGCGTGGCAACCATGTACAATGACAAACCAAAGAAAGCATATGCAACTAACCATTACCAAAGGAATTTCACAGTGTGTGGTCAACATTGAAAACTCATAACACGAGTCATAAATGGTCAGAGGGGAAAACAATGGGTTGGGAATGCTAGTTATCAACTAGCAGGTACAAAAACATTCAACAAGTAGTGGCATGTTGTGGCTAGCGTGTACAGTGATTAACCAAAGGATGCATGCGTCATTGTCTATGACCAAAAAACTCCACTATGTGTGGTCAGCATTGAATACTCGTAACACGAATCACAAATGGTTGGAGGGAGACACAATGGTTTGGGAACCCTATGTATTGACTAGAAAGGACATATAACGTCAATGCATAGTGGCACACTGTATCTACTATGCACACCAAACAACCAAACTAGGCATATGTCACTGACCATGACCAAAGCATTTCAGTATCGGTGGTTAAGGTTCACGACCCATAACACGAGTCACAAATGGTCAGAGGGGGAAACAATGGTCTTGGAATGTACGCTTTCAAGTAGCAAAAACAACGAACTTCAGAAAGAAGTAGCACGGTGTGGCTACCATGCACAATGACCAACCAAAGTAGGCATATGTATTCCCTTTGACCAAAGAAATCCGCAGTGTGTGGTCAACATTGACAACTCATAATACGAGTCACAAATGGTCAGAGGGGACAACAATGGTTTGGGAACACCAGGTGTCAACTAGCAAGCACAAGGACCTTCAATAAGTAGTGGCACGGTGTGGCTACCACATGCAATGACCAACCAAAGTAGGCATATGTCATTGACCATGACCAAAGAATGTCACAATGCGTGGTCATTCTTGACAACCCAGAGCACGAGTCCCAGATGGTCACACGGGGAAACAATGGCTTGTGAATACTAGTTACCGACTAGCAAGTACAAAGACCTTCAATATGTAGTGGCACAGTGTGGCTACCATGCACACTGACCAGCCAAAGTATGCATATGTCAATGACCATGACCAAAGAATGTCACTTCATATGGTCAACGCTGACAACTCACAACAAGAGTCACATATAGCCAGAGGGGATAACAATTGTTTGGGAACACTAGCTTTCAACTAGAAAGCACAAAGGCCTTTAATAAGTAGTGACACGGCGTAGCAACCATGTACAGTGACAAAACGAAGTAGGCATATGCCATTAACCATAACCAAACGAATTTCACAGTGTGTTGTCATTGTTGTAAATTCATAACACTCGTAATAGAAGTCACAAATAGTCAGAGGGGGAAACAATGGGTTGGGAACACTAGTTATCAATTAGCAAGTACAAAGAGCTTGAACAAGTAGTGGCACAGTGTGGCTAGCGTGCATGGTGACCAACCAATAGATGCATATGTCACTGACTATGACCAAAGAAGTCCAATATGTGTGGTCAACATAAGGAACTCATGATATGAGTCACAAAGGGTCAGGGGGAGAGACAATGGTTTGGGAACCCTATGTAGCAACTAGAAAGGACAAATATCTTCAAGAAGTAGTGGCACGGTGTGGCTACTATGCACACCAAACAACCAAACCAGGCACATGTCACTAACCATGACCAAATAAATTCAATATGGGTGGTCAACGTTCACAACCCATAACACAAGTCACAAACGGTCAGAGGGGGGGGGGGGGAGAAACGATGGTCTCGAACCATTGTAAGTAGTAGCACGGTGTGGCTACCATGCACAATGACCGACCAAGTAGGCATATGTACTGCCTTTGACCAAAGAAATCCGTTGTGTGTGGTCAACATTGACATCTCATAATTGGATTCACAAATGGTCGGAGGGAGAAACAATTGTTTAGAAACACCAGGTATCAACTAGAAAGCACAAGGAACTTCAATAAGTAGTGAAACGGTGTGGTTACCATGTACATTGCCCATCCAAAGTAGGCATATGTCACTGACCATGAGCAAAGCAAGTCAGTATGTGTGGTCAACTTTGACAACTCATAACACAAGTCACAAATGGTCAGAGGGGAAAACAATCCTTTGTCAGTACTAGTTATGGACTAGCAAGTACAAAGACCTTCAATATGTAGTGGCACAGTGTGGCTACCATGCACATTGACCAACCAAAGTATGAATATTTCACTGACCATGACCACAGAATTTCACTTCATGTGGTCAACGTTGACAGCACACAACAAGAGTCACAGATATTCAAAGAAGGTAACAATGATTTGGGAACAATAGCTATCAACCAGAAAGCACAAAGATCTTCAAAACGTAGTGGCACGGTGTGGAAACCATGTACAGTGACAGAACAAAGTAGGCATATGCCACTAACCATGACCAAAAGAGTTTCACAGTGGGTGGTCAACGTTGAAACCTTATAACACGAGTCACAAATGGTCAGAGGGGGTAATAATGGGTTGGGAACACTAGTTGTCAACTAGCAAGTACAAAGACCTTTAACAAGTAGTGGCACCATGTGGATAGCGTGCACAGTGACCAACCAAAGGATGCATACATCAATGGCTATGACCAAAGAAGTCCACTATGTGTGGTCAGTATTGAAAACTCATAACACGAGTCACAAATGGTCAGAGGGAAAGACAATGGTTTGAGAACCCTATGCATCAACTAGAAAGGACAAAGATCGTCTATGTGCAGTAGCATGGTGTTGCTGCTATGCACTTCAAACAACAAAACTAGGCATGTGTCACTGACCATGACCAAAGAATTTCAATATGGGTGGTCAACGTTCACAACCCATAACACGAGTCACAAATGGTCAGAGGGGGAGAGAATGGTTTTTGATTATTCATTTTCAACTAGCAAGGACAACAACCTTCAATAAATAGTAGCATGGTGTGGCTACCATGCACAATGACCGACCAAAGTAGGCATATGTACTGTCTTTTACCATACAAATCTGCAGTGTGTGGTCAACGTTGAAAGTTCATAATACGCGTCGCAAATGGTCAGAGGGGGAAACAATGATTTGAGAACACCAGGTATCAACTAGCAAGCAGAAGGACCTTCAACAAGTAGTGGCACGGTGTGGCTACCATGTACAATGACCATCCAAAGTAGGCATGTGTCACTGACCATGGCCAAAGAATGTCACTATGTGTGATCAACTTTGACAACTCATAACACGAGTCACAATTGGTAAAAGGGCAAAACAATGGTTTGTGAATACTAGTTATCGACTATCAAGTACAAATACCTTCAATATGTAGTGGCACAGTGTGGCTACCATGCACAGTGACCAGGAAAAGCATGCATATGTCACTGACCATGACCAAAGAATTTCACTTCACGTGGTCAACGTTGACAACTCACAACAAGAGTCACACATAGTTAGAGGGGGTAACAATGGTTTGGGAACACTAGCTACTAACTAGAAAGCACAAAGACCTTCATTACGTAGTGACACAGTGTGGCAACCATGTACAGTGACAAACCAAAGTAAGTATATGCCACTAACCATGACCAAAAGAATTTCACAGTGTGTAGTCAACATTGAAAACTCATAACACGAGTCACAAATGGTCTGAGGGGGAAAAAATGGGTTGGGAACGCTAGTTATAATATAACAAGCACAATGAACTTAAACAAGTAGTGGCACGGTGTGGTTCGCATGCACAGTGACCAACCAAAGGATGCATAAGTCACTGTCTATGACCAAAGAAGTCCACTATGTGTGGTCAGCATTGACAACTCATGACACGAGTGAAAAACGGTCAGAGGGCAAGATGATTGTTTGGGAACCCTTTGTTTGGACTAGAAAGGCAAAAGAACGTCAATACGTAGTGGCACGGTGTGGCTACTATGCAACCGAACAACCAAGCTAGGCATATGTCACTGACCATGACCAAAGCATTTCATTATGGGTGGTCAACCTTCACAACCCATAACACGAGTAACAAATGGTTAGAGGGGGAAACAATGGTTTCAGAATATTTGTTTACAAATAGCAAGTTCAACAACCTTCAATAAGTAGTAGCACGGTGTGGCTACCATGCAAAATGACCGACCAAATGAGGCATATGTACTGCCTTTGACCAAATAAACATGTTGTGTTTGGTCAACATTGATAACTCAGAATACGGGTCACAAATGGTCAAAGGGGGGAAACAATGGTTTGGGAACACCAGGTATCAACTAGGAAGCACAAAGACCTTCAATATGTAGTGGCACAGTGTGGCTACCATGCATAGTGACCAACCAAAGTATGAATTTGTCACTGACCATGACCAAAGAATTTCACTTCATGTGGTCAACGCTGACAACTCACAACAAGAGTCACTGATAACCAGAGGAGGTAACAATGGTTTAGGAACACTAGCTATGAACTACAGAAAACAAAGACCGTTAGAATGTAGTTACAAGGCGTGGAAACCATGTACAGTCACAAACCAAAGTAGGCATATGCCTATAACCATGACCCATTGAATTTCACTCTGTGTGGTCAACGTTGAAAACTCATAACATGAGTCACAATCGGTCAGAGGGGGAAACAATGGGTTGGGAACACTAGTTATGAACTAGCAAGTACAAAGTGTCAGAAGAATGCAGGCATGAGAATTGTAGTAGCACAAGCAAGCAGAAGCATCAAAACATCCATGAGTGCGTCAGCAAAGTGACGTAAGGGAGAGCGGTCCCGAGGAGTTAGTCGCAGAGCTTGTCAGAGGCGGAGGTTCAAAGGAGATGAGGTAGACAAGTTGTTGAGAGCGAGAGAGAACAAGAGCGAGATGAGTGATGGCTGGTTCAGAGCTGAGCGAAGGAACGAGAGTGACAGAGCCAAGAGCTGAGAGATGTGAGAGGTTGGCAAAGGCAAGGTATGCGAGATGTGAGTAGAGCCAAGACACGGCGGCAAAGCCGCGGAACCAAAGGGGAACAGGATGGGAATAACTGTTCTGGTTAGCTTGAGGGAATGAACATCCTTGGTATAAAAGGCAGAACAGAACAAATGAGCAGGACAATGGCTTCTTTCTGCTAGCCGGACGCGGGTGACAAGTGTCACTTTATTTGGGGATTACTCAGTCGAGTGTCCTTTTGGTCGGTCTATGACGGTTAAGGGCTTCTTTGGAACTATCACCAAGGTAGTTCTTGCTGAAGCTAAACCTTTATTGAGAGCATTCATACAAACACCGTAGTGAGATACCAAGGCCTTGTTGTGGTCATCTTCTCTTTATTTTGACACTCCCCGTGAAGATGAACACCCATACAAGTTAATGAGTCTGTCCTTAGGGAGGGAGAAGTTGAGAACACCGGCGGGAGTGGAAGTGCAGTGAGTGGAGGCCGATTTGGAAAGGGAGGAATCTCTCCCAGGGTGATCTGCTGCGGGTTGTTGGTGGTGAGATGATGGAGAAGATGCCCTTGTCTGCATCGTTGCTTCATGGTGTCGAGGACAGACTGTAGTGTGCCCACACCAGGAGTATGAGCTTGAAGGATGTCATGGAAAGAGTGGTCAGTAGAGAGGTAAAGGAGGCCAAGGACCATTTCTTCTGCACTGAACCATTGTTTCTGGTAGCGCTCGAGTGAGGCAGTGGTGGGAAACTGGGCTTGTGTATGGCCGACAAAGGGCTGAAAATGCAGGAAGTCTTCTGGCTTGGTGTGAAGAGGGACGGCACAATGAATCATGGTCAGATAGAAGTCCTTTCATTCTGCATAGTTGTGTTGCCCAAGGTCATTGAGATGGAGGATGCTGGAGGTGGGGATGAGAGGTGCGATGATGGAGAGAGCTAGGTGCATCCATGGCGGCATTGAGTAGTGAGCAGGGTGTAGATGCCAGGTGAATGTGAGCGTTGGTGAGAAGAGTAGAGGTTGCTGGCAATGCTAGTGAGTCGGAGCTGATGTTGTGCCGATGGAAGATGCTGATAGGTTTGTCTTGGTGGTAAGTTGTATGTCCTGGTGCGACCAAACAGGTTCTTTTGCCGAGTGATGGAGGAAGGAATAACGAAATGGGTGCAGGGTCGGAACCTTGTGCACCAAGGAAGATTCGGTGTGGGCGTAGGTTGTCGCGGGACGGGCGATGTGACCAGGTGGATCCTTGTGCCGAGAAGAAGGCAATGCGGAGAGCGGAGGTAGAATTGATGATTGAGTGGGCGCAGGGGCAAAACCACGTGCGTGGCTGAGATAGGGGGATATGATGCAGCAAGGGGAAGGCAGATGCCAACGCACCGCGAGAAATCTGTTGCCGGCGTGGGTGCAGGCTGCAAAGCGGGCAGCTAGCTTGTGCAGATCCTTGTGTTGGCCACGGATGCTGATGATTTACTGATGAAAAGGCCAAGGTTGATGATGATTGAGAGTGCGCAAGGATGAGCCGTGTGCACTACAGAAGGTATTCAACGTGGGTGCAGGTCGTCGCGCAATGGGCGATGCAGCCGGGCAGATCCTTGTGCCGAGCGGAAAACGATGTGGAGGAATGAGGAGGCGGCTGAAGACTGAGTGGACGCAGGGTTAAAACCTCGTGCGCTTGCGGAGCAATGCAGATGATGAATGAAGCTGATAAAGGAAGGGCGGCCCAGGGTCAAGGCAGGTGAAGTATAGGGTACTGATGAGGAAGGCGAAGGTAATGGGAGGTAGTAGATGGAGGATGGCAGGAGACTTCTCGGAAGTTGACGGCAAGCAGCGGCTCGGGAGCAGCTTGCTGCTGTTGTGGACGACGAGTCACCAGTAGCTGGCGACGGGCGCAGAATGGACGTAGGGCTTCCTCAGGATGACGAGGCGTTTTTTAAGCGCGGGGAACACTCCAAGCGGTTCTGCTAATGTCAGCTGCAGGCTAAGCAGAGAGGCGTGAAGCAACGATGGCAGCGCAAGAGGAATGCAGACCCACGCAGCGAAGTGATGATGGCGACAGAGCAATGACTCGGTCACGGGGCACCAGGTGATGTTGCCTGGTGCTCCGATACCATGTCAGAAGAATGCAAGCATGAGAATAGAAATAGTAGAAGCAGGTAGAAGCATTGGAACATCCACGAGTGCATCAGCGAAGTGACGTAAGTGAGAGCGGTCCCGAGGAGTTAGTCGCAGAGCTTGACAGAGGCCGAGATTCAAAGGAGACAAGGTAGACAAGTTGTTGAGAGCGAGAGAGAAGAAGAGCAAGATGAGTGATGGCTGGTTGAGAGCTGAGCAAAGGAACAAGAGTGACGGAGCGAAGAGCTGAGAGCTATGAGAGTCTGGCAAAAGGAATGTATGCAAGATGTGAGCAGAGCAAAGACACGGCGGCAAAGCCACGGAACCAAAAGGGAAAAGGATCGGAATAACTGTTCTGTTTAACTCAAGGAAATAAACATCCTCGGTATAAAAGGCAGAACAGAACAAATGAGCAGGACAACGGCTTCTTTCCGCTAGCCGCATGCGGGTGACAGATGTCACTTTATTAGGGGATTACTTGATCAAGTGGCCGTTTGGTTGGTCAATGACCATAAACGGCTTCCTCGGAAGTAACACCAATGTAGTTATTGTTCAAGCTGAACCTTTATTGAGGGGACTCATATAAACACCGGAGTGAGATACCAGAGCCTTGTTATGGTCATCTTTGCTTTATTTTGACACAAATACCTTCAACAAGTAGTGGCACGGTGTCGCTAGCGTTCACAGTGACAACCCAAGATATGCATACCTCACTGACTATGACCAAAGAAGTCCACTATGTGTGGTCAACATTGACAACTCATAACACAAGTCACAAATGGTCAGAGGGAGAGGCATTCATTTGGGAACCCTATGTATTGACTAGAAAGGACAAATAACTTCAATAAGTAGTGGCACGGTGTGGTTACTATGCACACCAAACAACCAAACTAGGCACATGTCACTGACCATGACCAAAGAATTTCAATATGTGTGGTCAACGTTCACAACCCATAACACGAGTCACAAACGGTCAGAGGAGGGAAAGATGGTCTCAAACCATTGTAAGTAGTAGCACGGTGTGGCTACCATGCACAGTGACTGACCAAAGTAGGCATATGTACTGCCTTTGACCAAACAGATCCGCAGTGTGTGGTCAACGTTGACAACTTATAATACGATTCACAAATGGTCATAGGGGGAAGCAACGACTTGGGAACACCAGGTATCAACTAGCAAGCACAAGGACATTCAATAAGAAGTGGCACGGTGTAGTTACCATGTACAATGACCAACCAAATAAGGCATATGTCCCTGACCATTACCAAAGAATGCTACTATGTGTAGTAAACTTTGACAACTCATAACACCAGTCACAAATGGTGGGAGGGGGAAACAATGGTTTGTGAATACTAGTTATCGACCAGCAAGTACAGAGACCTTCAATATGTAGTGGCAGAGTGTGGCTACCATGCACAGTGACCAACCAAAGTATGCATATGTCACTGACCATGACCAAAGAATTTCACTTGATGTGGTCAACGCTGAAAACTCACAAGAGTCACAAATAGCCAGAGGGGGTAACAATGGTTTGGGAACACTAGCTATCAACTAGAAATCACAAAGACCTTTAATACGTAGTAACACGGTGGAGAAACCTCGTAGAGTGACAAACCAAAGGAGGCATATGCCACTAACCATGACCAAGCAAATTTCACAGTGTGTAGTCAACGTTGAAAACTCATATCACAACTCACAAGTGGTCAGAGGGGAAATCAATGGGTTGGGAACACTAGTTATCAACTAGCAAGTACAAAGACCTTTAAGCAGTAGTGGTACCGTGTGGCTAGCATGCACCGTGACCAACCAAAGGATGCATACGTCACTGACTATGACCAGGAAGTCCACTATGTGTGGTGAACATTGACAACTCATAACACGAGGCACAAATAGTCAAAGGGAGAGAAAATGGTTTGAGAACCCTACTTATCAATTAGAAAGGACAAAGAACTTCTATACGTAGTGGCACTGTGTGGCTGCTATGCACACCAAACAACAAAACTAGGCATATGTCACTAACCATGACCAAAGAATTTCAATATGGGTGGTCAACGTTCACAATCCATAACACGAGTCACAAATGGTAAGAGGAGGTAACAATAGTTTCGGAGTATTTCTTTTCAACAACCAAGGACAACAACCTTCAATAAGTAGTAGCATGGTGTGGCTACCATGACCGACCAAAGTAGGCATATGTACTGCCTTTGACCAACGAAATCCATTGTGTGTGGTCAATGTTGAAAGTTCATAATACGCGTCCCAAATGGTCAGAGGGGGAAACAATGGTCTGGAAACACCAGGTATCAACTAAAAAGCATTAGGACCTTTAATAAGTAGTGGCAGAGTGTGGCTACCATGTACAATGACCAACCAAAGTAGGCATGTGTCACTGGCCATGACCAAAGAATGTCACAATGTGTGGTCAACCTTGAAAACTCATAACACGACTCACAAATGTTCAGAGGGGGAAACAATGGTTTGTGAATTCTAGTTATCGACTAGCAAGTACAAAGACCTTCAACATGTAGTGGCACAGCGTGGCTACCATGCACAGTGCCCAGCCAAAGTATGCAAATGTCACTGACCATGACCAAAGAGTTTCACTTCACGTGGCAGACGTTGACAACTCACAACAAGAGTCACAGATAGCTATAAGGGATAACAATAATTTGGGAATACTAGCTATTAACTAGAAAGCACAAAGACCTTCAATACGTAGTGAAACAGCGTGACAACCATAAACTGTGACAAACCAAAGTGAGCACGTGCCACTAACCATGACCAAACGAATGTCACAGTGTGTGTTCAACGTTGAAAACTCGTAACACGAGTCGCAAATGTTCAGAGTGGGAAATAATGGGTTGAGAACACTAGTTATCAACTAGAAAGTACAGAGAAGTTCAACAAGTAGTGGCACCGTGTGGCTAGCGTGAACAGTGACCAACAAAAGGATGCATATGTCACTGACTATGACCAAAGAAGTCCAATTTGGTTGTTTAGCATTGACAACTCATAACACATGTCACAAATGGTGAGAGGGAGAGACACTGGTTTGGGAACCCTATGTATCAACTAGAAAGGACAAAGAATGTCAAGACGTAGTGGCACGGTCTGGCTACTATGAACACCAAACAACCAAACTAGGCATATGTCACTGACCATGACCAAACAATTTGAATATGAGTGGTCAGCGTTCACAACCAATGACACGAGTCACAAATGGTCAGAGGGGGGAACAATGGTTTCGGAATATTCGTTTTCAACTAGCAAGGACAACAACCTTCACTAAACAGTAGCACGGTATGGCTACCTTGCACAATGACCAACCAAAGTACGCATATGCATTGCCTTTGTCATTTTGTCAATTTGTGTGGTCAACTTTGACAACGTATAACCAAAAATCCGCTGTGGTTGGTCAAGGTTGAAAGTTTATAATACGAGTCACAAATGATAAGAGGGGGAAACAATGGGTCGGGAACACAGGGTATCAACTATAAAGCATTAGGACCTCCAATCAGTAATGGCACGGTGTGGCTACCATGTACGATGGCCAACCAAGGTAGGCATGTGTCACTGACCATGACCCAATAATTTCACTTCACGTGGTCAACGTTGACAACTCACAACAAGAGTCACAGATAGCTAGAGGGAGTAACAATAGTTGGAAACACTAGCTATTAACTAGAAAGCAGAATGACCTTCACTATGTAGTGACACAGCATGGCAACCATGTTTTGTGACAAACCAAAGTAAGCATATGCAACTAAACATGACCAAACGAATTTCACACAGTGTGGTCAATGTTGAAAACTCATAACACGAGTCACAAATGGTCAGATGGGGAACAATGGGTTGGGAAAGCTAGTTATCAAATAGCAAGTACAAAGACGTTCAACAAGTAGTAGCACGGTGTGGCTAGCGTGCACAATGACCAACCAAAAGGATGCATACGTCAGTATCTTTGACCCCAAAAGTCCACTATGTGTGGTCACCGTTGACAGCTTATAACACGAGTCATAAATGGTCAGAGGGGGAGACAATGGGTTGGAAACCCTGTGTATCGACTAGAAAGGACAAAGAATGTCAATAGGTTGTGGCATGGTGTGGCTACTATGCACACCGGACAACCAAACTAGGCACAGTGACCAACCAAAGTATGCATATGTCACTGACCATGACCAAAGAATTTCACTTCATGTGGTCAACGCTGACAACTCACAACAAGAGTCACCGATAGCCGGAGGGGGTAACAACAGTTTGGGAACTCTAGCTATCAACTAGAAAGCACAACAACCTTGAACATGTAGCTACACAGCGTGGCAACCATGTACAGTAACAAACCAAAGTAGGCATATGCCACTAACCATAACCAGACACATTTCACAGTGTGTGGTAAACAATGAAAACTCATACAAAAACACAAATGGTCAGAGGGGGAAACAATGGGTTGGGAACTCTAGGTATCAACTAGCAAGTACAAAGACCTTCAACAAGTAGTGGCACGGTGTGGCTAGCGTGCACAGTTACCAACCAATAGATGCATACGTCAGTGACTATGACCAAAGAAGTCCACTATGTGTGGTCAACTTTGACAACCCATAATACGAGACACAAATGGCCAGAGGGAGAGACAATGGTTTGGTAACCCTATGTATGGACTATAAATGACAAATAACTTCAATACGTAGTGGCACGGTGTGGCTACTATGCACACCAAACAACCAAACAAGGCACATGTCACTGACCATTACCAGAAAATTTAAGTATTGGTGGTCAACGTTCACAACCCAGAACACAAGTAACAAACGGTCAGATGGGGAAACAATAGTCTTAGACCATTGCAAGTAATAGCACGGTGTGGTTACCATGCACAATGACCCACAAAAGAAGGCATATGTATTGCCTTTGATAAAAGAAATCCGCAGTTTGTGGTCAATATAGACAACTCGTAATACAATTCACAAATGGTCAGACAGGTAAACAATGGTTTGGGAACACCAGTTATCAACTAGCAAGCACACGGACATTCAATAAGTAGTGGCACGGTGTGGTTACCATGTAGAATGACCAACCAAAAAAGGTATATGTCACCGACCATGACCAAAGAATGCTACTATGTGTGGTCAACTTTGACAACTCATAACACGAGTCACAAATGGTCAGAGGGGAAAACAATGGTTTGTGAATACTAGTTATTGACTAGCAAGTACAGAAACCTTCAATATGTAGTGGCAGAGTGTGGCTACCAAGCACAATGACCAACCAAAGTATGCATATGTCACTGACCATGACCAAAGAATTTCACTTCAGGTGGTCAACGTTGACAACTCACAACAAGAGTCACAGATAGTGAGAGAAGGTAACAATGGTTTGGGAATACTAGCTATTAACTAGAAAGCACAAAAACTTCAATACGTAGTGACACATAGTGGCAACCATGTACAGTGACAACCCAAAATAAGCATATGCCACTAACCATGATCAAACAAATTTCACTGTGGGTCGTCAAAGCTGATAACTGATAACACGAGTCACAAATGGTCAGAGGGGGAAACAATGTGTTGGAAACGGTAGTTATCAAATAGCAAGTACAAAGACCGTCAACAAGTAGTAGCACGGTGTGGCCAGCGTACACAGTGACCAACCAAAGGATGCATACGACACTGTCTATGACCAAAGAAGTCCACTATGTGTGGTCAGCATTGACAACTCATAAAACGAGTCACAAATGGTCAGAGGGAGAGAAAATGGTTTGGGAACCCTATGTATCAACACGAAAGGACAAACAATGTCAATATATAGTGGCACGGTGTGGCTACTATCCACACCAGACAACCAAACTAGGCATATGTCACTAACCATGACCAAAGCATTTCAATATGGGTGGTCAACGTTCACAACCCATGACACAAGTCATAAATGGTCCGAGGGGGAAACAATGGTTTTGGAATATTTGTTTTCAAGTAGCAAGTACAATGACGGTCAATAAGTAGTAGCACAGTGAGGCTACCATGCACAATGACCGACCAAAGTAGGCAGATGAATTGCCTTTGACCAAAGAAATCCGCTGTGTGTGGTCAACATTGACAACTCATAACATAAGTCACAAATGGTCAGAGAGGGAAACAGTGGTTTGGGAACACCAGGTTTCAACTAGCAAGCACAGGGACCTCCAATAACTAGTGTTATGGTGTGGCTACCACGTACAATGACCAAACAAAGTAGGCATATGTCACTGACCATGACCAAAGAATGTCACTATTTGTGGTCAACTTTGGAAACTCAAAATACAATACACAAATGGTCAGAGGGGGAAGCAATGGCTTGTGAATACTAGTTATCGACTATCAAGTACAAAGACCTTTTAATATATAGTGGCACGGGGTGGCTACCATGCACAGTGACCAACCAAAGTATGCATATGTCACTGACCATGACCAGAGAATTTCACTTCATGTGGTCAACGTTGACAACCCACAAAAAGAGTCAGACATAGCTAGATGGGGTAACAATGGTTTGGGAACACTAGCTATCAGCTAGAAAGCACAAAGACCTTTGAAATGTAGTTACATGACGTGGCAACCATGTACAGTGACAAACCAAAGTAGGCATATGCCACTAACCATGACCAAACAAATAGTTAATGGGGGGAACAATGGGTTGAGCAAACTAGTCATCAACTAGCAAGTACAAAGACCATCAAAAAGTAGTGGCATGGTTTGGCTAGTGTGCACAGTGACCAACCAAGAGATGCATACATCACTGAATATGACCAAAGAAGTCCACTATGTGTGGTCAAAATTTACAACTCATAACACGAGTCACAAATGGTCAGAGGGAGAGACCATGATTTGGGAACCCTATTTATCCACTGGAAATTTAAAAAAAAAACTTCAATAAGTATTGGCACAGTGTGGCTATTATGCACACTGAACAACCAAACTAGGCACATGTCTCTGACCATGACCAAAGAATTTCAATATGGCTGGTCAACGTTCACAACCCATAAGACGAGTCACAAATAGTGAGAAAGGCAAACAATGGTCTCAGACCATTGTAAGTAGTAGCACGGAATGGCTTCCATGCACAATGACCGGCCAAAGTAGGCATATGTAATGCCTTTGACCAAAGAAATCTGTTATGTGTGGTCAACATGACAACTCATAATACGATTCACAAATGGTCAGAGGGGGAAACAATAGTTTTGGAACACCAGGTATCAGCTAGCGAGCACATGGACCTTCAATAAGTAGTGGCACTGTGTGGCTACCATGTACAATGACCAACCAAAGAAGGCATATGTCACTGACCATGGTCAAAGTATGCTACTTTGTGTGGTCAGTTTTGACAACTCATAACACGTGTCACAAATGGTCAGAGAGGGAAACCATGGTTTGTGAATACTAGTTATCGACTAGCAAGTATAGAGACCTTCAATATGTAGTGGCACAGTGTGGCTACCATGCACAGTGAACAGCCAAAGTATGCATATGTCATCGGACATGACCAAATAATTTCACTTTATGTGGTCAAGGTTGACAGCTCACAACAAGGGCCACAGAAAGTCAGAGGTGGTGAGAATGGTTTGGCAACACTAGCTATCAACTAGAATGCACAATGACCTTTAAAACATAGTAACACAGCGTTGCAACCATGTACAGTGACAAACAAAGTAGGCATATGCCACTTACCATGACCAATAGAGTTTTACAGTGTGTGGTCAATGTTGAAAACTCATAATACGAGTCAAACATGGTCAGAGGGGGAAACAATGGGTTCAAAACACTAGTTATCAACTAGCAAGTACAAAGACCTTTAACAAGTAGTGTCACGGTGTGGCTAGCGTGCACAGTGACCAACCAAAGGATGCATGCGTCACTGACTATAACCAGAGAAGTGTATTGTGTGTGGTCAACGTTGACAACTCATAACAGGAGTCACAAATGGTCATGGGGAGAGACAATGGTGTGAGACCCCTATGTATAGATTAGAAAGGACAAAGAACATCTACACGCAGTGCATCGGCTTGGCTGCTATGCACACCGAACAACGAAACTAGGCATATGTCAGTGACCATGACCAAAGAATTTCAATATGGGTGGTCAACGTTCACAACCCATAACACAAGTCACAAATGGTCCGAGGGGGAAACAATGGTTTCGGAATATTTGTTTTCAACTAGCAAGGACAACAACCTTCAGTAAGTAGTAGCACGGTGTGGCTACCATGCACAATAACAGACCAAAGTATGCATATGTACTGCCTTTGACCAAAGAAATCTGATATGTGCGAGCAACGTTGACAGCTCATAATACGATTCAAAAATGGTCAGAGGGGGAAACAATGGTTTGGGAACACACGGTATCAACAAGCAAGTACAAAGACCTTTAACATGTAGTTGCACCGAATGGCTAGCATGCACAGTGACCAACCAAATGATGCATACGTCACTGACTATGACTGAAGAAGTTTACAATGTGTGGTCAATATTGACAACGCATAACACGAGTCACAAATGGTCAGAGGGAGAGACAATGTTTTGAGAACCCTATGTATCCACTAGAAAGGACAAACAACTTGTATACGTAGTGGCACGGTGTGGCTGCTATGCACATCAAACAACCAATATAGGCATATGTCAGTGACAACGACCAAAGCATTTTAGTATGGGTGGTCAACGTTCACAACCCATGACAAGAGTCACTAATGGTCATAGGAGCAAACAATGGTTTCGGAATATTCGTTTTCAAGTAGCAAGTACAACGACCTTCAATAAGTGGTAGCACGGTGTGGCTACCATGCGTAACGACTGACCAAAATAGGCATATGTACTGCCTTTGACCAAAGAAATCCATTGTGTGTGGTCAACGTTGAAAGTTCATAATGTGAGTCATAAATGGTCAGAGGGGGAAACAATGGTTTGGGAACACCAGGTATCACCTAGCAAGTACAAGGACCTTCAATAAGTAGTGGCACAGTGTGGCTACCATGTACAATGACCAACCAAAGTAGGCATATGTCACTGACCATGAGCAAAAAAGGTCACTTTGTGTGGTCAACTTTGACAACGTATAACACGAGTCCCAAATGGTCAGAGGGGGAAACAATGGCTTGCGAATACTATTTATCAACTAGCAAGTACAAATACCTTCAATATGTAGTGGCACAGTCTGGCTACCATGGACAGTGACCAAGCAAAGTATGCATGGCACTGAGCAAGACCAATGAATTTCACTTCATGTGGTCAACGCTCACAACTCACAACAAGAGTCACATATAGCCAGAGGGGGTAACAATGGTTTGGGAACACTAGCTATCAACTAGAAAGCACACAGACCTTTAATAAATAGTGACACGGTGTGGCAACTACGTATAGTGACAAACCAAAGTAGGCATATGCGACTAACCATGACCAAACGAATTTCACGGTGTGTGGTCAACGTTGAGAATCCAAAACACGAGTAAAAAATGGTCTGAGGGGGAAACAATGGGCTGGGAACACAAGTTATCAACTAGCAAGTACAAAGACCTTCAACAAGTAGTGGCACGGTGTGGCTAGCGTGCATAGTCACCAACCAAAGGATGCATACGCCACTGACTATGACCAAAGAAGTCCACTATGTGTAGTCAACATTGACATCTCATAACACGAGTCACAAATGGTCGGTGGGAGAGACAATGGTTTTGGAACCCTGTCTATTGACTAGAAAGGAGAAAGAACTTCAATAGGTAGTGGCACGGTGTGACTACTATGAACACCAAACAACCAAACTAGGCACATGTCCGTGACCATGACCAAAGAGTTTCAATATGGGTGGTCAACATTCACAAACCATAACATGAGTCACAAACGGTCAGAGGGGGAAACAATGGTCTCAGACCATTGTAAGGTGTAGCACGGTGTGGCTACTATGCACTATGACTGACCAAAGTAGGCATATGTACTGCCTTTGACCAAGGAAATCTGCTGTGTGTAGTCAACGTTGACAGCTCGTAATAGGATTCACATATGGCAAGAGGGGAAAACAATGGTTTGGGAACACCAGGTATCAACTAGCAAGCACAAGGACCTTCAATAAGTAGTGGCACAGTGTGGTTACCTTGTACAATGAACAAGCAAAGTAGGCATATGACACTAACCGTGACCACGGAATTTCACTATGTGTGCTCAACTTTGACAACTCATAACACGAGTCACAAATGGTCTGAGGGGGGGGGGGAAATGGGTTGTGAATACTAGTTATGGACTAGCAAGTACAAAGACCTTCAATATGTAGTGGCAAAATATTACTTCCATGCACAGTGACCAACCAAAGTATGCATATGTCACTGACCATGACCAAAGAATTTCACTTCATGTGGTCAACGTTGTCAACTCAAAACAAGAGTCACGGATAGTCAGAGGGGGTAACAATGGTTTGGGAACAATAGCTATCAACTTGAAAGCACAAAGACCTTCACAACGTAGTGACATAGTGTGGCAACCATGTACGGTGACAAAACAAAGTAGACATATGCCACTAACCATGACCAAAAGAATTTCACCGTGGGTGGTCAACGTTGAAAAATCATAACACGAGTCACAAATGGTCAGAGGGGGAAACAATGGGTTAGAAACACTAGTTATCAACTAGCAAGTACAAAGACCTTTAACAAGTAGTGGCACCGTGTGGCTAGCGTGCACATTTATGGTTAGTCGCCCCTTAAACATGCACTCGTCATTTAGTGTACATATAAAATACATCCATTTTTATGTTTCGTGGTACCTTCATAAAAAATGCAACAGAACTTACTTTACAATGTGAGTTCACAGACATACAAATGTATTTCAATGTTTTAACATATAAAACTTCATAGAAGGTTTGGCAAAAAAAAAACCATGGTTAAGTGCTTCACAAATCCACTTACTGGTTGCAACGACAGACGTACATTTGGTTTTTTTACATCAAATGTGTTACACCTGTAAAGTATAACAGTGCCTATTTCATGACCCAGAACATCAAACAACCATAACCCTTCCGAAGTTACATCCGGGGGGTTTGGGTTTTTCTTTTTTTTGTTTTGTCCATGCTCCTGCTCGGCCCCGCGATAGCGGGACCTAGCAGGTTGCCTTCTACCGTGGGGGGGGG
>SZWC01000059.1:347777-375287 GCA_023375785.1 Penium margaritaceum | reverse complement strand
GCCGAACTCCGGTAGCCAGGGGGGCAAAGAAATAATGTAGAACGTATGGCAAAAACATTCTCAATAACACCAATTATGTCTAAGTTAGGTTCGAACAACACAGGATTATTCTCGGCATCTACAAATAAATGTGCATAAACTTGGAAGACAGAAATACGTCTACTAAGGGAAACATACTTTATGTCCTATGGTTTTTCTTCGAGTTTAATTTTCTACATACAGGTTTCATGGCACAAACAAAATCTTCATAGTTCTCCAAGTGAGCATAACATAACTATGTCCCAACATAGTTACCAAGAAACTACCAGAATGCATACGTCTTATACACTGATTGTCTGATGTACAAAAAGGTGACAATTAACTATACCTCAGCGTGCACTTTGACCAACCAAATGATGCATACGTCACTGACTATGACCAAAGAAGTCCACTATGTGTGGTCAACATTGACAACTCATAACACGAGTCACAAATGGTCAGAGGGAGAGACAATGGTTTGAGATCCCTATGTATTGACTAGAAAGGACAATGAATTTCTATACGCAGTGGCACAGTGTGGCTGCTATGCACACCAAACAACCAAACTAGGCATATGTCACTGACCATGAGCAAAGAATTTCAATATGGTTTGTTAACGTTCACAACCCATAACACCAATCACAAATGGTCAGAGGGGGAAACTATGGTTTCCGAAAATTGTTTTCAACTAGCAAGGACAACAACCTTCAATAAGTAGTAGCACGGTGTGGCTACCATGCACAATGACCGACCAAAGTAGGCATATGTACTGCATTTGACCAAAGAATTCCCCTGTGTGTGGTCAACGTTGAAAGCTCATAATACAAGTCAGAAATGGTGAGAGGGGGAAACAATGGTTTACAAACACCAATTATCAAATAGCAAGCACAAGGATCTTCAATAAGTAGTGGCACGGTGTGGCTACCATGTACAATGACCAACCAAAGTAGGCATGTGTCACTGACCATGACCAAAGAATGTCACTAGGTGTGGTCAACTTTGACAACTCATAACACGAGTCACAAATGGTGAGAGGGGGAAACAATGGTTTGTGAATACTACTTATCCACTAGCAAGAAGAAAGACCTTCAATATGAAGTGGCGCAGTGTGGCTACCATGCACAGTGACCAGCCAAATTATGCATATGTCACTGTTTATGACCAAAGCATTCCACTTCACGTGGTCAACGTTGACAACTCACGACAAGAGACACAGATAGTTAGAGGGGGTAACAATGGTTTGGGAACACACGCTATTAACTAGAAAGCACAAAGCCCTTCAATACGTAGTGACACAGCGTGCCAACCATGTAGGGTGACAAACCAAAGTAAGAATATGCCACTAACCATGACCAAAAGAATTTCACAGTGTGTGGTCAACATTGAAAACTCATAACACGAGTCACAAATGATCCGAGGGGGAAACAATGGGTTGGAAACGCTAGTTTTCAAATAGCAATCACAAAGACCTTCAACGAGTAGTGCCACGTTGTGGCTAGCGGGCACAATGACCAACCAAAGGATGCAAACGTCACTGTCTATGACCAAAGAAGTCCACTATGAGTGGTCAGCATTGACAACTCATAGCACAAGTCACAAATGGTCAGAGGGAGAGAAAATGATTTGAGAACCATATGTATCAACTGTAAAGGCAAAAGAACGTCAATACGTAGTGCCACGGTGTGGCTACTATGCACACCAAAAAACCAAACTAGGCATATGTCACTTACCATGACCAAAGCATTTCAACATGGGTGGTCAACGCTCACAATCCATAACACGAGTCACAAATGGTCAGAGGGCAAAACTATGGTTTAAGAATATTCGTTCTCAAGTAGCAAGTATAACAACCTTTGATAAGTAATGGCCTGGTGTGGCTATCATGCACAATGTCTGACCAAAGTAGGCATATGTATTGCCTTTGTCCAAAGAAATCCGCTGTGTGTGGTCAACATTGACAACTCATAATACAAGTCACAAATGGTCAGAGGGGGAAACAATGGTTTGCAAAGACCAGGTGTCAACTAGAAAGCACAAGGACCTTCAATAAGTAGTGGCACGGTGTGGCTACCACGTACAATGACCAACGAAAGTAGGCATGTGTCACTGACCATGACCAAAGAAAATCACTATGTGTGGTCAACTTTGACAGCTCATAACATGAGTCCCAAATGGTATGAGGGGGAAACAATGGCTTGTGAGTACTAGTTATCGACTAGCAAGTACAAAAACCTTCAATATAGTCGCACAGTGTTGCGAACATGCACAGTGACCAACCAAAGTATGCATATGTCACTGACCATGACCAAAGAATTTCACTTCATGTGATCAACGCTGACAACTCACAACAAGAGTCAAAGATAGCCAGAGGGGGTAACAATGGTTTCGGAACACTAGTTATCAACTAGAAATCACAAAGATTTTTTATGCAAAGTGACATGGCGTGGGAACTCTGTTTAGTGACAAACCATGTAGGCATGTGCCACTAACCACGAGGAAATGAATTTCAGAGTATGTGGTCAACATTGAAAACTCATAACACGAGTCACAAAAAATCGGGGAAGAAAACAATGGCTTGGGAACACTAGTTGTCAACTAGCAAGTACAAAGACCTTCAACAAGTAGTGGCACAGTGTGGCTAGCATGCACAGTGACCAACCAATAGATGCATACGTCACTGACTATGACCAAAGAAGTTCACTGTGTGTGGTCAACATTGACAACTCATAACACGAGTCACAAATGGTGAGAGGGAGAGACAATGGTTTTGGAACCCTATGTATCAACTAGAAAGGACCAATAACTTCAATAAGTAATGGCACGGTGTGGCTACTATGCACACGGAGAAAGCAAACCAGGCACATGTCACTGACCATGACCAAAGAATTTCAATATGGGTGGTTAACCTTCACGACCCATAACACGAGTCACAAACGGCCAGATGGGAAAACAATGGTCTTGGACAATTGTAAGTAGTAGCACGGTGTGGCTACCATGCACAATGACCAACCAAAGTAGGCATATGTATTGCCTTTGACCACAGAAATACGCTCTATGTGGTCAACGCTGACAACTCATAATACAACTCACAATTGGTCAGAGGGGGGGCAATGGTTTCGGAACACCAGGTATCAGCTAGCAAGCACAAGGACCTTCAATAAGTAGTGGCATGTTGTGGTTACCATGTACAATGACCAACCAAAGTAGGAATATGTCAGTGACCATGAACAAAGAATTTTACTATGTGTGGTCAACTTTGACAACTCATAACATGAGTCACAAATGGTTAGAGGGGAAAACAATGGTTTGTGAATACTAGTTATCGACTAGCAAGTACAGTAACTTTCAATATGTAGTGGCACAGTGTGGCTACCATGCACAGTGACCAACCAAAGTATGGATACGTCACGGACCATGACCAAATAATTTCACTTCATGTGGTCAACGTTGACAACTCACAACAAGAGTCACTGATAATAAGAGGGAGTAGCAATTGCTTGGGAACACTAGATATCCACTAGAACGCACAAATACCTTGAAAACGTAGTGACACAGTGTGGCAGCCATGTACACTGACAAAAAAAAGTAGGCATATGCCACTAACCATGACCAAAATAATTGCACAGTGTGTGGTCAAAGTTGAAAACTCAGAACACGAGTCACATATGGTCAGAGGGGGAAATGATGGGTTGGAAACACTACTTATCAACTACAAACTACAAAGACCTTTAACAAGTAGTGACACCGTGTGGCTAGCGTGCACAGTGACCAGCCAATGGATGCATACGTCACTGACTATGACCAAAGAAGTCAACTATGTGATGTCAACATTGACAACTCATGACAAGAGTCACTAATGGTCAGAGGGAGAGACAATGGTATGAGAACCCTATGTATTGAGTAGAAAGGACAAATAACTTCCATACGTAGTGGCACGGTGTGGCTGCTGTGCACACCAAACAACCAAACTAGGCATATGTCACTGTTGATAACCAACGAATTTCAATAGGGGTGGTCAACGTTCACAACCCATAACACGAGTCACAGATAGTCAGAGGGGGAAACAATGGTTTTGGAATATTCATTTCAACTAGCAAGGACAACGACCTTTGATAAGTAGTAGCACGGTGTGGCTACCCTGCACAATGACCAACCAAAGAAGGCATATAAACTGTCCTTGACCAAATAAATCGGTTGTGTGCGGTCAACATTGACAACTCAAAACACGAGTCACAAATGGTCAGAGCGGGAAACAATTGATTGGGAACATTAAGTATCAATTAGCAAGCACAAGGACCTTCAACAAGTAGTTACACGGTGTGGCTACCACGTACAATGACCAACCAAAGTAGGCATATGTCACAGACCATACTTTGGCTTGCTCCACCTTTCTCTGGCTTGCTCTACCTTTCTCTCGCTTGCTCCACCATTCTGTGGCTTGCTTCACCTTTATATAGCTTGCTCCACCTTTCTCTGGCTTGCTCAACCTTTTTTTGCTTTGCTCCACCTTTCCCTGGCTTGCTCAACCATTCTCTGGCTTGCTCCACCATTCACTGGCTTGCTCCATTATTCTTTGCCTTGCTCCACCATTCTCTGGCTTGCTCCACTGTTCTCCGGCTTGCCCCTCCTTTCTCTGGCTTGCTCCACCTCTCTCTTGCCTGCGCCACGTTCCCCTGGCCTGCTCCACCGTTCTCTAGCTTGCTCAACCGTTCTTTGGTGTACGCCACTGTTCTCTAGCTTGCTCCACCGTTATGTGGCTTGCTCCACCATTCTCTGGCTTGTTCCACTGTTTGCTGGCTAACTCCACCCTTTTTTGGCCTCTTCCACCATTCTCTGGATTGCTCCACCGTTCTCTGGTTTGCTCCTACGTTCTCTGGCTTGCTCCACTGTTCTCTTGATGACCGAAAGAATTTCACAGTGTGTGGTCAACATTGAGAACTCATAACACGAGTCACAAATGGTCAGATGGGGAAAAAATGGGTTGCAAACGCTAGTTATCAACTAGCAACTACAAATATCTTCAACAAGTAGAGACAGGGTGTGGCTAACATGCAAAATGACCAACCAAAGGATGCATACATCACAGTCTATGACCAAAGAGGTCCACTATGTGTGGCCAGCATTGACATCTCCTAACACGAGTCACAAGTGGTCAGAGGGAGAGACAATGGTTTGGGAACCCTATGTATCGCCTAAGAAGGACAAAGAACTTCAATACGTAGTGCCACGGTGTGGCTCCTGTGCACATCGAACAACCAAACTAGGAATGTCATTGACCATGACCAAATCATTTCAGTATGGGTGGTCAGCATTCACAACCCATAACACGAGTCACAAATGGTCAGAGAGGGAAACCATGGTTTGGGAAAACCAGGTATCAACTAGAAAGCACAAGGACCTTTAATAAGTAGTAGCACGGTGTAGCTACCACGTACAATGACCAATCAAAGTAGGCATATGTGACCGGCCATGACCAAAGAATGTCACTATGTGTGGTCAACTTTGACAACTCATAACATGAGTCCCAAATGGTCAGAGGGGGAAACAATGGCTTGTGAATACTAATTACTGACTAGCAACTTCAAAGACATTCAATATAGTGGCACAGTGTGGCTACCATGCACAGTGACCAACCAAAGTATGCACATGTCACGGACCATGACCAAAGAATTTCACTTCATGTGGTCAATATTGACAACTCACATCAAGAGTCACAGATAGTCAGAGGGGGTAACAATGGTTTAAGAACAATACCTTTCAACTAGAAAGCACAAGGACCTTCAAAATGTAGTGACACGGTGTGGCAACCATGTAGAGTGACAAAACAAAGTAGGCATATGCCAATTACCATGACCAAACAAATTTCACTGTCTGTGGTCAACGTTGAAAACTCATAACACGAGTTACAAAGGGCCAGTGGGAGAAACAATGGTTTGCAATTGCTAGTTATCAACTAGCTAGTACAAAGACCTTCGACAAGTAGTGGCACGGTGTGGCTAGCGTGCACAGTGACCAGCCAAAGGATGCATACGTCACTGACTGTGACCCAAGAAGTACACTATGTGTGGTCAGCGTTGACAACTCATAACACAAGTCACAAATGGTTAGAGGGAGAGACAATGGTTTGGGAACCCTATGTGTCAACTAGAATGGACAAAGAACATCAATACACCGTGGCACAGTGTACCTACTATGCATACCAAACAACCAAAGTAGGCATATGTCACTGACCATGACCAAAGACTTTCAGTATGTGTGGTCAACATTCACAACCCATAACACAGGTCACAAATGGTCGGAGGGGGGAACAGTGGTCTCTGACCATTCTAAGTAGTAGCACGGTGTGGCTACCATGCACAATGACCAACCAAAGTAGGCATATGTAGTGCCTTTGACCAAAGAGATCAGCTGTGTGTGCTGAACGTCGACAACTCATAATATGATTTACAAATGGTGAGAGGGGGAAACAATAGTTTGGGAACACCAGGTCTCAACTTGCAAGCACAAGGCCATGCAATAAGTAGTGGCACGGTGTGGTTACCATGTTGAATGACCAACCAAAGAAGGCATGTGTTACTGACCATAACCAAAGAATGCTACTATGAGTGGTCAACTTTGACAACTCATAACACGAGTCACAAATTGTCAGATGGGAAACAATGGTTTGTGAATACTAGTTATCCACTAGCAAGTACAGAGACCTTCAATATGTAGTGGCACAGTGTGGCTACCATGCATAGTGACCAACCAAAATATGCATATGTCACTGACCATAACCAAAGAGTTTCACTTCATGTGGTCAACGTTGACAACTCACAACAAGAGTCACAGATAGTCACAGGGGGTAACATTGGTTTGGCAACAACAGTTATCAACTAGAAAGCACAAGGACCTTCAAAATGTAGTGACAGGGTGTGGCAACCATCTACTGTGACAAAACAAAGTAGGCATATGCTACTAACCATGACCAAAGGAACTTCAGTGTGTGTCAACGTTGAAAACTCATAACACGAGTCACAAATGGTCAGAGGGGGAAACAATGGGTTGGGAACACTAGCTATCAACTAGCAAGTACAAAGACATTTAACAAGTACTGACACGGTGTGGCTAGCGTGCACAGTGACCAACCAAAGGATGCATACGTCACTGACCATGACCAAATAAGTCCACTATGTGTGGTCAACATTGACAAATCATAACACGAGTCACAAATGGTCACAGGGAGAGACAATGATTTGAAAACCCAATTTATGAACTAGAATGGACAAAAGACTTCTATACGTAGTGGCACGTTGGGGCTGCTATGCACACCGAACAACCAAACTAGGCATATGTCCTTGACCATGACCAAAGAATTTCAATATGGGTGACCGATGTTCACAACCCATAACACAAGTCAAAAATGGTCAGAGGGGGAAACAATGGGTTTGGAATATTTGTTTTCAACTAGAAAGGATAAAAAAATTCAATAAGTAGTAGCATGGTGTGGCTACCATGCACAATGACCGACCAAGGTAGGCATATGTACTACCTTTGACCAAAGAAATCCGCTGTGTGTGGTCAACATTGAAAGTTCACAATAAGAGTCACAAATGGTCAAAGGGGGAAACAATGCTTTGGGAACACCAAGTATGGTTTTTTAGTACTAGTTATCCACTAGCAAGTACAAAGACCTTCAGTATGTAGTGGCACAGTGTGGCTACCATGCACAGTGACCAGCCAAAGTATGAATATGTCACTGTTTATGTCCAAAGAATTTAACTTCACGTGGTCAAAGTTGACAACTTACAACAAGAGTCAGACATAGTTAGAGGGGATTACAATGGTTTGGGAACAATAGCTACTAACTAGAAAGCACAAAGACCTTTAATATGTAGTGAAACAACGTGGCAACCATGTACAGTGAGAAACCAAAGTAAGCATATGCCACTACCCATGATCAAAAGAATTTCACAGTGTGTGGTCAACGTTGAAAACTCATAACAGGAGTCACAAATGGTCAGCGAGGGAAACAATGGGTTGAAAACGCTAGTTATCAACTGGTAAGTACAAAGACCTTCAACAAGTACTGGAACGATTTGGCTAGCATCCACAGTGACCAACCAAAGGATGCATACACCACTCTCTATGGCCAAAGAAGTACACTATGTGTGGTCAGAATTGACAACTCATAACACGAGTCAGAAATGGTGAGAGGAAGAGACAATGGTTTGGGAACCCTATGTATTGACTAGAAAGGACAACAAATGTCAATACGTAGTGGCACGATGTGGCTAATATGCACACCAAACAACCAAACTAGACATATGTCACTGACCATGACCACAGAAATTCAATATGGGTGGTCAACGTTCACAACCCATAAGATGAGTCACAGATGGTCACAGGGGGAAACAATGGTTTTGGAATATTCGTTTTCAAGTAGCAAGTACAACAACCATTCAGTAACTAGTAGCACGGTGTGGCTACCATGCACAATGACCGACCAAAGTAGGCATATGTGCTGCCGTTGACCAAAGAAATCTGCTGTGTATAGTCAACATTGAAAGTTCATAACACAAGTAAAAAATGGAAAGAGGGGGAAACAATGGTTTGGGAACACTAGGCGACAACTAGCAAGCACAAGGACCTTCATAAGGAGTGCCACCGGGTGGCTATCATATACAATGACCAACCAAAGTAGGCATGTGTCACACACCATGACCAAAGAACGTCACTATGTGTGGTGAACTTTGACAACTCATAACACGAGTCACAAATGGTCAGAGGGGGAAACAATGGTTTGTGAATACTAGTTATCGACTAGCAATGACAAAGACCTTCAACATGTAGTGGCACAGTGTGGCTACCATGCACAGTGACCAGCCAAAGTATGCATATGTCACTGATCATGAGCAAAGAGTTGAACGTCATGTTGTCAACGTTGATAAATTCACAACAAGAGTCACAGATAGTTCGAGGGGGCAATCATGGTTTGGGAACACTAGCTATTGACTAGAAAGCACAAAGACCTTCAATACGTAGTGACACAGCGTGCCAACCATGTACAGTGACAACCGAAAGTAGGCATATGCCACTAACCATGACCAAAAGAGTTTCAAATTGTGTGGTCAACATTAAAAACTCATAACATGAGTCACAAATGGTCAGAGGGGGGAAAATGGGTTGGGAACACTAGTTTTCAACCAGCAAGTACAAAACCCTTCAACAAGTAGTGGCACAGTGTGGCTAGCATGTACAGTGACCAGCCAAAGGATACATACGTCACTGACTATGAACAAAGAAGTCCACTGTGCGTGGTTAACATTGACAACAAAAAACACGAGTCACAAATGGTCATAGGGAGAGGCAATGGTCTGAGAACCCTATGTATCGACTAGAAAGGACAAAGAATGTCAATACATAGTGGAATGGTGTGGCTACTATGCACACCAAAACTAGGCATATGTCAGTAACCATGACCAAAGCATTTCAGTAATGGGTAGTCAACGTTTACAACCCATAACACAGGTCACAAATGGTCGGAGGGGGAAACAATGGTTTTGGAATATTTGTTTTGAAGTAGCAAATACAACGGCCTTCAATAAGTAGTAGCACGGTGTGGCTACCATGCATAATGACCGACCAAAGTAGGCATATGTATTGCCTTTGACCAAAGAAATCCGGTGTGTGTGGTGAACATTGACAACTCATTATACGAGTCATAAATGTTCAGAGGGGAAAACAATGGTTTAGGAAGACCAGGTATCAACTAGCAAGCACAAGGACCTTCAATAAAGAGTGGCACGGTGTGGCTCATGTACAATGACCAACCAAAGTAGACATATGTCACTGACCATGATGAAAGAATGTCACTATGTGTGGTCAACGTTGACAACTCATAACACAAGTCCCAAATGGTCTCAAGGGGAAACAATGGCTTGTGAATACTAGTTATCGACAAGCAAGTACAAAGACCTTCAATATAGTGGCACAGTGTGGCTACCATGCACAGTGATTAGGCGAAGCATGCATATGTCACTAACCATGACCAAAGAATTTCACTTCATCTGGTCAACGTTGACAACTCACAACAAGAATCACAGATAGCCAGCGGGGGTAACAATGGGTTGGGAATACTAGCTATAAACTAGAAAGCACAAAGGCCTTTAATACATAGTGACACGGCGTGGCTACCATGCATGGTGATAAACCATACAGGCATATGACACTAAAAATGATGAAACAAATTTCACAGTGTGTGGTCAACGTTGAAAACTCATAACACAAGTGACAAATGGTCAGAGGGGAAAACAATGGGTTGGGAACACTAGTTATCAACTAGGAAGTACAAATACCTTCAACAAATAGTCGCACGGTGTGGCTAGCATGCACAGTGACCAACCAATAGATGCATACGTCATTGACTATGACCAAAGAAGTCCATTATGTGTGGTCAACATTGACAACTCAAAACACGGGTCACAAATGGTCAAAGAAAGAGACTGTGGTTTGGGAACCCTATGTATCGAACAGAAAGTGTTGAAATAGCGTGCACCTTGTCCACTGCCTAGCTGCCTAGCTGTACATACAGACAATGCATGCACTGCTCTATGGAGTATGTCCCCTTGGTCTGTTATGAGATGGGCCAGAAATGCACTGCCCATAATGGGTATGTCCCTTGTGGCTCATCATATGAACCATGCCTTTTTGGCTTGGTTTAATAGGCGCCGGAGTCTCAAAGAAAAGGTCACATGTTCAAACCCCGTGACGGCCGCAATTTTCTTTGTGGCCAAAAACTGGGACAGAAAGTTTCTAGGAAGCTTACTAGAGCTTGCCTTGAGGATTACGCTTGGCGGTCTAAGGACGCGCCAAGTAGGACTGTAGGTTGAGGTTGGCTCCAGTGGAGCCACTACAAGCAGAAGCTTTAGCAAATCTCTACAAGTATAAAAGCTTGTACTTTGCATCATCCATTTACATTTCGTGACTTTGAGACTCCTCATAGCGTTTCCAACCAGAGGTAGACACTAAAGACGAACATGCAGACTTCCTGAGGTCGCAAACCAAACAAATCTAAAGTGTGAATCCCTTGTTCGAGGATGATATGTTATCTTGGTTGCAATACCAAGAGCGTTTGGCGGCCTCCCATGTCAGGACCCATTTTGTAGACTGTTGCTATCCGTCGCATTGACACAAAGGACATATCACTTCAACAATCAGTGGCAGGGTGTGGCTACCATGCATACCAAACAACCAAACTAGGCACATGTCACTGACCATGACCAAATATTATCAATATGGGTGGTCAACGTTCACAACCCATAAACGAGTTAAAAACAGTCAGAGGGGTAAACAATGGTCTCGGATTATTGTAAGTAGTAGGATGAAGTGGCTACCATGCACAATGACCGACCAAAGAAGACATATGTACTGCCTTTGACCAAGGAAATCCGCTGTGTGTGGTCAACGTTGACAACTCATAATACGATTCGCAAACGGTGAGAGGGGGAAAAGATGGTTTGTGAAAACTAGTTATCGACTAGCAAGTACAGAGACCTTCAATATGTAGTGGCACAGTGTGGCTACCATGCACGGTGACCAGCCAAAGTATGCATGTGTTACAAACCATGACCAAAGCATTTTACTTCATGTGGTCAACGTTGACAACTCACAACAAGAGTCACAGATAGTCAGGAGGGGGGTAACAATGGTTTTGGAAAAATAGTTATAAACAAGAAAGCAGGAAGATATTCATAACGTAGTGACATGGTGTAGCAACCATGTACAGTGACAAAACAAAGTAGGCATATGCCACCAACCATGATAAAAAAACAATCAAAGTGTGTGGTCTATGTTGAAAAGTCATAACACGTGTCACAAATGGTCAAAAGGGGAAACAAGGGGTTGGGAACACTAGTTATCAACTAGCAAGTACAAAGACCTCTAACAAGGAGAGGCACCTTGTGGCTAGCGTGCACAGTGACCAACCAAAGGATGCATACGTCACTGACTATGACCAAAGACGCTTACTATGTGTGGTCAACATTGACAACTCATAACACAAGTCATTAATGGTCAGAGGGAGAGACGATGGTTTGACAACCCTATGTATCGGCTAGAAAGGACAAAGAACTTCTATACATAGTGGCACACTCTGGCCACTATGCACACCAAACAACCAAACTAGGCAGATGTCACAGACCATGCCCAACGAATTTCAATATGGGTGGTTAACGTTCACAACCCATAACACGAGTCACAAATGGTCAGTGGGGGAAACAATGGTTTCGGAATTTTTTTTTTCAACTAGCAAGTACAACAACCTTCAATAAGTAGTAGCACGGTGTGGCTACCATGCACAATGATCGACCAAAGTAGGCATATGTATTTCCTTTGACCAAAGAAATCCGCTATGTGTGGTCAACATTGACAACTTATAATACGAGTCACAAATGGTCAGAGGGGCAAACAATGGTTTGAGAACACCTGGTATCAACTAGCAAGCACAAGGACCCTGAATAAGTAGTGGCACAGTGTGGCTACCATGTACAATGACCAACCAAAGTGGGCATGTGTCACCGACCACAACCAAAGAATGTCACTATGTGTGGTCAACTTTGACAACTCATAACATGAGTCACAAATGGGCATTGGGGGAAACAATGGTTTGTGGATACTAGTTATCGACTAGCAGGTACAAAGACCTTCAATATGCAGTGGCACAATGTGGCTACCATGCACAGTGACCAGTCGAAGTATGCATATGTCACTATTTATGACCAAACATTTCACTTCACATGGTCAACATTGACAACTCACAACAAGAGTCACATATAGTCAGAGGGGGTAACAATGGGTTGGGAACACTAGCTCTTAAATAGAAAGCACAAAGACCTTCAATATTGAGTGACACAACGTGGCAATCATTTACAGTGACAAACCAAAGTAAGCATATGCCACTGACCATGACCGAGAAAATTCCACAGTATGTGGTCAACATTGACAACTCATAACACGAGTCACAAATGGTCAGAGGGAGAGACAATGGGTTGCAAACGCTAGTCATCAACTAGCAACTGCAAATACCTTCAACAAGTAGAGGCACGGTGTGGCTAACGTGCACAATGACCAACCAAAGGATGCATACGTCACAGTCTATGACCAAAGACGTCCACAATGTGTGGCCAGCATTGACAACTCATAACACGAGTCACAAATGGTCAGAGGGAGAGACAATGGTCTGGGAACCCTATGTATTGAATAAGAAGGACAAAGAACTTCAATACGTAGTGGCACGGTGTGGCTCCTATGCACGTCAAACAACCAAACTAGGCATGTCACTGACCATGACCAAAGCATTTCAGTATGGGTGGTCAGTGTTCACAACCCTTAAACGAGTCACAAATGGTACGCAAGGGAAACAATGGTTTGGGAAGACCAGGTATCAACTAGCAAGCACAATGACCTTTAATAAGTAGTGGCACGGTGTGGCTACCACGTACAATGACCAATCAAAGTAGGCATATGTGACTGACCATGACCAAAGAATGTCACAATGCGTGGTCAACTTTGACAGCTCATAACACAAGTTCTAAATGGTGAGAGGGGGAAACAATGGCCTGTGAATACTAGTTATCGACTAGCAACTTCAAAGACGTTCAAAGTAATGGCACAGTGTGGCTACAAACCACAGTGACCAACCAAAGTATGCACATGTGGTCAACGTTGACAACTCACAACAAGAGTCACAGATATTCAGAGGGGAACACAATGCTTTGATAACAATTGCTATCAACTAGAAAGCACAAGGACCTTCAAAATGTAGTGACATGGTGTGGCGACCATGTAGAGTGACAACACAAAGTAGGCATATGCCACTAATCATGAGCAAACGAATTTCACTGTCTGTGGTCAACGTTGAAAACTCATAACACGAGTCACAAATGGCCAGAGGGAGAAACAATGGTTTACAATTGCTAGTTATCAACGAGCTAGTACAAAGACCTGTAAGAAGTAGTGGCACGGTGAGGCTAGCGTGCATAGTGACCAGCCAAAGGATGCATACGTCACTGACTGTGACCAAAGAAGTCCACTATGCGTGGTCAGCGTTGACAACTCATAACACGGGTCACAAATGGTTAGAGGGAGAGACAATGGTTTGGGAACCCTATGTATCAACTAGAATGGACAAAGAACGTCAATACAGCGTGGCACGGTGTACCCACTATGCATACCAAACAACCAAAGTAGGCATATGTCACTGACCATGACCAAAGAATTTCAGTATGTGTGGTCAACGTTCACAGCCCATAACACAAGTCACACATGGTAAGAGGGGGAAAAAGTGGTCTCAAACCATATTAAGTAGTAGCACGGTGTGGCTACCATGCACAATGACCAACCAAAGTAGGCATATGTAGTGCCCTTGACCAAAGAGATCGGCTGTGTGTGGTGAACATTTACAACTCATAATACGATTCACAAATGGTGAGAGGGGGAAACAATAGTTTGGTAACACCAGGTATCAACTAGCAAGCACAAGGCCATTCAATAAGTAGTGGCACGGTGTGGTTACCATGTACAATAACCAACCAAAGGAGGCATGTCTTACTGACCATGACCAAATAATGCTACTATGTGTGGTCAACTTTGACAACTCATAACTCGAGTCACGAATGGTTAGCGTGGGAAACAATGGTTTGTGAATACTAGTTATCCACTAGCAAGTATAGAGACCTTGAATATGTACTGGCACAGTGTGGCTATCATGCACAGTGACCAACCAAAGTTTGCATATGTCACTGACCATGACCAAAGAATTTCACTTCATGTGGTGAACGTTGACAACTCACAACAAGAGTCACAGATAGTCACAGGGGGCTACAATGGTTTGGCAACAATAGCTATGAACTAGAAAGCACAAAGACCTTCAAAACGTAGTGACACAGTGTGGCAACCATCTACTATGACAAAACAAAGTAGGCGTATGCTACTAACCATGACCAAAAGAATTTCAGTGTGTGGTCAATGTTGAAAACTCATAACACGAGTCCCAAATGGTCACAGGGGGAAACAATGGGTTGGGAACACTGGTTGTCAACTAGCAAGTATAAAGACATTTAACAATTAGTGACACCGCGTGGCTAGCGTGCACAGTGACCAACCAAAGGATGCATACGTCACTGACTATGACCAAAGAAGTCCACTATGTGTGGTGAACATTTACAACTCATAACACGAGTCACAAGTGGTCACAGGGAGAGACAATGATTTGAGAACCCTATTTGTCGACTAGAAAGGACAAAATACTTCTATACGTAGTGGCACGTTGAGGCTGCTATGCACACCGAACAACCAAACTAGGCATATGTCCTTGACCATGACCAAAGAATTTCAATATGGGTGGCCAATGTTCACAACCCATAACACAAGTCACAAATGGTCAGAGGGTGAAACAATTGTTTTGGAATATTTGTTTTCAACTAGCAAGGATAAAAACCTTCAATAAGTAGTAGCACGGTGTGGCTACCATGCACAATGACCGACCAGGTAGGCATATGTACTACCTTTTGACCAAAGAAATCCGCTGTCTGTGGTCAACATTGAAAGCTCATAAAAAGAGTCACAAATGGTCAAAGGGAGAACAATGGCTTGGGAACACCAAGTATCAACTAGCAAATACAAGGACCTTCGATAAGCAGTGGCACGGTGTGGCTACCACGTACAATGACCAACCAAAGTAGGCATATGTCACTGGCCATGACAAAAGATCATCACTATGTGTGGTCAACTTTGACAACTCATAACATGAGTCACAAATGGTCAGAGGGGGAAACAATGGTTTTTTAGTACTAGTTATCCACACGCAAGTACAAAGACCTTCAGTATGTAGTGGCACAGTGTGGCTACCATGCACAGTGACCAGCCAAAGTATGCATATGTCACTGTTTATGTCCAAAGAGTTTCACTTCACGTGGTCAAAGTTGACAACTCACAACAAGAGTCGGACGTAGTTAGAGGGGATTACAATGGTTTGGGAACAATAGCTACTAACTAGAAAGCACAAAGACCTTTAATATGTAGTGACACAACTTGGCAACCATGTACAGTGACAAACCAAAGGAAGCATATACCACTAACCATGATCCAAAGAATTTCACAGTGTGTGGTCAACGTTGAAAACTCATAACATGATACACAAATGGTCAGCGACGGAAACAATGGGTTGAAAACGCTAGTTATCAACTGGTAAGTACAGAGACCTTCAACAAGTACTGGAACGATCTGGCTAGCATCCACAGTGACAAACCAAAGGATGCATACACCACTCTCTACGGCCAAACAAGTCCACTATGTGTGGTCAGCATTGACAACTCATAGCACGAGTCAAAACTGGTCAGAGGAAGAGACAATGGTTTGGGAACCCTATGTATCGACTAGAAAGGACAACAAATATCAATACGTAGTGGCACGATGTGGCTACTATGCACACCAAACCACCAAACTAGGCATATGTCACTGACCATGACCAAAGAAATTCAACATGGGTGGTCAACGTTCACAACCCGTGAGACGAGTCACAAATGGTCAATGGGGGAAAAAATGGTTTTGGAATATTCGTTTTCAAGTAGCAAGTACAACGACCTTCATTAAGTAGTAGCACGGTGTGGCTACCATGCACAATGACCGACCAAAGTAGGCATATGTGCTGCCGTTGACGAAAGAAATCTGCTGTGTGTGGTCAACGATGAAAGTTCATAACACAAGTAAAAAATGGACAGAGGGGGGAAACAATGGTTTGGGTACACTCGGCATCAACTAGCAAGCACAAGGACCTTCAATAAGTAGTGCCACTGTGTGGCTATCATATACAACAACCAACCAAAGTAGGCATGTGTCACTCACCATGACCAAATAACGTCACTATGTGTGGTCAACTTTGACAACTCATAACACGAGTCACAAATGGTCAGAGGGGGGAAACAATGGTTTGTGAATACTAGTTAACGACTAGCAAGTACAACGACCTTCAACATGTAGTTTCACAGTGTGGCTACCATGCAAAGTGACCAGCCAAAGTATGCATATGTCACTGATCATGAGCAAATAATTGCACGTCATGTGGTGAAAGCTGAAAATTCACAACAAGAGTCACAGATAGTTAGAGGGGGTAATAATGGTTTGGGAACACTAGCTATTGACTAGAAAGCACAAAGATCTTCAATACGTAGTGACACAGCATGCCAACCATGTACAGTGACAACCAAAAGTAAGCATATGCCACTAACCATGACCAAAAGAATTTTAAAGTGTACGGTCAACATTAAAAACTCATAACACGAGTCACAAATGGTAAGAGGGGGGGAAATGGGTTGGGAGCACTACTTATCAAATAGCAAGCACAAAAACCTTCAACGAGTAGTGGCACGGTATGGCTAGCATGTACAGTGACCAACCAAAGGATGCATACGACACTGACTATGACCAAATAAGTCCACTGTGCGTGGTTAGCATTGAAAACTAAAAACACGAGACACAAATGGTCATAGGGAGAGACAATGGTCTGAGAACCCTATGTATTGACTAGAAAGGACAAAGAACGTCAATACGTAGTGGCACGGTGTGGCTACTATGCACACCGAACAACAAAGCTAGGCATATGTCACTGACCATGACCAAAGCATTTCAGTAATGGGTGGTCAACGTTCACAACCCATATCACAAGTCACAAATGGTCCGGGGGGGGAAACAATGGTTTTGGAATATTCGTTTTGAAGTAGCAAGTACAACAGCCTTCAATAAGTAGTAGCACGGTGTGGCTACCATGCATAATGACCGACCAACGTACGCATATGTATTGCCTTTGACCAAAGAAACCCGTTGTGTGTGGTGAACATTGACAACTCATAGTACGAGTCATAAATGGTCTGAGGGAAAAACAATGGTTTGGGAAGACCAGGTATCAACTAGCAAGCACAAGGACCTTCAATAAAGAGTGGCACGTTGTGGCTACCACGTACAATGATGAAAGAATGTCACTATGTGTGGTCAACTTTGACAACTCATAATGGAGTCGCAAATGGTCTGAGCGGGAAACAATGGCTTGTGAATACTAGTTATTGACTAGCAAGTACAAAGACCTTCAATATAGTGGCACAGTGTGGCTACCATGCACAGTGACCAACCAAAGTATGCATATGTCACTGACCATGACCAAAGAATTTCACTTCATGTGGTCAACATTGACAACTCAAAACAAGAATCACAGATAGCCAGCGGGGGTAACAATGGGTCGGGAATACTAGCTATCAACTAGAAAGTACAAAGGCCTTCAATACATAGTGATCTGGCGTGGCAACCACTAACGTTGGATTGGATATACTATTCATCAACTAGCAAGTACAAAGACCTTCAACAAATAGTCGCACGGTGTGGCTAGCATGCACAGTGACCAACCAATAGATGCATACGTCATTGACTATGACCAAAGAAGTCCACTATGTGTGGTCAACATTGACAACTGATAACACGAGTCACAAATGGTCAAAGGGAGAGACAGTGGTTTGGGAATCCTATGTATTGAAAAGAAAGTGTTGAAATAGTGTGCACCTTGTCCACTACCTAGCAGGCTAGCTGTACATACAGACAATGCATGCACTGCTCTATGGAGTATGTCTCCTTGGTCTGTTATGAGATGGGCCAGAAATGCACTGCCCATAATGGGTATGTCCCTTGTGGCTCATCATATGAACCATGCCTTTTTGGCTTGGTTTAATAGGCGCCGGAGTCTCAAAGAAAAGGTCACATGTTCAAACCCCGTGACGGCCGCAATTTTCTTTGTGGCCAAAAATTGGGACAGAAAGTTTCTAGGAAGCTTACTAGAGCTTGCCTTGAGGATTACGCTTGGCGGTCTAAGGACGCGCCAAGTAGGACTGTAGGTTGAGATTGGCTCCAGTGGAGCCACTACAAGCAGAAGCTTTAGCAAAGCTCTGCAAGCATAAAAGCCTGTAAACTTCATCATCCATTTACAGTTCTTGCCTTTGAGGCTCCTTATAGAGTTTCCAACCAGAGGTAGACACTAAAGACCAACATGCGGACTTCGTGAGGTTGCAAACCAAACAAATCTAAAGTGTGGATCCCTTGTTCGAGGGTGATATGTTAACTTGGTTGGAATACCAAGAGCGTTTGGCGGCCTCCCATGTCAGGACCCATTTTGTAGACTGTTGCTATCCGGCGCATTGACACAAAGGACAAATAACTTAAAAAAGAAGTGGCACGGTGTGGCTGCTATGCATACCAAACAACCAAACTAAGTACATGTCACTGATCATGACCAGAGATTATCAATATGGGTGGTCAATGTTCACAACCCATAAAACGAGTTAAGAACGGTCAGAGGGGGAAACAACGGTCCTTTACCATTGTAAGTATTAGGACGAAGTGGCTACCATGCACAATGACCGACCAACGTAGACATATGTACTGCCTTTGACCAAGGAAATCCGCTGTGTGTGGTCAAGGTTGACAACTCATACTACAATTCGCAAATGGTCAGAGGGGGAAAAAATGGTTTGTGAAAACTAGTTATCGACTAGCAAGTACAGAGACCTTCAATATGTAGTGGCACAGTGTGGCTACCATGCACAGTGACCAACCAAAGTATGCATGTGTTACAAACCATGACCAAAGCATTCTACTTCATGTGGTCAACGGTGACAACTCACAACAAGAGTCACACATAGTCAGAGGGGGTAACAATGGTTTGGGAGCAATAGATGTAAACAAGAAAGCACAAAGACCTTCAAAACGTAGTGACACAGTGTAGCAACCATGTACAGTGACAAAAGGAAGTAGGCATATGCCACCAACCATGACCAAAAAACAATCACAGTGTGTGGTCTATGTTGAAAACTTATAACACGTGTCACAAATGGTCAGAGGGGGAAACAAAGGGTTGGGAACACTAGTTATCAACTAGCAAGTACAAAGCCCTCTAACAATGAGAGGCACCTTGTGGCTAGCTTGCACAGTGACCAACCAAAGGATGCATACGTCACTGACTATGACCAAAGATGCTTACTATGTGTGGTCAACATTGACAACTCATAACACGAGTCATTAATGGTCAGAGGGAGAGACAATGATTTGAGAACCCTATGTATCAACTAGAAAGGACAAAGAACTTCTATACATAGTGGCACGGTCTGGCTTCTATGCACACCAAACAACCAAAGGAGGCATATGTCACTGACCATGACCAAAGAATTTCAATATGGATGGTCAACGTTCACAACGCATAACACGAGTCACAAATGGTCAGTGGGGGAAACAATGGTTTCGGATTTTTTTTTTCAACTAGCAAATACAACAACCTTCAATGAGTACTAGTTCAGTGTGGCTACCATGCACAATGACCGAGCAAAGTAGGCATAGTTATTTCCTTTGACCAAATAAATCCGCTGTGTGTGGTCAACATTGACAACTTGTGATACGAGTCACAAATGTTCAGAGGGGCAAACAATGGGTTGGGAACACCTGGTATCAACTAGCAAGCACAAGGACCTTCAATAAGTAGTGGCACGGTGTGGCTACCATGTACAATGACCAACCAAAGTAGGCATATGTCACTTACCATGACCAAAGAATGTCACTATGTGTGGTCAACTTTGACAACTCATAACATGAGTCCCCAATGGTCAGAGGGGGAAACAATGGCTTGTGAATACTAGTTATCAACTAGCAGGAACAAATACCTTCAATATGTAGTGGCACAGCGTGGCTACCAAGCACAATGACCAACTAAAGAATGCAGCTGTCACTGACCATGACCAGAGAATTTCACTTCATGTGATCAACGCTGACAACTCACAAGAAGAGTCACAGATAGCCAGAGGGGGTAACAACGGTTGGGAAGAACAGCTATCAACTAGAAGGCACAAAGACTTTTAACACGTAGTGACACGGCATGGCAACCATGTACAGCTACAACCCAAAGTAGGCATATGCCACTAACAATGACCAAACGAATTTCACAGTGTGTGGTCAACGTTGAAAACGTATTACGCGAGTCACAAATGGTTGGAGGGGGAAACAATGGGCTGGGAACACTATTTATCAACTAGCAAGTACAAATACATTTAACAAGTAGTGACACCGTGTGGCTAGCATGCACAGTGACCAACCAACGGGTACATACGTCACTGACTATGACCAAATAAGTGCACCATGTATGGCCAACATTGACAACTCATAACAAGAGTCACAAATGATCAGAGGGTGAGACAATGGCTTGAGAATCCCATGTATCGAATAGAAAGGACAAAGACATTATGTACGTAGTGGCACAGTGTGGCTACTATGAACACCGAACAACCAAACTAGGCACATGTCACTTACCATTACCAAAGAATTTCAATATGGGTGGTCAACATTCACAAACCATAACACGAGTCACAAATGGTCAGAGGGGGGAAAACGGTATCAGAATATTCCTTTTCAACTAGCAAGGACAACAACCTTCAAAAAGTAATAGCACGGCGTGGCTACCATGCACAATGACCGATAAAAGTAGGCATATGTACTACCTTTGACCAACGAAATCCACTGTACAAATCACAAATGCTCAGAGGGGAAAACAATGGTTTGGGAACACCAGGTATCAACTAGCAAGCACAAGGATCTTCAATAAGTAGTGCCACGGTGTGGATACCATGTACAATGACCAACCAAAATAGGCATCTGTCACTGACCACAACCAAAGAATGTCATTATGTGTGGTCAACTTTGATAACTCATAACACCTGTAAAAAATGGCAAGAGGGGGATACAATGGTTTGTGATAGCTAGTTATCGACTAGCAGCTACAGAGACCTTCAATATGTGATGGTACAGTGTGGCTACCATACACAGTGACTAACCAAAGTATCCATATGTCACTGACCATGACCAAAGAGTGTCACTTTATGTGGTCAACGTTGACAACTCACAACAAGAGTCACAGATAGTCAGAGGGGGTAACAATGGTTTGGGAAAAATAGCTATCAAGTAGAAAGCACAAAGGCCTTCAAAACGTAGTGACACAATGTCAAAACAAAGTAGGCATATTCCACTAACCATGACCAAACGAATTTCACAGTGTGTGGTCAACGTTGAAAACTCATAACACGAGTCACAAATGGTCAAAGGGGGAAACAATTGGTTGGGAATGCTAGTTATCAACTAGCAAGTACAAATACCTTCAACAAGTAGTGGCATCGTGTGGCTAACGTGCACAGTGACCAACCAAGGAATGCATACGTTACTGTCTATGACCAAAGAAGTCCACGATTTATGGTCAGCATTGACAACTCACAACATGAATCACAAATGGTCAGAGGGAGAGACAATGGTTTGGGAACCCGATGCATTGACTAGAAAGGACAAAAAATGTCAATGTGCAGTGGCACGGTGTGGCTTCTATACACACCAAACAACCAAACTAGGCATGTGTCACTAACCATGACCAAGGCATTTTAGTATAGGTGGTCAGCGTTCACAACCCATAACACAAGTGACAATTGGTCAGAGGGGGTAACAATGGTTTGGAATACTCGTTCTGAAGTAGCAAGTACAATGACCTTCAATAAGTAGTAGCACAGTGTGGCTACCATGCACAATGAACGACCAAATAGGCATATGTATTTCCTTTGACCAAAGAAAGCCGCTGTGTGTGTTCAACATTGACAACTCATACTACGAGTCATAAATGGTTACAGGGGGGAAAATGGTTTGGGAACACCAGGTATCAACTACCAAGCACAAGGACCTTCAATAAGTAGTGGCATGGTGTGGCTACCTCGTACAATGACCAACTAGAGTAGGCATATGTCACTGACCATGACAAAAGAAAGTCACTGTGTGTGGTCAACTTGACAACTCATAACACATGTACCAAATGGTCAAAGGGGAAACAATGGCTTGTGAATACTAGTTATTGACTAGCAAGTACAAAGACCTTCAATATGTAGTGGCACAGTGTGGCTACCATGCACAGTGACCAGCCAAAGTATGCATATGTCACTGACCATGACCAAATAATTTCACTTCACCTGGTCAACGTTGACAACTCACAATAAGAGTTACAGATAGTTAGAGGGGGTAACAATGGGTGAGGAACACTAGCTATTAACTAGAAAGCACAAAGACCTTCAAAACGTAGTGACAAAGCATGGCAACCATGTACAGTAAGCATATGCCACTAACCATGACCAAAAGAATTTTACAGAGTGTGGTCAACGTTGAAAACTCATAACATGAGTCAGAAATGGTCAGAGGGGGAAAAGTGGGTTGGGAATGCTAGTTATCAACTAGCAAGTACAAAGACATTCAACAAGTAGTGGCACGGCGTGGCTAGCGTGCACAGTGTCCAACCAGAGCATGTATACGTCACTGACTATGACCAAAGAAGTCCACTACGTGTGGTCAACATTAACAACTCATAACACGAGTCACAAATTATCAGAGGGAGAGATAATGGTTTGAGAACCCTGTGCATCAACTAGAAAAGACAAAGAACTTCTATACGTAGTGGCACGGTGTGGCTACTATGCAAACGGAAAAACCAAACTAAGCATATGTCACTGACCATGACCAAAGAATTTCAATATGGTTGGTCAACATTCTTATCCCATAACACGAGTCACAAATGGTCAGAGGGGGAAACAATGGTTTTGGAATACTATTTTTCAACTAGCAAGTACAACAACCTTCAATAAGCAGTAGCACGGTGTGGCTACCATGCACAAGGACCGACCAGAGTAGGCATATGTATTGCCGTTGACCAAGGAAATCTGCTCTGTGTGGTCAACATTGACAACTCATAATACGAGTCACAAATGGTCAAAGGGGGAGATAATGGATTGGGAACACCAGGTATCAACTAGCAAGCACACAGACCTTCAATAAGTAGTGGCACAATATGGCTATCACGCACAATGACCAACCAAACTAGGCATGTGTCACTTACCATGACCAAGGAATGTAACTATGTGTGGTCGACTTTGACAACTCATAACACTAAGCCCAAATGGTCAGACGGGGAAGCAATGGCTTGTGGATACTGGTTATCAACTAGCAAGCACAAGGACCTTCAATACATAGTGGCACGGTGTGGCTACCATGCACAGTGACCAACCAAAGTATGCATATGTCACTGACCATGACCAAAGAATTCCACTTCGTGTGGTCAACAATGACAACTCACAGCAAGAGTCACAGATAGCCAGAGGGGGTAACAATGGTTTGGGAACACTAGCTATCAACTAGAAAGCACAAAAACCTTCAATACATAGTGACACGACATGGCAACCATGTACAGTAACAAACCAAAGTAGACATATGCCANGTGTGGCTACCATGCACAGTGACCAACCAAAGTATGCATATGTCACTGACCATGACCAAAGAATTCCACTTCGTGTGGTCAACAATGACAACTCACAGCAAGAGTCACAGATAGCCAGAGGGGGTAACAATGGTTTGGGAACACTAGCTATCAACTAGAAAGCACAAAAACCTTCAATACATAGTGACACGACATGGCAACCATGTACAGTAACAAACCAAAGTAGACATATGCCACTAACCATGACCAAACAAATTTCACGATGTGTGGTCAACGTTGAAAACGCATGGGTTGGGAACATTAGTCATCAACTAGCAAGTACAAAGACCTTCAACAAGTAGTGGCACGGGTTGGCTAGCGTGCACAGTGACCAATCAAAGGATGCATACGTATCTGACTACGACCACAAAAGTCCACTTTGTGTGGTCAACTTTGACAACTAATAACACGACTCACAAATGGTCTGAGGGAAAGACAATGGTTTGATAACCCTATGCATCAATTAGAAAGGACAAAGAACTTCTATACACAGTGGCAAGGTGTGGCTTCGATGCAGACCGAACAACCAAACTAGGCATATGTCACTCATCATGACCAACAAATTTCAATATGGGTGGTCAGCGTTCACAACCCATAACACGAGTCACAAATGGTCAGAGGGGGAAACAATGGTTTCGGAGTATTCATTTTTAACTAGCAAGGACAACAACCTTCAATAAGTAGTAGCACGGTGTGGCTACCTTGCACAATGACCGACCAATTTACGCATATGTACTGCCGTTGAGCAAAGAAATCAGCTGTGTGTGGTCAACGTTGAAAGTTCATGATACGAGTCACAAATGGTCAGAGGGGAAAACAATGGTCTGGGAACACCAGGTATAAACTAGCAAGCACCACCGTTTTCTGGCTTGCTCCACTGTTCTCTGGCTTGCTCTACCTTTCTGTGGCTTGCTCCAACATTTTCTGGTTTGATAAACCTTTCTCTGGTTTGCTCCTACTTTCTTTGGCTTGCTCCATGTTTATTTTGCTTGCTCCATCTTTATTTGGCTTGCTCCACCTTTGTATGGCTTGCCCCACTTTTCCCTGGCTTGCTCCACAGTTCTTTCGCTTGCTCCACCTTTCTCTGGCTTGCTCCATCTTTCTCGGGCTTGATCCAGCTTTCTCTGGCTTGCTCCACCTTTCTTTGGATTGCTCCATCTTTCTTCGGCTTGCTTTACCTTTCTCTGACTTGCTCCACCTTTCTCTGGCTTGCTCCACCTTCCTCTGGCTTGCTCCAGCTTTCTTTGGCTTGCTCCACCTTTGTGTGGCTTGCTCCACATTTCTCTGGCTTGCTCAACTGTTCCCTAGTTTGCGCCAACTTTCTCTGGCTTGATCAACCTTTCTCATGCTTGCTCCACCTTTCCCTGGCTTGCTCCACCGTTCCCTGGCTCGTTCCGCCTTCCCTGGATCTCTCCACCTTTCCTGGTATGCTCGACCGTTCCCTTGCTTGCACCACTTGTCTCCGGTTTGCTCCACCTTACTTTGGCTTGCTTAACCTTTCTGTGGCTTGCTCCACCGTTGTCTGGCTTGCTCCATTGTTCTCTGGCTGCTCCACCATTCTCTGGCTTGCTCCACCGTTCCATGGCTTGCTCCACCTTTCTCTAGCTTGCTCCACCTTTCTCTGGCTTGCTTCACCTTTCTCTGGCTTGCTCCACTATTCTCTGGCTTGCTTCATTGTTGTCTGGCTTCCTCCACCGTTCTCTGGCTTGCTTTACCTTTCTCTGGCTTGCTCCACCTTTATCTAGCTTGCTCCACCGTTTTCTGGCTTGATCCAATGTTCACTGGCTTGCTCCATTGTTCTCTGGCTTGCTCCACCATTCTCTGGCTTGCTCCATTGTTCTCTTGCTTGCTCCAAGTTTCACTGTCTTGCTCCATCTTTCTCTGACTTGCCCCACCTTTCTGCAGCACTGTCCACAGTTCTGTGCCTTCCTCCACCGTTCTCTGGATTGCTCCACTGTTCTTTCACTTGCTCCATCAATCTCTGGCTTGCTCCACCTTTCTCTGGGTTACTCCACCGTTTCCTGGCTTGCTCCACCATTTTGTGGCTTGCTCCACTGTTCTGTGGCTTGCTCCACCAGTCTCAGTATTGCTCCACTGTTCTCTGGCTTGCTCCACCATTCTCTGGCTTGCTCCACCGTTCTATGGCTCTCTGCAATATTCTCTGGCTTGCTCCGCCTTTCTCTAGCTTGCTCCACCTTTCTCTGGCTTGCTCTACTGTTCTCTGGCTTGCTCAACCGTTGCATGGCTTGCTCTACCGTTATCTGGCTTGCTCCACCATGCTCTAACTTCCTCCACCGTTCTCTATCTTGCTCTACCAATCTCTGGCTTGCTGCACCGTTCTATGGCTTGCTCCACCTTTCTCTGGCTTGCTCCACCTTTCTCTCGCTTGTTCCACCATTCTCTGGCTTGCTTCACCTTTATATAGCTTGCTCCACCTTTCTCTGGCTTGCTCCACCTTTTTTTGCTTTGCTCCACCTTTCTCTGGCTTGCTCAACCATTCTCTGGCTTGCTCCACCATTCACTGGCTTGCTCCATTATTCTCTGGCTTGCTCCACCATTCTCTGGCTTGCTTCACTGTTCTCTGGCTTGCCCCTCCTTTCTCTGGCTTGCTCCACCTCCTTCTTGCCCGCACCACGTTCCTCTGGCCTGCTCCACCGCTCTCTAGCTTGCTCCACCGTTCTTTGGTGTACGTGTTGGCCTGAGGGTGAGTGTGCACCCTGGAGGGTCCCTAGCAGTGGCTGGTTCACACCACCAACTGTTTTTGCAGAGACTGAAACTGTGGAGGCAACTGGTTCAAGGATGGCAAAATCTGGTCAGAGAGTGAGGCAATAGTTTTGGCCTCAATTGAATGGGAATTAAGACTTGATCAAGGCTCACAAGCAGTGGCATTTTATAGCCACTGATCTAAGCTTTCCAGAACACCAAAGCATGCCAGATTTGGAGCTTCCTAGCAGATTCTATGGCTTCTAGAGTGCTCCTTGGTAGGCTGTCCTTTTCCCACCTAGGAAGGCATCCCTTCCCTCCTCTAGAAGCTTCTGCCCCTTCCTAGATTCCTCAGCTTGCTTCTAGTAGGAGGGAAGGTGTCCAGAAGA
>SZWC01000059.1:315097-346817 GCA_023375785.1 Penium margaritaceum | reverse complement strand
CCATCCACAACTGACTCAATGCGGACGTTACCCTCACCGGCGGCCACCTCTGTTTTTCCATTGGCCACCGTCATGCGTCTCTCCGAGGCGCCGTAGGTGACAAATGCCGCCCTGTTGCATTGCGTGTGGCGGCCTGATCCAGAGTCGATGACGGCAACTCCCGGATCCTTCAAGTTGGTGGAGTTGTAAGCCATAAGGGCGTGCTCATCTTTCTTCCCGCCCCGCTGCGACCGATCTGTTTTCTTCTTAGGACAGTTGCGCGCGTAGTGGCCCTCCTTGCCGCAGTTGAAGCACTCCCCCTTCTTGTCACCCTTCTTGGTGCCCTGTTTGGCACCCTTCCACTTGTTGCCTCGGCCTCCACTTTGAGGATGAACTGTGTAAGCTGAACTTGATGCCGCTGCATTCTCTCGACCGCCACGTCGCATCCACTCATTGCGCACGTACTCAGCAACCTTCGGGTACTTTAGCTCGTCGGAAGGCCAGCCACCAAGGACTGTGATCATGGGACTCCAACTGTCCGGCAAGGCCAGAAGGATGATCATAGCTTGCAACTGAGAGTCGACCTCCCAACCTGTGGCCACGCACTCCGCTGCGAGGGACTCAATCTGCTGCATGATCTCCATGATGTTGTCGCCTTCGTTGGCTCGGAGGGTGACGAGCCGTTTGAAGATGAAGAGCTGATTGGCAAGGTTGCTTGACTGGTAGATGGAGCAGAGTTTTGACCATGCGTCCGCGGCCAGGGTGCATCCTTGGATGTGCCCAAGTTGTGGTGGGCATAACGCGGACACAAGGAGCGCCAACGCCTTTTTGTTGCGCTTCTTGTATGCCTCCTTCAACTCAGCCGTTGCAGTCTCCGGCGGAGCAGTCTCATCACCTTTAACGAGCTCAAGCAGTCCCTTGTCATCGAGGAAGACCTCAAACTGCCACCTCCACAAGGCAAATCCTGTCCCATCAAACTTAAGGACAGCGCGGCTGCTCTCTTGCTCGCTGGTTGCCATGTCTTGCTATTGGGAGCGTGAAATCAAGCTGGCTTTGAACCCCTTAGAGGCGTGGGCCCATAACCCTTTGTTGGCCTGAGGGTGAGTGTGCACCCTGGAGGGTCCCTAGCAGTGGCTGGTTCACACCACCAACTGTTTTTGCAGAGACTGAAACTGTGGAGGCAACTGGTTCAAGGATGGCAAAATCTGGTCAGAGAGTGAGGCAATAGTTTTGGCCTCAATTGACTGGGAATTAAGACTTGATCAAGGCTCACAAGCAGTGGCATTTTATAGCCACTGATCTAAGCTTTCCAGAACACCAAAGCATGCCAGATTTGGAGCTTCCTAGCAGATTCTATGGCTTCTAGAGTGCTCCTTGGTAGGCTGTCCTTTTCCCACCTAGGAAGGCATCCCTTCCCTCCTCTAGAAGCTTCTGCCCCTTCCTAGATTCCTCAGCTTGCTTCTAGTAGGAGGGAAGGTGTCCAGAAGATCAAGACACCTCTAGATGCCTTGTAGGACAAGTCACCCCTTCTAGAAGGTGTGCCACCTTCCTGGACCCTCACCTGGCCTTCTAGAAACTTAAAGAGGAACTCTAGAGGTTGAGCTAGCTTCCTGGCATCTATTTTCCACCTCCCTTGAGGCAGGGCAGAATTTCATCTTGTGGGACTTGAACCCGGGCCCCTGCCTCTAGAGGTGGACACCATTAACCACTAAGCCACTAAGGCTTGTCTTTTTGGTGTTCCTTTTTGGAGTCACTCCTGCCATGGTGAGGAGCATCATTCCAACAGTACGCCACTGTTCTCTAGCTTGCTCAACCGTTATGTGGCTTGCTCCACCATTCTCTGGCTTGTTCCACTGTTTTCTGGCTAAATCCACCCTTTTGTGGCCTCTTCCACCATTCTCTGGCTTGCTCCACCGTTTTCTGGTTTGCTCCTACGTTCTCTGGCTTGCTCCACTGTTCTCTCGATTGCTCCAATGTTATCTGGCTTGCTCCACTGTTCTCTAGTTTTCTCCATTGTTCTTTGGCTTGCTCCACCATTCTCTGGCCTGCTCCACTGTTCTTTGGCTTGATCCACCTTTCTCTGGCTTAGTCCACCATTCTCTGGCTTGCTCCACCTTTCCCTGGCTTTCTCCACCTTTCTTCGGCTTGCTTCACCATTCTCTTCCTTGCTCCACCGTTCTCTGGCTTACTCCAACTTTCCCCTGCTTGCTCAATCGTTCTCTGGCTTGCTCCACCGTTCTTTGTCTTGCTCCACAGTTTGCTGGCTTGCTCCACTGTTATCTGCCTTGCTCCACCTTTCTCCTGCTTGCTCAATTGTTCTCTGCGTTGCTCCACCATTCTCTGGCTTGCTCCACTTTTATATGGCTTCCTCCATCATTCTCTGGTTTACTCCACTGCTATCTGGCTTCCTCCACCTTTCTCTGGCTTGCTCCACCTTTCTCTGGCTTGCGCCACCGGTCCCTGGCTTACTTCACCGTTCTTTGACTTGCTCCAATTTTATCTGGCTTGCTCCGCCTTCCTCTGGCTTGCTCCACCTTTTTCTGGCTTGCTCCACCTTTCTCTGGCTTGCTCTACCTTTCTCTGGCTTGCTCCACCTTTCTGTGGCTTGCTCTACTGTTTCCTGGCTTGTTCCACCTTTCTCTTGCTTGATCCACCTTTCACTGGCCTGCTCCACCTTTCTCTGGCTTGCTTGACTGTTTTCTAGCTTGCACGACCATCCTCTGGCTTGCTCCACCGTTCTCTGGCTTGTTCCACCTTTCACTGGCCTGCTCCACCTTTCTCTGGCTTGCTTGACTGTTTTCTAGCTTGCACGACCATCCTCTGGCTTGCTCCACCGTTCTCTGGCTTGTTCCACCGTTCTCTGGCTTGCTCCACTGTTCTCTGGCTTGCTCCACCGTTCTCTTGCTTGCTCCACCTTTCTCTGGCTTGCTCCACCTTTCCCTAGCTTGCTCCATTGTTCTCTGGCTTACTCGACCTTTCTCTGGATTGCTCCACCTTTCTCTGGCTTGCTCCATTGTTCTCTGGCTTGCTCCACTGTTCTCTGGCTTGCTCCACCGTTCTCTTGCTTGCTCCACCTTTCTCTGGCTTGCTCCACCTTTCCCTAGCTTGCTCCATTGTTCTCTGGCTTACTCGACCTTTCTCTGGATTGCTCCACCTTTCTCTGGTCTGCTCCACCTTTGTCTGGCTTTCTCTGCCTTTATCTGACGTGCTCTACTTTTCTCTGACTTGCTTTATCGTTCTCTGTCTTGCTCCACATTTCCCTGGCTTGCTTCACCTCTCTATGGCTTGCCTCTCCTTTCTACGGCTTGATCCTCCGTTCTCTGTCTTGCTCCACCGTTATCTGACTTGCTCCACCATTTTGTGACTTACTTCACCAATCTCTGGCTTTCTCAACCTTTCTCAAGCTTGCTCCACCATTATCTGGATTGCTCCACCATTCTCTGTCTTGCTCCACCATTCTCTGTCTTGCTCCACCGTACTCTGGCCTGTTCCACTATTATCTGGATTTCTTACCGTTCTCTGGCTTGCTCCAGCGTTCCCTAGCTTGCTCCACAGTTCTCTGGCTTGTTGCACTGTTCTCTGGCTTGTTCTACCTTTCTTTGGCTTGCGTCACGTTTCTTTGGCTTGCTCCACCTTTATCTGGCTTGCTCCACCCTTCTCTGGATTGCTCCATCGTTCTCTGCCTTGCTCCACCATTCTCTGGCTTGCTCCACCTTTCTTTGGCTTGTTCTACCGTGTTCTGGCTTGCTCCACCATTCTCTGGCTTGCTCCACCGTTCTTTGGCTTGCTCCGTCGTTGTCTGCCTTGCTCCACCATTCTCTGGATTGCTCCACCGCTCTTAGACATGCTCCACTGTCCTCTGGCTTGCTTCACTGCTCTCTGACTTTCTCCAACCTTCTCTGGCTTGCCCCACCTTTCTCTAGCTTGCCCCACCTTTCTGCGGCTTGCTCCACCGTTCTCTGCCTTGCTCCACTGTTCTTTGGCTTAGTCCACCATTTTGTCACTTTCTCAACCAATCTCTGGCTTGCTCCACCTTTCTCCGGCTTGCTCCACCGTTCTCTGGCTTGCTCCACCATTCTCTGTCTTGCTCCACCGTACTCTGGCTTGCTTCACCATTCTCTGGATTGCCTCATCCTTCGTTGACTTGCTCCACAGTTCTCTGGCTTATTGCACTGTTCTCTGGTTTGCTCTACCTTTATTTGGCTTGCCTCACATTTCTCTGGCTTGCTCCACCTTTTTCTGGCTTCCTTCGCCAATTTTTGGATTGCTCCACCATTCCCTGGATTCCTCCATCTTTCTCTAGCTTGCTCGACCTTTCTGTGGCTTTCTCCACTGTTCTCTGGCTTGCTCCACCATTGTCTAGCTTGTTCCACCGTTCTCTGGCTTGCTCCACCGTGCTATGGCTTGCTCCACCGTTCTCTGGCTTGCTCCACCGTTCTCTGGCTTGCTCCACTGTTGATTGCCTTGATCCACCATTATCTGGATTGCTCCACCGTTCTTTGACATGCTCTTCTGTTCTCTGGCTTGCTTCACTGTTCTCTGACTTGATCCACCTTTCTCTGGGTTGCTCCACCTTTCTCTGGCTTGCTCCACCTTTTTCTCGCTTGTTCCACCTTTCTTTGGCTTGCTCCATGTTTATTTGGCTTGCTCCATTGTTTCCCAGCTTGCTCCATGATTTCCTGGCTTGTTCCACCGTTTTCTAGCTTGCTCCACAATTCTTTGGCTTGCTCTTCCTTTCTGTGGCTTGCTCCAATGTTCTCCGATTTGATCAATCTTTCTCTGGTTTGCTCCTACTTTCTTTGGCTTGCTCCATGCTCATTTGGCTTGCTCCATCTTTCTTTGGCTTGCTCCACCTTTGTATGGCTTGCCCCACATTTCCCTGGCTTGCTCCACAGTTCTCTGGCTTGCTCCAGCATTCTCTGGCTTGCTCCACCTTTCTCTGGCTTGTTCAATCTTTCTCTGGCTTGATCCACCTTTCTCTGGCTTGCTCTACCTTTCTCTGGCTTGCTCCATATTTCTCCGGCTTGCTCCACCTTTCTCTGGCTTGCTCCACCTTTCTCTGGCTTGCTCCACCCTCCTCTGGCTTGCTCCACCTTTCTCTGGCTTGCTCCACCTTTCTCTGGCTTGCTCCACCTCTCTCTGGCTTGCTCCACTGTTTCCTGGTTTGCGCCAACTTTCTCTGGCTTGATCCACCTTTCTCTGCCTTGCTCCACCTTTCCCTGGCTTGCTCCACCGTTCCTTGGCTCTCTCCACCTTCCCTGGCTCTCTCCACCCTTTCCCTGGGTTGCTCCACCGTTCTCTGGCTTGCTCCACCTTTCTCCGGTTTCCTCCACCTTACTTTCGCTTGCGTAACCTTTCTCAGGCTTGCTCCACCGTTGTCTGGGTTGGTCCATTGTTCTCTGGCTGCTCCACCGTTCTCTGGCTTGCTCCACTGTTCCCTAGATTGCTCCACCTTTCTCTAGCTTGCTCTACCTTTCTCTGGCTTGCTTCACCTTTCTCTGGCTTGCTCCACTGTTCTGTGGCTTGCTTCATCGCTGTCTGGCTTGCTCCACCATTATCTGGCTTGCTTTACCTTTCTCTGGCTTGCTCCACCTTTGGCTGGCTTGCTCCACCGTTCTCTGGCTTGTTCCACTGTCCATCGGCTTGCTCCATCGTTCTCTGGCTTGCTCCACCGTTCTCTTGCTTGGTCCACCAGTCTCTATGTTGCTCCACCGTTCTCTGGCTTGCTCCTCCGTTCTCTGGCTTCCTCCATCGTTCTTTGGCTCCCTCCACTGTTCTCTGTCTTGCTCGACCATTCTCTGGCTTGGTCTACCTTTCTCGAGCTTGGTCCACCTTTCTCTGATTTGCTACTGTTCTCTGGCTTGCTCCACCGTTGTATGGCTTGCTCCACCGTTCTCTGGATTGCTCCACCGTGCTCTGGCTTGTTTCACCGTTCTCTTGCTTGCTCCACTGTTCTCTGGCTTGCTCCACCATTCTGTGGCTTGCTCCACCTTTCTCTGGCTGGCTCCACCTTTCTCTTGCTTGCTTCACTGTTATCTTGCTTGCTCCACCTTTATCTTGCTTGCTCCACATTTCTCTAGCTTGCTCCACCTTTCTCTGGCTTCATCCACCTTTCTCTGCTTTGCTCCCTGTTTCTCTGGCTTGCTCCACCATTCTCTGGCTTGCTCCACCATTCTCTGGCTTGCTCCACTGTTTTCTGGCTTGCTCCACTGTTCTCTGGCTTGCTCCACTGTTTTCTGGCTTGCTCCACTGTTCTCTGGCTTGCTCCACTGTTCTCTGGCTATCCCCACCTTTCATTGGTTTCCTCCACCTCTCTCTTGCCTGCTCCGTGTTCCTCAAGCTTCCTCCACCGTTGTCTAGCTTGCCCCACCGTTCTCTGGTTTACTCTACTGTTCTCTGGATTGCTTCACTGTTATGGGGCTTGCTGCACCATTCTCTGGCTTGCTTCAGGGTTCTCTAGCTTGCTCCACTCTTTTCTGGCTTGTTCCATTATTCTCTTGCTTGCTCTACCGTTTTCGGGTTTTCTCCTCTGATATGTGGCTTGCTCCACTGTTCTCTGGCTTGCTCCATTGTTCTCTGGCCTGCTCCATTGTTCTTCAGCTTGCTTCATTGTTCTCTGGCTTGCTCCTCTGTTCTCTGGCTTGCTCCACTGTTCCGTGGCTAGCTCCTCCTTTCTTTGGCTTGCTCCACCTTTCTCTGGCTTGCTTCACATTTATCTGGCTTGCTCCCCCTTTCTCTAGATTGCTCCACCGTTCTCTTTCTTGCTCCACTGTTCTCTGGCTTGCTCCACCGTTCTCTTGCTTGCTCCTTCGCTCTCTCGCTTGCTCCAGTATGTTCTGTCTTGCTCCATAGCTCACTGAATTCCTCCACCTTTCTCTGCCTTACTCCACCTTTATCTGGCTTGTTCCACCTTTCTTTGGCTTGCTCCACATTTCTCTGGCTTGCTCCACCTTTGTTTGGCTTGCTTTACCTTTCTTTGGCTTGCTCCACCTTTCTCTGGCTTGCTCTACCTTTCTCTGGCTTGCTCCACCTTTCTATGACTTGCTCTACTGTTCGCTGGCTTGCTCCACCTTTCTCTGGCTTGTTCCACCTTTCACTGGCTTGATCCATATTTCCCTGGCTTGCTCCACCTTTCCCTGGCTGCTCCACTGTTCTCTGGCTTGCTCAACCTTTTTGTGGCTTTCTCCACCTTTCTAGTGCTTGCTCCATCTTTCTACGGCTTGGTCCAACTATCTTTTGGGTTGCTCCACCTTCTTTGGGTTGCTCCACCTTTCTCCGGCTTGCTCCACCGTTCTCTGGCTTGCTCCACCTTTCTCTGGCTTTGCTCCACTGTTTTTTGGCTTGCTCCACAAGTCTCTGGCTTGCTCCACCGTTCTCTGGCTTGTTTTACCGTTCTCTGGTTTGCTCCACCGTTCTCTGGCTTGCTCTAGCATTCTCTTGCTTGCTCAATCTTTCTCTGGCTTGCTCCACCTTTCTCTAGCATGCTACATTGTTCTCTAGCTTGCTCCATCTTTCTCTGGCTTGCTTCACCTTTCTTTAGACTACTCCACCTTTCTCTCGCTTGCTCCACCTCTATCTGACGTGCTCCACCTTTCTCTGGCTTGCTCCAGAGTTCTTTGGCTTGCTCCACCATTCTCTGTCTTGCTCCACCTTTCACTGGCTTGCTCCATCTTTCCCTAGCTTGCCCGACCTTTCTCCGGCTTGCTCCTCCATTCTCTGCCTTGCTCCAACGTTCTTTGGCTTGTTCCACCATTTTGTGATTTACTCCACCAATCTCTGGCTTGCTCCACCTTTCTCTAGCTTGTTCCACCGTTCTCTGGCTTGCTCAACCATTCTTTGTCTTGCTCATTTGTAATCTGGCTTGTTCCACCATTCTCTGGATTGATTGAATTTCTCTGGCTTGCTCCAGCGTTCTCTGGCTTGCTCTACAGTTCTCTGGCTTGTTGCACTGTTCTCTGGCTTGTTCTACCTTTCTTTTGCTTGCGTTACGTTTCTCTGGCTTGCTCCACCTTTCTATGGCTTGCTCCACCGTTCTCTGGCTTGCTCCACCTTTATCCGGCTTGCTCCACCGTTCTCTGGCTAGCTCCACCATTCCCTGGCTTGCTTCACCTTTCTCTGGCTTGCTCCACAATTCTCTGGCTTGCTCCACCGTTATCAGGCTTGCTCCGCCGTGCTCTGGCTTGCTCCACAATTCCCTGGCTTGCTCCACTGTTGTTGGGCTTGCTCCACCATTGTCTGCCTTGCTCTACCATTCTCTAGATTGCTTTACCGTTCTTTGACATGCTCCACTGTTCTCTGGATTGCTTTACTGTTCTCTGGCTTTCTCCACTTGTCTCTGGCTTGCTCCACCTTTCTCTAGCTTGCTCCAGCTTTCTCTGGCCTGCTCTACCGTTCTCTGCCTTGCTCCACCATTCTCAGGCTTGCTTCACTGTTCTATGGCTTGCCCCACTGTTCTCTTGTTTCATCCACCTTTTTTTGGCTTGGTCCACGTTAATCGGGCTTGCTCCACCGTTCTCTGGCTTGCTTTGATTTTCTCTGGCTTGCTCCACCTTTCTCTGGCTTGCTCCACCTTTCTCTTGCTTGCTCCACCGTTCTCTACATTGCTCCACCCGTCTCTCGTTTGCTCCACCGTTATCTGGCTTGCTCCACCTTTCCCTTGCTTTCTCCTTCTTTCTCTGGCTTGCTCCACCTTTCACTGGCTTGGTCCATTGTTTTCTGGATTGCTCCAACGTTGTCTGGCTTGCTCCACCGTTCTCTGGCTTGCTCCACCCTCCCTTGCTTGCTTCACTGTTCTCTGGCTTGCATCACCTTTTTCTGGCTTGCTCCACCTTTTTATGTTTAGCGCCAATATTCTCTGGCTTGCTCCACCTTTCTCTGGCTTGATCCACCAGTCTCTGACATGCTCTACCTTTCTCTGGCTTGCTCCACCTATCTCTGGCTTGCTGCACCTCTCTTCGGCTTGCTGCACCTTTCTCTGGCTTGCTCCATCTTTCTGTGGCTTACTCCACCTTTCCCTGGCTTGCTCCACCATTCTCTGGCTTTCTCCTCCATTCTTTGGCTTGCTCCACCTTTCTCTGTCTTGCTCCACCTTTCTCTGGCTTGCTTAACCTTTCATTGGTTTGGTCCACCGTTCTCTGGCTTGCTCCACCTTTCTCTGGCATGCTCCACTGTTTTTTGGCTTGCTCCACCTCCCCTTGACTTGCTCCACCTTTTTTAGCTTGCTCCAACTTTCTATGGCTTACTCCATCGTTCCCTAGCTTGCTCCACCATTCCCTGGCTTCCTCCACTGTTCTCTTGCTTGCTCAATCGTTCTCGGGCTTGCTCTTCCTTTCTCTTGCTTGCTCCACCTTTCTTCGGCTTGCTCCACCATTCTCTGGCTTCCTCCGCCATTCTCTGGATTGCTCCACCATTCACTGGCTTGCTCCAGTGTCCTTTGGGTTGGTCCACCGTTCTCTGGTATGCTGCACTGTTCTTTGGCTTGCTCCACCTTTCCTTGGCGTGCTCCACCTTTTTGTGGGTTGCTCCACCTTTCTCTTGCTTGCCCCACCGTGTTAGAAGAATGCAGGCATGGGAATTGCAGTAGCAGAAGCAGGTAGAAGCATTGGAACATGCACGACTACATCAACAGGAGTGACAAAAACGAGAGCGGTCCCAAGGAGTTAGTCGCTGGGCTTGAGAGGGGCTGCAGTGCCGAGGAGTTGAGGTAGACAAGGGTTTGTGAGAGAGCAAGGACGAGACGAGTGATGGCTGGCTGGAGAGAACTGAGCGAAGGAGCAAAAGTGATGGAGCAGCGAGCTTGAAAGCTGGGAAAGACAGGCAAAGATCAAGTATGCAAAATGCGAGCAGAGCGAATACATGGTGGCAACGTAGCAGAACCAAGATGGGAACAGGATGGGAAAAACTGTTTTGGATAAGTTTGAGGGAATGAACGTCCTCGGTAGTTTATCGCAGAACAGGACAAGGGCAACATAATGGCTTCTTCTTCACTAGCCGGACGCGGTTGTAACGTGGTCGCAGTTATTAGGGGCGACTCGCCTCTTGGTCACTAGTTGTGACTGACAATCCGTTGGCAAGGTGGTCCGTTGTGGCTCAATGCCGAACCTGAACCATTATTGAGATCTCGGATTTATCCGAGGGAAGATGTCAGTGTTGACTTCAATATTCCAACAGCCCCCCCTGAAGTCAATACCGGAAGGAAGGTGATGCACAGGTTAGATACAGGGATTTCCAGATCTCAGAGAATCCTTCACGTGGTTGTCGGATAAGTGGGTGAATGGAGTGGTGAGTGGTGAGGATGAGCGCCTCCTTCAGACGTGCTTCAACCCAATCTGTACCAAGAAGGGATATTAAGTTCAGGAGACCAAGTAGTACCCGTCAGAGATTGAACTTGAGAAAGTGAAGTTGTCCCAGGTTGAGGAGCTGTTCAACCCTCCATTGATGGTAGTTTGTAGAACCATCTCTATCCTGTACAATTGGGTGGGAGTCTCGTACACACTCTGGAAGATGAGTGATAATGTCGATCAGTGCGCTGTTGGATGTTGAACAGTCAATGAAGTAGGTCGGCTTCACTGAAGGTTGAACATGAAGAAGAGCATTGATCGTGTTGTTGCTCATGGGTTGTTCTAGTGTAGAGAGTGCCGAGGGGAACCGTTGATTCATCAAGGTTGGTTGTTGAGTTGACCTTGATGAGGATGTTGTTCCAAGGTGATACCGCCGAGAGCTCATTCTCCTTGGCATGGTCCCTTCGACAGGTGATGGTGGAGATGGTGGGTGCAAGAGATGAAGGGCGCTGCCATAACGCCACGCTCAAAGAGTGCTCTACCACAGCAGACTCGATGAGTCCAAGAGAATGTAAAGAAGTGCAGTCTCCTGAGTAGTCAGATCTACGGATACAGTGGCTTGGTCCACCGGTTGGCTTGGTTGAGCAGGGAGATGGGTGGAGTCTGGATTCCAGTGGTGCAACCTTGGTTGTCTGCCCTTTTGCCATGAATGCAAGTGGTTGATTGTGGGGTTGGGACAATGCACACTGAAGAAAGATTGGAGTGGTGCATGTGGAGGCGGAGGAGTAAATTGAGAGTGAGGTGGGCGCAGGAGTAAAACTTCATACGTCGGAGAGAGTTTCGGCATGGGCGCAGGTCGTCGCGACTCGGGCGATGCGACCGGGTGGATCCTTGTGCCGAGCAGACGATGATGCGGGAAGTGGAGGAATGAGCGATGATTGAGTGGGCGCAAGGGCAAAACCTTGTGCGATGCTGAGATAGGGAGATATAGTGCGGCAAGGGGAGGGCAGGAGCCAACGCGCTGCAAGAAATCTGCTGCCGGCGTGGGTGCAGGCTGCTGCGAAGCTGGCAGCTAGCTCGTGCAGGTCCTTGTACTGGCCACAGATGTTGATGATGATTAGTGATAAAAAGGCAGAGGCTGATGATGACTGAATGGGCGCAGAGGTGAGCCGCGTGCGCTACAAGAAGTTTCGGCTTGGGTGCAGGGCGTCGTGCAACAGGCGATGCGACCGGGCAGATCCTTGTGCCGAGCGGAAGAGCGATACGGAAGCGGAGGAATGCGGAGACGGCTGATGGTTGAGTGGGCGCAAGGGCATAACCACGTGTGCTGCGAAGTGATGCGCATGATGAAAGGGATGAATTTGATAAGGACAACGCGGAGAAGCCCGATGAAGTTGAGATGAAGTAGAAAACTGGAGGAGGCAGCAAGAAAGATGATGTACGAGCAAGACAAGGACGAGGAGGAGCTGATGATGATCAAGTGCAAGCCGGATAAGAGTAATGAAGTACAGATGAGGAGGGGTGCTGATGGCGATGATGAGGATGTGGCAAATGGGAAGGATGAATGTTGCAGCAGGCAGAAGATGGCGGGGCCGTGAGAAGGGGAGGCGAGGCAACCAATTGCTCTACTTTCAGGAGAGTGACGGCTTGTTCCCTAGTTGGCCCTCGGCAGGCAGGAAGACTGGTGGTGTCCGATATCCTGGCAGCTAGAGGAAATTGGTTGATGCAGAGGGACTCATGCGGCGGGCAGGGACACTGGTCCGCTGATATCAGGAGAGTGACGGCTTGTTCCCAAGTTGGCTCGCAATGGGAGCAGGGAGACTAGTGGTGTCTGATGTCCCGACGGCGGGAGTTCCGTTGCTGTCGCTGATGACGCGAGATGGCGATGCAAGCACGTGACTTGAGGTGATGAGCGCAGGAAAAAAAGATAGGGCAGAGGACGCAGATGGGACTGATGAAAGGATATGAGAGAGGCGAGGATGCTTGTGAAAGCTGAGAGGATAAGAGGCAGTTGGTGGATAGCGGCAGGAAGCTTCCAGGATATTGAGAGCAGGAGGCCGCTCGGGAGTTGCTTGCGGCTGATGTGGACGACGAGTCACTGATCATTGGCCACGGGCACGGAATGGACACAAGGTTTCCTCCAGATGACGAGACGTTTCTTCAGCATTGGGAGCTCTCCAGGCAGTGCTGCTGATGTTTGCTGCTGGCAAAGCAGAGAGACGCAAGGTGGAGGTGACGGTGGCAGAAGGAATGTAGATCCACGTAGAGCAGCGATGGTGGCGGAACCGTGATGACTTGGTCAAGGGACACCAGGTGATGTCACCTGATGCTCTGATACCATGTCAGAATAATGAAGGCATGGGAATGCCAGCAGCAGAAGCCGGTAGAAGCATTGGAACATGCACGAGTACATCAGCAGGAGTGACGAAAATGAGAGCGGTCACAAGGAGTTAGTCGCTGGGCTTGAGAGGGGCTGTAGGGCCAAGGAGTTGAGGTAGACAAGGTGTTGTGAGAGAGCAAGGACGAGACGAGTGATGGCTGGCTCGAGAGAACTAAGCAAAGGAGCGAAAGTGCCGGAGTTAAGAGCTTGAGAGCTGGGAAAGACAGGCAAAGAGCAGGTATGCAAAATGCGAGCAAAGCAAAGACATGGTGGCAAAGCCGCAGAACCAAGAAGGGAACAGGATGGGAAGAACTGTTCTGGTTAAGTTCAAAGGAATGAACGTCCTTGGTAATTTATCGCAGAACATGACAAGGGCAGCACAACGGCTTCTTCTTTGCTAACCAGAAGCGGTTGCAACGTGGTCGCACTTATTAGGGGCAACTTGCCTCTTGGTCACTAGTTCTGACCGACAAACCGTTGGCGAGGCTGTCCGTGGTGGCTCAATGCCAAACCTGAACCATCTCGGATTGATCCAAGGGAAGATTTCAGTGTTGACTTCAACATTCCAATACACCATTCTCTGGCTGGCTCCACCGATCCCTGGCTTGCTCCACCTTTCTCTGGCTTGCTTCACCTTTCTCTGGCTTGCTCCATCGTTCTCCGGCTTGCTCCACCGATCCCTGGCTTGCTCCACCTTTCTCTGACTTACTGCACCATTCTCTGGCTTGCTCCACTGTTCTCTGGCTTGCTCCACCGTCCTATGGCTTGCTCCACCCTTCTCTGGCTTGCTCCTCTTTTCTATGGCTTGCTCCACCATTCTCCGGCCTTCTCCACTGTTCTCTGGCTTGCTCCTCTGTTATCTGGCTTGCTCCACCTTTCTCTCGCTTTCTCCACCTCTCTCTGGCTTGCTCCACCGCTCTCTGGCTTGCTCCACATTTCTCTAGCTTGCTCCACCTTCCTCTGGCTTGCTCAATATTTTTCTGGCTTGCTCCACCGTTCTCTGGCTTACTCCACCTGTCTCTGGCTTGCTCCACCATTCTCTTGCTTGCTTCACCTTTGTCTGGCTTGGTCCTCCTTTCTCTGGCTTGCTCCACCGTTCCCTGGCTTGCTCCACCGTTTTCTGACTTGCTCAACCTTTCTCTAGCTTGCTCTACCTTTCTCTGGCTTGCTCCACCTCTCTCTGGCTTGCTTCTCCTTTCTGTGGCTTGCTCCACCATTCTCTGACTTGTTCCACCTTTTCATTAACAGAATTCGACAACGATACATCCTCGGACTGAACATCGGAAATGCACCGAGACATCCGGTGCAAGTCCCCAAGCTCTGCTCCCCACCCAACGGCCACAAGTGAAACAGTACAACACCGAGCGAAGAACCAAGACCGTTGGAACAACAAGCAAACATATTGGCAAATGCGTCCGGCTAGCGTTAAGAAGCCATTCTTTCCATTGTTTTGTCCTGTTCTGAATTGTATATAAGGAAGATGTTCATTCCCTCCCAATTAACCAGAACGGTTCTTCCCATCATGTTCCCCTTTGGTTCCGCGGCTTTGCCGCCGTGTATTTGCTCTGCTTGCATGGCACATAGCTTGTCTTTGCCTGTCTTCCGAGCTTGCAACTATGTGCTCCGTCACTCTCGCTCCTTTGCTCAGCTCTCTCCAGCCAGCCATCACTTAACTTGCTCTCGCTTTCTCTCAACAGCTTGTCTACCTCGTCTCCTTGGCACCACGGCGCCTCTCAAGCTCTGCGACTAAATCCTTGGGACCGCTCCCGCTTTTGTCACTTTGGCTGACATACTCGTGCATGTTCCGATGCTTCTTCCTGATTTTGCTATTGCTGTTCTCATGCCTACATTCTTCTCACACACCTTTCTCTGGCTCCATCCACCTTTCTCTGGCTTGCTCCACCTTTCCCTGGCTTACTCCACCGTTCTCTGACTTCCCCTCCTTTCTGTGGCTTGGTCGACCTTTCTCTGGCTTGCTCCACCTTTCTCTGGCTTGCTCCACCGTTCTCTGGCTTACTCTACCGTTCTCTGGCTTGCTCCACCATTATCTGGCCTTCTCCACCGTTCCATAGCTTGATGTTCCTTTCTCTGGCTTTGTCCACCTTTGTCTGGCTTGCTTCACCTTTCTCTGGCGTACTCGACTGTTCTCTGGCTTGCTCCTCCGAACCTGGCTCGCTCCACTTTTCTCTGGGTTGCTCCATCCTTCTCTTGCTTTCTCCACCATTCTCTGCCTTGCTCCACTGTTATCTGGCTTGCTCAACCTTTCTCTGGCTTGCTCCATCTTTCTTTGGTTTACTCCACCTTTCTATGGCTTGCTCCACCATTCTCTGGCTTGCTTCAATGTTCTCAAGCTTGCTCCACCATTCTCTGGCTTGCTCCACCGTCCTCTAGCTTGCTTCATCATGCTCTGTCTTGCTCTACCGTTCTCTGCCTTGTTCTATCTTTCTCAGGCCTACTCCACCTTTCTCTGGATTCCATCTTCCCTTGCTGGCTCCAACTTTCTCTGGCTTGCTTCACCTTTCCCTGGCTTTCTCCACTTTTCTCTGGCTTGCTTCACCTTTCCCTGGCTTGCTCCACCTTTCTCTGGCTTCTTTCACCTTGCTCTGGCTTGCTTCACCTTAATCTGGCTTGCCCCACCTTTCCCTCGCTTGCTCCACTGTTCTCTGGCTTGCTCCAATGTTCTCTGGATTGCTCCACCTTCCTCGGGCTTGCTCCACCTTTCTCTGGCTTTCTCCAAATTTCCCTGGCTTGGTCCGCCGTTCTACGGCTTGCTCCACCTTTCTGTGGCTTGTTCCACCTTGCTCTGGATTGCTCCACCTTTCTCTGGCTTGCTCCACCATTCTCTGGCTTGCTCAACCTTTCTCATGCTTGTTCCACATTTCTCTGGCTTTCTCCGCCTTTCTTTGGCTTCCTCCATCTTTCTCTGGCGTGCTCTTCCTTTCTCTGACCTTCTCCACCTTTTCTTGGCTTGCTGCACCATTCTCTGGCTTCCTCCACCATTCTCTTGCTTGCTCCACCTTTCTTTTGTTTCCTCCAACGTTCTCTGGATTGCTCCACCTTTCCCTGTACTGCTCCTTTCTCTGGCCTGCTCCACCTTCCCCTGCTGGTTCCACCTTTCTCTGACTTGCTCCACGTTTCCCTAGCTTGCTCCACCTTTCTATGGCTTGCTCCACCTTTCTTTGGATATCTCCACCTTTCTCTGCCTTGCTCCACCTTGCATTGGCTTGCTCCACCTTTCTCTGGCTTGCTCCATCTTTCTATGGCTTTCTCTAGCTTTCATTGGTTTGCTCCACATTTCTCTATCTTGCTCCACCGTTCCCTGGCTTGCTCCACCTTTCGCTGGCTTGCTCCATCTTTCTCTGGCTCACTGAATCTTTCTCTGGCTTTCTCTACCTTTCCCTTGCTTGCTGCACCGTTCTCTGGCTTGCTCCACCATTCTCTCGCTTGCTCCACCTCTCTGGCTTCCTCCACTTTTCTCTGGTTTGCTCCATCTTTCTCTGGCTTGCTCCACTTTTCCCAGGCATGCTCCATCTTTCTCTAGCCTGCTCCACCTTCTCTTGATGGCTCTACCTTTCTCTTGCTTGCTCGACCTTTCCCTGCCTTGCTCCACCTTTCTCTGGCTTGCTCCACCTTTCTCTGGATTTCTCCACCTTTCTTTGGCTTGCTTCACCTTTCTTTGGCTTGCTCCATCTTTCTCTTGCTTGCTCCACCTTTCCATGGCTTGCTCTACCTTTCCTTGGCTTGCTCCACAGTCCCCTGGCTTGCTCAACCATTCTCTGGCCTGCTCCACCTTTCTGTGGCTTGCTCCACTTTCTCTGGCTTGCTCCACCTTTATCTGGTTTGCTCCATTTTTCTCTGGCTTGCTCCACCTTTCTCTGGCTTGCTCTACCATTCCCTGGATAACTCCATTGTTCTCTGGCTTGCTCCACCATTCTCTGGCTTGCTCCACCTTTCTCTGGCTTGCTCCACCTTACCCTCGCTTTCTCCACCGTTCTCTGGCTTGCTCCACCGTTCTCCAGCTTGCCCCGCCGTTCTCTGGCTTGCTCCATCGTTCTCTGGCTTGCTCCACCGTTCTATGACTTGCTTCACCGTTCTCTGACTTGCTCCACCCTTCTATGGCTTCCTCCACCATTCTGTGGCCTGCTCCACCACTCTCTGACATGCTCCAATGTTCTCCGTCTTGGTCAACTGTTCAGTGGCTTGCTCCAACGTTCTCTGGCTTGGGGTACCTTTCGCCGGCTTGCTGCACCTTTGTCGGGCTTGCTTCACCTTCCTCTAGCTTGCTCAAGTATTTTTTGGTTTGCTCCATCGCTCTGTGGCTTGCTCCATTGTTCTCTGGCTTGCTCCACCGTTCTCTGGCTTTCTCCACCATTATTTGGTTTACTCCACTGTTCTCTGGCTTGCTCCACTTCTCTATGGCCTGAACCACCATTCTCTCGCCTACTCTACCATTCTTTGACTTGCTCCGTCGTTCTCTGGCTTGCATTACCTTTCTCAGGCTTGCTCCACCTTTTTCTGGCTTGCTCCACCATTCTCTGGCTTGCTCCACCGCTCTCTGGCTTGATCCACCGTCCTCTGTCTTGCTCCATTGTTCTCTGGCTTGCTCCAACGTTCTCTGGCTTTGTCCAATATTCTCCGCCCTGCTCCACTGTTCTCTGGCCTGCTGCACCTTTCTCTGGCCTGCGCCAGGTTTCTCTGGCATGCCCCGCCTTTCTCTGGCCTGCTCCACGTTCTCTGGCTTTCTCCACCACTCTCTGGATTGCTCCACCGTTCCCTGGCTTGCTCCATCTTTCTCTTGCTTGCCCCCCCCCCTTTCACTGGCCTCCTCCACCTTTCTCTTGCCTGCTGCACCTCTCTCTAGCCTGCTCCACCTTTCTCTGGCCTGCTCTACCTCCTTCTGGCCTGCTCGACCTTTCTCTGGCCTGCTCCACCTGTCTCTGGCCTGCTCCACCTTTCTGTGGCTTCCTCCACCGTTCTCTCGATAGCTCCACCGTTCTCTGGTTTGCTCCACCTTTCTCTGACTTTCTCCACCATTCTCGGACTACCTCTATTGGCCTCTGGCTTGCTCCACCGTTCTATGGCTTGCTCCACTGTTCTCTGGCTTGCTCCACAATTCTATGGCTTGCTCCACCATTCTCTAACTTGCTCCACTGTTCTCTGGCTTGCTCAACTGTTCTGTTGCTTGCTCCAACTTTCTCTGGCTTGCTCCACCTCTCTTTGCCTTGCCACATCTTTCTTTGGTTGGCTCCACCGTTCTCTGGTTTGCTCCACCGACTTTTGGTTTGCTATACCGTAGTATCGCTTCCTCCATTGTTTTCTGGCTAAACTCCACCAGCCTCTGGTTTTCCCCACCGTTCTCTGGCTTGCTCCACCATTCTCTAGCTTACTCCACCATTCTCTGGCTTGCTCCACTGTTCACTGGCTTCCTCCACTGTTCTCTTGCTTGCTCCACCGATCTCTGGCTTGCTCCACTGTTCTCTGGTTTGCTCCACTGGTCTATGGCTTGCTCCAACATTTCCTGGGTTGCTCCACCTTTATCTGGCCTGCTACAACGTTCTATGGCTTGCACCATCGTTCTCTGGCCTGCTCCACCATTCTCTAACTTGCTCCACCGTTCTCTAGCTTGCTCTTCCATTCTCTGGCTTGCTCCCGATTTCTGGATTGCTCCACCTTTCTCAGGCTTGCTCCACCTTTCTTTCGCTGCTTGACCATTCACTGACTTGCTCCACCGTTCTCTGGCTTGATGCACCATTCTCTGGCTTGCTCCAGCGTTCTCTGGCTTGTTCCACCGTTCTCTGACGTGGTCCACCGTTCTCTGGCCTGCTCCACCTGTCTCTGGCCTGCTCCACCTTTCTTTGGCATGCTCCACCTTTCTTTGGCCTGCTCCAGTTCTCCGGCTTGTTCCACCATTCTCCGGCTTGCTCCAACGTTCTCTGGCTTGCTCCATATTTCTCTTGCTTGCTCCACCTTTAACTGGCCTACTCCACCTTTCTCTTGCCTGCTCCTCCTTTCTCTGGCCTGCTCCACCTTTCTCTGGCGTGCACCACCTTTCTCTTGCCTGCGCCACCTTTCTCTAGCTTCCTCCACCGTTTTCTGGCTTGCTCCACCGTTCTCTGGTTTGCTCCACCTCTCTTTGGCTTTATCCACCTTTCTCTGGCTTGCTCCACTGTTCTCTGGCTTGCTTCATTGAAATCTTGCTTACTTCACCATTTTATGGCTTGCTCCACCTTTCTCTGGCCTGCTCTACTTTATGTGGCCTGCACCACCTTTCTCTAGCCTGCTCCACGTTTGTCTTGCTTCCTCCACCGTTCTCTAGCTTGCTCCACCATTCTTGGACTTGTTCCACTTATCTCTGGCTTGCTCCACCTTTCTCTGGCTTGCTTCAGCGTTCTCTGGCTTGCTCCATTGGCCTCTGACTTGATCTACCATTCTCTGGCTTGCTCATTGTTATTTGGCCTGCTCCATCTGTCTCTAGCTTGCTCTACCTTTCTCTGGCTTGCTCCACCTTTCTCTGGCTTGCTCCACCTTTCTCTGGCCTGGTCCACCGTTCAATTGCTTATCCCACCTTTCTCTGGCTTGCTCCACCTTTCTCTGGCTTGCTCTACCTTTCTCTGGCTTGTTCCACATTTCTCTGGCTTACTCCACAGCTCTCTGGCTTGCTCCACCTTTCCCTGGCTTACTCCACCTTTCTATGGCTTGCTCCACACTTCTCTGGTTTGCTCCACAATTCTCTTGCTTGTTTCACCGTTCCTTGGCTTGCTCCACCACTCTCTTGCTTGCTCCTTCTTTCTCCGGCTTGGTCCACCTTTCCCTTGTTTGCTCCAATTTTCTCTTGCTTGCTCCACCATTTTCTGGCTTGCTCCACCGTTGTCAGGCTTGCTCCACCTTTCTTGGCTTGATTCACTGATCTCTGGCTTGCTCCATCTTTGCATGGCTTGCTCCACCTTTCTATCGCTTGTTCCACCTTTCTCTGGCTTGGTCCACCTTTCCCTGGCTTGCTACACCTTTCTCTTGCTTGCTCCACCTTTCTCTGGCCTGCTGCACCATTCTGTGGCTTGCTCAAACTTTCACTGGCTTGCCCCACCTTTCCCTAGCTTCGTCCACCTTTCCCTGGATTGCTCTACCTTTCTGTGGCTTGCTCCACCTTTCTCTTGCTTGCTCCAGCTTTCTCTGGCTTGCTAAACCGTTCTTTGGCTTGCTCCACCTTTCTGTGGCTTGCTCTAACTTTCTCTGGCTTGCTCTACCTTTCTCCGGCTTGCTCCGCCTTTATCTGGCTTGCTCCACCTTTCCCTGGCTTGCTGCACCTTTCTCTGGATTGCTCCACCTGTCCATGGCTCGTTCCACCATTATATGGCTTTCTCCACCTTTCTCTGGCTTGCTCCACCTTTCCCTAGCGTGCTTTAAATTTCTGAGGCTTGTTCCACCGTTCTTTGGCTTGCTCCACCGTTATCTGGCTTGCTCCACTGTTCTCTTGCTTGCTCCACGTTTCTCTGGCTCGCTCCGCCTTCCTCTGGCTTCCTCCACCTTTCCCTGGTGTGCTCCACCGTTCTCTGGCTTGCTCCACTGTTCTCTTGCTTGCTCCACGTTTCTCTGGCTCGCTCCGCCTTCCTCTGGCTTCCTCCACCTTTCCCTGGTGTGCTCCACCGTTCTCTGGCTTGCCGCACCTTTCGTTGGATTTCTCCACCGTTCTCTGGATTCCTCCACCTTCCTCTAGCTTGCTCCATTGTTCTCTGGCTTGCTCCATACTTCTCTGGCTTGCTCTACCTTCCCCGGACTTCCAGTACCTTCATCTGGCTTGCTCCACCATTCTCTGGCTTGCTTCAGCGTTCTCTGGCTTGCCGCACCTTTCGTTGGATTTCTCCACCGTTCTCTGGATTCCTCCACCTTCCTCTAGCTTGCTCCATTGTTCTCTGGCTTGCTCCATACTTCTCTGGCTTGCTCTACCTTCCCCGGACTTCCAGTACCTTCATCTGGCTCGCTCCACCTTTCTCTGGCTTTCTCCACCTTTCTCTGGCTCGCTGCACCTTTATCTGGCTTGCTCCACCGTCCTCTGGCTTGCTCCACCTTTATGTGATTTGCTCCACCATTCTCTGGCTTGCTTAACTGTTCTCTGGCTTGCTCCATATTTCTTTGGCTTGCCCCACCTTTCTCTGGCTTGCTCCACCTTTCTCTAGCTTGCACAACCTTTCTGTGGCTTGCTCCACTGTTCTCTGGCTTGCTCCACCGATCCCTAGCTTGCTCCACCTTTCTCTAACTTACTACACCATTCTCTGGCTTGCTGCACTGTTTTGTGGCTTGCTTCACCGTCCTCTGGCTTGCTCCACCTTTCTCTGGCTTGCTCCACCTTTCTATGGCTTGCTCCACCGTTCTCCGACCTTCTCCACTGTTGTCTGGCTTGCTCCTCTGTTCTCTGGCTTGCTCCACCTTTCTCTCGCTTGCTCCACCTTTCTCTGGCTTGCTACACCGTTCTCTAGCTTGCTCCACATTTCTCTAGCTTGCTCCACCTTCCTCTGGCTTGCTCAATCTTTTCCTGGCTTCCTCTACCGTTCTCTGGCTTGCTCCACCTGTCTCTGGCTTGCTCCACCATTCTCTTGCTTGCTCCACCTTTGTCTGACTTGGTCCTCCTTTCTCTGGCTTGCTCCACTGTTCCCTGGCTTGCTCCACCGTTCTCTGACTTGCTCCACCTTTCCCTAGCTTGCTCCACCTTTCTCTGGCTTGCTGCACCTTTCTCTGGCTTGCTTCTCCTTTCTGTGGCTTGCTCCACCATTCTCTGACTTGTTCCACCATGTCATAAACAGAATCCGACAACGATACATCCTCGGACTGAACCTTGGAAATGCACCAAGACATCCGGTGCAAGTCCCCAAGCTCTGCTCCCCACCCAACGGCCACAAGTGAAAAATACAACACCGAGCGAAGAACCAAGACCGTTGGAACAACAAGCAAACATGTTTGCAAACGTGTCCGGCTGGCGTTAAGAAGCCGTTCTTTCTGTTGTTTTGTTCTGTTCTGAATTTTTTATACGGAAGATGTTCATTCCCTCCCATTTAACCAGAACAGTTCTTCCCCATCATGTTCCCCATTGGTTCCGTGGTTTCGCCGCCGTGTCTTTGCTTTGCTTGCATCTCACATAGCTTGTCTTTGCCTGTCTTCCGAGCTTGCAACTCTTTGCTGCGTCACTCTCGCTCCTTTGCTCAGCTCTCTCCAGCCAGCCATCACTCAGCTCGCTCTCGCTTTCTCTCAACAACTTGTCTTCCTCGTTTCCTTGGCACCACGGCGCCTCTCAAACTCTGCGACTAATTCCTCAAGACCGCTCTTGCTTCCGTCACTTTGGCTGACATACTCGTGCATGTTCTGATGCTTCTTCCTGCTTCTGCTATTGCTGTTCTCATGCCTACACACTTCCCACACACATTTCTCTGACTCGCTCCACCTTTCTCTGGCTTGCTCCACCTTTCCCTGGCTTGCTCCACCGTTCTCTTACTTTCCCTCCTTTCTGTGGCTTGCTCTACCTTTCTCTGGCTTGCTCCACCTTTCTCTAGCTTGCCCCACCGTTCTCTGGCTTGCTACACCGTTCTCTCGCTTGCTCCACCATTCTCTGGCCTTCTCCACCGTTCCATAGCTTGATGTTCCCTTCTCTGGCTTGGTCCACCTTTGTCTAGCTTGCTTCACCTTTCTCTCGTGTACTCCACTGTTCTCTGGCTTGCTCCTCCGACTCTGACTTGCTCCACTTTTCTCTGGCTTGCTCCACCTTTCTCTTGCTTTCTCCACTATTCTCTGCCTTGCTCCACTGTTCTCTGGCTTGCTCGACCTTTCTCTGGCTCGCTCCATCTTTCTGTGGTTCAATTGACCTTTCTATGGCTTGCTCCACCATTCTCTGGCTTGCTTCACTGTTCTCAAGCTTGCTCCACCGTCCTCTGGCTTGATCCATCATGCTCTGGCTTGCTCCACCGTTCTCTGCCTTGTTCTATCTTTCTCAGGCCTACTCCACCTTTCTCTAGATTCCTCCTCCTTTGTCTGGCTTGCTCCACCTCTCTTTGGGTTCCTCCACATTTCTCTGGCTTGCTCCACCTTTCTCTGGCTTGCTCCTCCTTTCCTTGGCTTGCTACACCGTTCTCTGGCTTGCTGCACAGTTCTCTGGCTTGCTCCACCTTTCTCTGGCTTGCTACACCTTTCTCTGGCTTGCTCCACCTTCCCCTGGCTTGCTCCATCTTTATCTGGCTTGCTCCACATTTTTCTGGCTTGCTCCACATTTCTATGGCTTGCTCTACTGTTCTCTGGCTTGCTCCACCTTTCTCTGGCTTGCTCCACCGTTCTCTGGCTTGCTACACCGTTCTCAGGCTCGCTCCACCGTTGTCTGGATTGCTTCACCGTTCGCTGGCTTGCTCCAACATGTTTTTGACTTGCTCGACCGTACTCTGGATTACTCCACTGTTCTTTGGCTTGCTCCACCGTTCTCTGGCTTGCTCCACCGTTCTCTGGCTTGCTCCACCGTTCTCTGGCTTGCTCCACCGTTCTCTGGCTTGCTCCACCGTTCTCTGGCTTGCTCCACCGTTCTCTGGCTTGCTCCACCGTTCTCTGGCTTGCTCCACCGTTCTCTGGCTTGCTCCACCGTTCTCTGGCTTGCTCCACCGTTCTCTGGCTTGCTCCACCGTTCTCTGGCTTGCTCCACCGTTCTCTGGCTTGCTCCACCGTTCTCTGGCTTGCTCCACCGTTCTCTGGCTTGCTCCACCGTTCTCTGGCTTGCTCCACCGTTCTCTGGCTTGCTCCACCGTTCTCTGGCTTGCTACACCGTTCTCAGGCTCGCTCCACCGTTGTCTGGATTGCTTCACCGTTCGCTGGCTTGCTCCAACATGTTTTTGACTTGCTCGACCGTACTCTGGATTACTCCACTGTTCTTTGGCTTGCTCCACCGTTCGTTTGCTCGCTACACCTTTCCTTGGCTTGCTCCATCCTTCTCTGGCTTGCTCCACCTATTTTAAGCTTCCTTCTTTGTTCTTTAGCCTGCTGCAACGTTTTCTGGCTTGCTCCACCTTCCCCTGACCTGCTCCACCTTTTTTAGCTTGCTCCACCTTTCTATGGCTTGCTCCACCTTTATCTGGTTTGTACCAATGTTCTTTGGATTGCTCCAGCTTTCTCTCGCTTGCTCTACTGTTCTCTATAATGCACCACCTTGCCATGGGATGCTCCAGCTTTACCTGGCTTGCTCCACCGTTCGCTGGTTTTCTCTGCCATTCTCTGGCTTGCTCCATAGTTTTCTGGCTTGCTCCCCCGGTTTCTGATTTGCTCCGCCGTTATTAGGCTTCCTCCACTCTCGTGGCTTGCTTCAACATTCTCTGGCTTGCTCCACCATTCTCTAGCCTTCTCCACCTTTCTCTGGCTTGCTCGTATGTTCTGTGGCTTGCTCCACCGTTCTCTAACTTGCTCCACCATTCTCTGGCTTGCTCCACCTTTCTCAACCTTGGTCCACCATTCTCTGGCTTGCTCCACCATTCTCTGGATTGCTCCACCGTTCTCCGGCTTGCTCCAGCGTTCTGTGGCTTGCTTACCTGCTCTCTGGCTTGCTGCACCGTTCTGTGGCTTGCTCCACCTTTCCCTGGCTTGATCCACTTTTCTTTGGCTTGTTCCACCTTTCTCCGCCTTGCTCCACCGTCCTCTGCCTTGCTCCATCGTTCTCTGGCTTGCTCCACTGTTCTCTGGCTTATTCCACCGTGCTCTGGCTTACTCCACCATTCTTTGGCTTGCTCAACCGTTCTCTGGCTTGCTCCACCGTTCTCTGGCTTGCTCCACCGTTCTCTGGCTTGCTCCACCGTTCATTTGGCCTGCTCAACCGTTCTCTGGCTTGCTCCACTGTCCTCTGGCTTGCTCCACTGTTCTCTGGCTTGCTCCACCGTTCTCTGGCTTGCTCCACTGTTCTCTGGCTTATTCCACCGTGCTCTGGCTTACTCCACCATTCTTTGGCTTGCTCAACCGTTCTCAGGCTTGCTCCACCGTTCTCTGGCTTGCTCCACCGTTCTCTGGCTTGCTCCACCGTTCATTTGGCCTGCTCAACCGTTCTCTGGCTTGCTCCACTGTCCTCTGGCTTGCTCCACTGTTCTCTTGCGTGCTCCACCTTTCTCCCTCTTGCTCCACCTTTCTCTGGCTTGCTCCACCGTTCTTTGGCTTACTCCACTTTTGTCTGGCTTGCTCCACCCTTCTCTGGTTTGCTCAATCTTTCTCTGGCTTGCGCCACCGTTCTCTGGATTGGTCAAACCGTCTCTGGCTTGCTTCATCATTCTCCAACTTGCTCCACCTTTCTCTCGCTTGCTCCTCATCTCTCTGGCTTGCTCCACCGTTCCCTGGCTTGCTCCACCGTTCTCTGACTTGGTCAACCGTTCTCTGGCTTCCTCCACCTCTCACTGGCTTGCTCCACCTTTACCTGGCTTGCTCCACCATTTTTTGGCTTGCTCCACCATTCTCTGACTTCCTCCACCTTTCTCTGGCTTGCTCCACCTTTCTCTGGTTTGCTCTCCCTTTCATTGGCTTGCTCCACCGTTCTCTGGCTTGTTCCACCATTCTCTGGCTTGCTCAGCCGCTCTCTGGCTTGTCCCACCGTTCCCTGGCTTGATCTCCCTTTTTCTAGCTTGGCCCAGCTCTCTCTGGCTTGCTTCACCTTCCTGTTGCTTGCTCCACTCTTCTCTTGCTTTGTCCACCGTTCTCTAACTTGGTCCACCTTTCTCTGGCTTGCTCCTCCTTTGTCTTGCTTGCTTTACCATTCTCTGGCTTAATCCAACGTTCTCTGGCTTGCTCCACCTTTCTGTGGCTTGCTCCATATTTCTCTGGATTGGTCTGCCTTTCTCTGGCTTTCTCCACCATTCTTTGGCTTGCTTTACTGTTCTCTGGCTTGCTCCACCGTTCTCTGGCTTGCTCCACCCGTTCTCTAGCTTGCTCCATCATTCTCTGGCTTGTTCCAACATTCTTTACCTTGCTCTTCCTTTCTCAGGCTTGCTCCACCTTTGTCAGGCTTGCTCCACCTTTGTCTGGCTTGCTCCACCTTTCTCTTGCTTGCTCCTCCTTTCCCTGGCTTGCTCCACTGTTCCCTAGCTTGCTCCACCTTTCTCTGGCTTGCTCCACCTTCCTCTAGCTTGCTCCACCTTTCCTTGCCTTGCTCCACTGTTCTCTGGCTTGCACCACACTTCTTTGGCTTGCTCAGTCGTTCTCTGGCTTACGCCACATTTCCCTGGCTTGCTCCACCTTCCCCTGACTTGTTCCAACATTTTTGGCTTGCTCCACCCTTCTGTGGCTTCTTCATATTTCTCTGGCTTGCTCCACCTTTTTCTGGCTTGCTCCACCGTTCTCTGGCTTGCTCAATCTTTCTCTGGCTTCCTCCACCATTCTCCTGCATGCTCTTGCATTCCCTGGCTTGCTTCTTTTGTTTTTGCCTTTCTCCACCGTTCTCTAGGTTGTTCCACCATTCTCTTGCTTGATCCATCATTCTCTGGCTTGCTCCAACGTTCTCTGACTTGCTCTACCTTTCTCCGGCTTGCTCCACCTTTCTCTGGCTTGCTTTACCATACTCGGGCTTGCTCCACTGTTCTCAAGCTTGCTCCACCTTTCTGTGGCTTGTTCCACCTTTCTCTGGCTTGCTCCACCTTTATCTCGCTTGCTCCACTGGTCTCTAGACTCCTTCAATTTGCTTTGGCTTGTTCCACCATTCTATGGCTTGCTTCACCATTCTCTGGCGTGCTCCATGGTTCTCTGGCTTGCTCCACAGTTCTTTGGCTTACTCCTCCTTTCACTGGCTTGTCCCACCTTTTATTGGCTTGCTCCACCTTTCTTCGGCTTGCACCAACATTCTTCGGCTTGCACCACCATTCTTTGAATTGCTCCAGCCTTCTCTAGCTTGCTCCAGTGCTCTCCGACTTCCTTTACTGTTCTCTTGCTTGCTGCACCATTCTCTGTTTTTCTCCACCATTCACTAGCTTGCTCCATCTTCCTCTGGCTTGCTCCACATCTCTCTGACTTGCTCCACCGTGCTCTGGCTTGATCCACAGTTCTCTGGCTTGCTCCACCTTTCTCTGGCTTGCTCCATCTTGCTCCACCGTTCTCTTGCGTGCTCCACCGTTGTCTTGCTTGCTCCATTGTTCTCTGGCTTGTTCCACCATGCTCTGGCTTGCTCCACCGTTCTCTTGCTTGCTCCACCGTTCTCTAGCTTGCTCCACCGTTCTCTGGCTTGCTCTACCGTTCTCTAGCTTGCTCCCCTGTTGTCTGGCTTGCTCGAACGTTCTCTGGCTTGCTCCACAATTCTCTGGCTTGCTCCACTGTTCTCTGGCTTGCTCCACCTTTCTCTTGCTTGCTCCACCTTTCTCTGGCTTGCTCCACCGTTATCTCAATTTCTCCACTGTTCTTTGGCTTGCTCCACCGTTCTCCGTCTTGCTCCACCGTTCTCTGGCTTGCTCCACCTTTCTCTGGCTTGCTCCACTGTTCTCTGGCTTGCTTCACCATTCTCTGGATTTCTCCACCGTTCTCTGGCGTGCTCTAGCGTTTTCTGGCTTGCTGCATCCTTCTCTCGCTTGCTGTGCTGTTCCCTGGCTTGCTCCACCGTTCCCTGGCTTGCTCCACCTTTCTCTGGATTTCTCCACCGTTCTCTGGCGTGCTCTAGCGTTTTCTGGCTTGCTGCATCCTTCTCTCGCTTGCTGTGCTGTTCCCTGGCTTGCTCCACCGTTCCCTGGCTAGCTCCACCGTTCTCTGGCTTGCTCCACCATTCATTGGCTTGCTCCATCATTCTCTGGCTTGCTCCACTGTTCTCTGACTTACTCCACTAGTCTCTGGCTTGCTCCACCTTTCTCTGGCTTGCTCCACCATTCATTGGCTTGCTCCATCATTCTCTGGCTTGCTCCACTGTTCTCTGACTTACTCCACTAGTCTCTGGCTTGCTCCACCTTTCTCTGGATTGCTCTACCTTTCTGTGGCTTTCTCCACCATTCGGTAGCCTGCCCCACCCGCCTCTGGCTTGCACCACAATTCTCTGGCTTGCTCCATGTTTCTGTGGCTTGCTCCTCCTTTTTCTGGCTTCCTCTACCAGTCCCTCGCTTGCTCTACCATTCTCTGACTTGCTCCACCGTTTTGTGGCTTGCTCCACCGTTCTCTGGCTTGGTCCATCTTCCCCTGCTGGCTCCAACTTTCTCTGGCTTGCTTCACCTTTCCCTGGCTTGCTCCACTTTTCTCTGGCTTGCTTCACCTTTCCCTGACTTGCTCCACCTATTTCTGGCTTGCTCCACCTTGCTCTGGCTTGCTCCACCTTAATCTGGCTTGCCCCAGCTTTCCCTGGCTTGCTCCACTGTTCTCTGGCTTGCTCCACCGTTCTCTGGATTGCTCCACCTTCCTCGGGCTTGCTCCAACTTTCTCTGGCTTTCTCCAAATTTCCCTGGCTTAGTCCACTGTTCTATGGCTTGCTCCACCTTTCTCTGGCTTGTTCCACCTTGCTCTGGCTTGCTCCACCTTTCTCTGGCTTGCTTCACTGTTCTCTGGCTTGCACGACCTTTCTCAGGCTTGCTCGACCTTTCTCTGGCTTCCTCCACCTTTCTTTGGCTTCCCCCATCTTTCTCCAGCGTGCTCTTCCTTTGTCTGACCTTCTCCACCTTTTCTGTGCTCGCTGCACCATTCTCTGGCTTGCTCCACTGTTCTCTTGCTTGCTCCACCTTTCTCATGCTTGCTCCACCTTTCTCTCGTTTCCTCCAACGTTCTCTGGATTGCTCCACCTTTCCCTGGACTGCTCCTTTCTCTTGCCTGCTCCACCTTCCCCTGCTAGCTCCACCTTTCTCTGACTTGGTCCACGTTTCCCTAGCTTGCTCCACCTTCCTCAGGCTTGCTCCACCTTTCTATGGATTTCTCCACCTTTCTTTTCCTTGCTCCACCTTGCTTTGGCTTGCTCCACCTTTCTCTGGCTTGCTCCATCTTTCTATGGCTTTCTCTACCTTTCCTTGCTCCACAGTTCTCTAGCTTGCTCCACAGTTCCCTGGCTTGCTCCACCTTTCCCTGGCTTGCTCCATCTTTCTCTGGCTCACTCGACCTTTCATTCGCTTTCTCTACCTTTCCCTCGCTTGCTGCACCGTTCTCTGGCTTGCTTCACCATTCTCTCGCTTGCTCCACCTCTCTGGCTTGCTCCACTTTTATCTGGTTTGCTCCATCGTTCTCTGGCTTTCTCCACTTTCCCCAAACCTCCTCCATCTTTCTCTGGCCTGCTCCACCCTCTCCAGATGGCTCTACCTTTCTCTGGCTTGCTCCACCTTTCCCTGGCTTGCTCCACCTTTCTTTGGCTTGCTCCACCTTTCTCTGGATTTCTCCATCTTTCTTTGGCTTCCTTCACCTTTCTTTGGCTTGCTCCATCTTTCTCTTGCTTGCTCCACCTTTCTTTGGCTTGCTCCACCTTTCTCTGGATTTCTCCATCTTTCTTTGGCTTCCTTCACCTTTCTTTGGCTTGCTCCATCTTTCTCTTGCTTGCTCCACATTTCTCTATCTAGCTCTACCTTTCCTTGGCTTGCTCCACAGTCCCCTGGCTTGCTCAACCGTTCTCTGGCCTGCTCCACCTTTCTCTGGCTTGCTCCACCTTCTCTGGCTTGCTCCACCTTTCTCTGGTTTGCTCCATTCTTCTCTGGCTTGCTCCACCTTTCTCTATCTAGCTCTACCTTTCCTTGGCTTGCTCCACAGTCCCCTGGCTTGCTCAACCGTTCTCTGGCCTGCTCCACCTTTCTCTGGCTTGCTCCACCTTCTCTGGCTTGCTCCACCTTTCTCTGGTTTGCTCCATTCTTCTCTGGCTTGCTCCACCTTATTCTTGCTTGCTCTACCATTCCCTAGATTACTCCATTGTTCGTTGGCTTGCTCCACCTTTTTCTAGCTTGCTCCACCTTTCCCTGGCTTGCTACACCGTTTTTTGGCTTGATCCACCTTTCTCTTGCTTGCTCCACATTTCCCTGGCTTGCTCCACCGTTCTCTGGCTTGCTCCACCGTTCTCTGAATTGCTCCTCTCTTTTCTGGCTTGGCTCACCTTTCTCTGGCTTGCTCCACTGTCACCTGGCTTCCTCCACCATTTGCTGGATTATTCCACCTTTCTCTGGCTTGATCCACCTTTCTCAGGTTTGCTCCACCTTGTTCCGTCTTGCTCCACCGTTCTCTGCCTTGCTCCATTGATCCCTGGCTTGCTCCACCATCCTGTGGCTAGCTCCGCTGTTCTCTGGCTTGCTCCATTGTTCTCTGGCTTTCTCTGCCGTTCTCTGACTTGCTCCACCGTTCTCTAGGTTGCTTCACCTTTCTCTGGCTTCCTCTAACGTTTTCTGGCTAACTCCACCTTTCTCTGGCTTGCTCCACCATTCTCTGGCTTGCTCCACCGTTATCTGGCATGCTCCACCTTCATGTGGCTTGGTCCACCTTTCTCTGGCTTGCTCCACTCTTCTCTGGCTTGCTCCACCGTTCTGTGGCTTGCTCCACCTTTTTCTGGCTTGATCCTGTGTTATCTGGCTTGCTCCACCGTTCTTTGGCTTGCTCCACCATTCTCTGGTTTACTCCACCATTCTCTTGCTTGCTCCACTGTTCTCTGGCTTGCTCCACCGTTCTCTGTCTTGCTCCACAGTTTTGTTGCTCAATCCACTGTTCTCTGGCATGTCACATTTCTCTGGCTTGCTCCACCTTTCTCTGGCTTGCTCCACCGTTCTCTGCCTTGCTCCACGTTTCTCTGGCTTGCTCGATTTTTCTCTGTCTTACTCCACCTTTCTCTGGCTTGCTCCACCTTTCTCTGGCTTGCTCCACCGTTCTCTGCCTTGCTCCACGTTTCTCTGGCTTGCTCGATTTTTCTCTGTCTTACTCCACCTTTCTTTGACTTGCTACACCTTTCTCCTGCTTGCCCCGCCGTTCTCTGGCTTGCTCCATCATTCTCTGGCTTGCTCCACCGTCCTATGACTTGCTTCACCGTTATCTGGCTTGATCCACCATTCTCTGGCCTCCTCCACTGTTCTCTAGCTTGCTCCACTGTCTTTGCACTTGCTCCAGCGTTCTCTGGCTTGCTCCACCCTTCTATGGCTTCCTCCACCGTTCTCTAGCCTGCTCCACCATTCTCTGACTTGCTCCAATGTTCTCCGTCTTGCTCAATTGTTCTGTGGCTTGCTCCAACATTCTCTGGCTTGGTGTACCTTTCGCTGGCTTGTTGCACCTTTCTCTGGCTTGCCTCACCTTCCTCTAGCTTGCTCAGGCGTTTTCTGGTTTGCTCCATCGTTCTGTGGTTTGCTCCACTGTTCTTTGGCTTGCTCCACCGTTCTCTGGCTTGCTCCACCGTTCTTTGGCTTACTCCACTGTTCTCTGGCTTGCTCCACTGTTCTATGGCCTGCTCCACCATTCTCTCGCTTGCTCTTGTTGGCCTGAGGGTGAGTGTGCACCCTGGAGGGTCCCTAGCAGTGGCTGGTTCACACCACCAACTGTTTTTGGAGAGACTGAAACTATGGAGGCAACTGGTTCCAAGGATGGCAAAATCTGGTCAGAGAGTGAGGCAATAGTTTTGGCCTCAATTGACTGGAAATTAACACTTGATCAAGGCTCACAAGCAGTGGCATTTTATAGCCACTGATCTAAGCTTTCCAGAACACCAAAGCATGCCAGATTTGGAGCTTCCTAGCAGATTCTATGGCTTCTAGAGTGCTCCTTGGTAGGCTGTCCTTTTCCCACCTAGGAAGGCATCCCTTCCCTCCTCTAGAAGCTTCTGCCCCTTCCTAGATTCCTCAGCTTGCTTCTAGTAGGAGGGAAGGTGTCCAGAAGACCAAGACACCTCTAGATGCCTTGTAGGACAAGTCACCCCTTCTAGAAGGTGTGCCACCTTCCTGGACCCTCACCTGGCCTTCTAGAAACTTAAAGAGGAACTCTAGAGGTTGAGCTAGCTTCCTGGCATCTATTTTCCACCTCCCTTGAGGCAGGGCAGAATTTCATCTTGTGGGACTTGAACCCGGGCCCCTGCCTCTAGAGGTGGACACCATTAACCACTAAGCCACTAAGGCTTGTCTTTTTGGTGTTCCTTTTTGGAGTCACTCCTGCCATGGTGAGGAGCATCATTCCAACA
>SZWC01000059.1:278222-313558 GCA_023375785.1 Penium margaritaceum | reverse complement strand
TTGGACCCCACCCGGCTGCTGAGGATCTTTGCGCGTAGCAGGTACAAGTCGTCCTCCCTCTTGGCACGCGCAATCACCTCACCTTTGCCCTCTTTGCGGATGACGGCCTCCTTCTTTGTGAAGAGCACCTCAAGTCCCTTGTCGGTGAGGCGGCTGACGGAGAGCAAGTTTGCCCCAAAGTTGGGCATATGCAGAACATCGTAGATTGTGTTCGTGACAGGTTTGCCATCCACAACTGACTCAATGCGGACGTTACCCTCACCGGCGGCCACCTCTGTTTTTCCATTGGCCACCGTCATGCGTCTCTCCGAGGCGCCATAGGTGACAAATGCCGCCCTGTTGCATTGCGTGTGGCGGCCTGATCCGGAGTCGATGACGGCAACTCCCGGATCCTTCAAGTTGGTGGAGTTGTACGCCATAAGGGCGTGCTCATCTTTCTTCCCGCCCCGCTGCGACCGATCTGTTTTCTTCTTAGGACAGTTGCGCGCGTAGTGGCCCTCCTTGCCGCAGTTGAAGCACTCCCCCTTCTTGTCACCCTTCTTGGTGCCCTGTTTGGCACCCTTCCACTTGTCGCCCCGGCCTCCACTTTGAGGATGAACTGTGTAAGCTGAACTTGATGCCGCTGCACTCTCTCGACCGCCACGTCGCATCCACTCATTGCGCACGTACTCAGCAACCTTCGGGTACTTCAGCTCGTCGGAAGGCCAGCCACCAAGGACTGTGATCATGGGACTCCAACTGTCTGGCAAGGCCAGAAGGAGGATCATAGCTTGCAACTGAGAGTCGACCTCCCAACCCGTGGCCACGCACTCCGCTGCGAGGGACTCAATCTGCTGCATGATCTCCATGATGTTGTCGCCTTCGTTGGCTCGGAGGGTGACGAGCCGTTTGAAGATGAANCCTGAGGGTGAGTGTGCACCCTGGAGGGTCCCTAGCAGTGGCTGGTTCACACCACCAACTGTTTTTGGAGAGACTGAAACTATGGAGGCAACTGGTTCCAAGGATGGCAAAATCTGGTCAGAGAGTGAGGCAATAGTTTTGGCCTCAATTGACTGGAAATTAACACTTGATCAAGGCTCACAAGCAGTGGCATTTTATAGCCACTGATCTAAGCTTTCCAGAACACCAAAGCATGCCAGATTTGGAGCTTCCTAGCAGATTCTATGGCTTCTAGAGTGCTCCTTGGTAGGCTGTCCTTTTCCCACCTAGGAAGGCATCCCTTCCCTCCTCTAGAAGCTTCTGCCCCTTCCTAGATTCCTCAGCTTGCTTCTAGTAGGAGGGAAGGTGTCCAGAAGACCAAGACACCTCTAGATGCTTTGTAGGACAAGTCAACCCTTCTAGAAGGTGTGCCACCTTCCTGGACCCTCACCTGGCCTTCTAGAAACTTAAAGAGGAACTCTAGAGGTTGAGCTAGCTTCCTGGCATCTATTTTCCACCTCCCTTGAGGCAGGGCAGAATTTCATCTTGTGGGACTTGAACCCGGGCCCCTGCCTCTAGAGGTGGACACCATTAACCACTAAGCCACTAAGGCTTGTCTTTTTGGTGTTCCTTTTTGGAGTCACTCCTGCCATGGTGAGGAGCATCATTTCAACAGCTCTACCATTCTTTGGTTTGCTCCATTGTTCTCTGGCTTGCTCCACCTTTCTCAGGCTTGCTCCACCTTTTTCTAGCTTGCTCCACCGTTCTCTAGCTTGCTCCACCGCTCTCTGGCTTGATCCAGCGTCCTCTGGCTTGCTCAACCGTTCTCTGGCTTGCTCCACCGTTCTGTGGCTTTGTCCAACGTTCTCTGCCCTGCTCCACCGTTCTCTGGCCTGCTCCACCTTTGTCTGGCCTGCTTCAAGTTTCTCTGGCATGCCCCACCTTTCTCTGGCCTGCTCCATGTTCTCTGGCTTGCTCCACCACTCTCTGGATAGCTCCAACATTCCCTGGCTTGCTCCATCTTTCTCTTGCTTGGGCCCCCTTTCACTGGCCTCCTCCACCTTTCTCTGGTCTGCTGCACCTCTCTCTGGCCTGCTCCACCTTTCTCTGGCTTGCTCTACCTTCTTCTGGCATGCTCGACCTTTCTCTGGCCTGCTCCAACTTTCTCTGGCCTGCTCCACCTTTCTGTGGCTTCCTCCACCGTTCTCTGGATAGCTCCACTGTTCTCGGGTTTGCTCCACCTTTCTCTGACTTTCTCCACCATTCTCTTGCTACCTCTATTGGCCTCTGGCTTGCTCCACCGTTCTCTGGCTTGCTTTGCTGTTCTCTGGATTGCTCTACAATTCTATGGATTTTCCACCATTCTCTAATTTGCTCCACTGTTATCTGGCTTGCTCAACCGTTCTGTTGCTTGCTCCAACTTTCTCTGGCTTGCTCCGCCTCTCTCCGCCTTGCTGCATCTTTCTCTGGATTGCTTCACCTTTCTCTAGCTTGTTCCACCGTTCTCTGGTTTGCTCCACCGTTTTTTGGCTTGCTATACCGTAGTTTGGCTTCCTCCATCGTTTTCTGGCTAGCTCCACCAGCCTCTGGTTTTCTCCACCGTTCTCTGGCTTGCTCCACCATTCTCTGGCTTACTCCACCATTCTCTGGCTTGCTCCACTGTTCACTGGCTTGCTCCACTGTAATCTCGCTTGCTCCACCAATCTCTGGCTTGCTCCACTGTTCTCTGGTTTGCTCCACTGGTCTATGGCTTGCTCCAACATTCCCTGGGTTGCTCCACCTTTATCTGGCCTGCTACAACGTTCTATGGCCTGCACCATCGTTCTCTGGCCTGCTCTACCATTCTCTAACTTGCTCCACCGTTCTCTGGCTTGCTCTTCCATTCTCTGGCTTGCTCCACAATTTCTGGATTGCTCCACATTTCTCAGGCTTGCTCCACCTTTCTTTGGCTGCTTGACCATTCTCTGACTTGCTCCACCGTTCTCTGGCTGATGCACCATTCTCTGGCTTGCTCCAGCGTTCTGTGGCTTGTTCCCCCGTTCTCTGGCATGGTCCACCGTTCTCTGGCCTGCTCCACCTGTCTCTGGCCTGCTCCACATTTCTTTGGCATGCTCCACCTTTCTTTGGCCTGCTCCCGTTGTCTGGCTTCCTCCACCATTCTCTGGCTTGCTCCACCGTTCTCTGGCTTGCTCCACATTTCTCTGGCTTGCTCCAACTCTAACTGGCCTACTCCACCTTTCTCTTGCCCGCTTCTCCTTTCTCTGGCCTGCTCCACCTTTCTCTGGCATGCTCCACCTTTCACTCGCCGGCCCCACCTTTCTCTAGTTTCCTCCACCGTTCTCTGGCTTGCTCCACCGTTCTCTTATTTGCTCCACCTCTCTCTGGATTGCTCCACCATTCTCTGGCTTGCTCCATCTTTCTCTTGCTTGCCCCCCCTTTCACTGGCCTCCTCCACCTTTCTCTGGCCTGCTCCACCTTTCTCTGGCCTGCTCCACCTTTCTCTGGCTTCCTCCACCTTTCTCTGGCTTGCTCCACCTTTCTCTGGCTTGCTCCATCTTTCTCTTGCTTGCCCCCCCTTTCACTGGCCTCCTCCACCTTTCTCTGGCCTGCTCCACCTTTCTCTGGCCTGCTCTACCTTCTTCTGGCCTGCTCGACCTTTCCTTGGCCTGCTCCACCTTTCTCTGGCCTGCTCCACCTTTCTGTGGCTTCCTCCACCGTTCCCTGGATAGCTCCACCGTTATCTTGTTTGCTCCACCTTTCTCTGACTTTCTCCACCATTCTCTGGCTTCCTCTATTGGCCTCTGGCTTGCTCCAGCGTTCTCTGGCTTGCTCCACTGTTCTCTGGCTTGCTCCACAATTCTATGGCTTGCTCCACCATTCTACAACTTGGTCCACTGTTCTCTGGCTTGCTCAACCATTCTGTTGCTTGCTCCAACTTTCTCTGGCTTGCTCCACCTCTCTCCGCCTTGCTGCATCTTTCTCTGGATTGCTCCACCTTTCTCTAGCTTGTTCCACCGTTCTCTGGTTTGCTCCACTGTGTTTTGGCTTGCTATACTGTAGTTTCACTTCCTCCATTGTTTACTGGCTAACTCCACCATCCTCTGGTTTTCTTCACCGTTCTCTGGCTTGTACCACCATTCTCTGGCTTACTTCACCATTCTCTGGCTTGGTCCACTGTTCACTGGCTTGCTCCACCGTTCTCTCGCTTGCTCCACCAATCTCTGGCTTGCTCCACTGTTCTCTGGTTTGCTCCACTGGTCTCTGGCTTGCTCCAAGATTTCCTGGCTTGCTTAACCTTTATCTGGCCTGCTACAACGTTCTATGGCCTGCACCATCGTTCTCTGGCCTGCTCCACCATTCTCTAACTTGCTCCACCGTTCTCTGGCTTGCTCTTCCATTCTCTGGCTTGCTCCACCATTTTCTGGCTTGCTTCACCTTTATCTGGCCTGCTACAACGTTCTATGGCCTGCACCATCGTTCTCTGGCCTGCTCCACCATTCTCTAACTTGCTCCACCGTTCTCTGGCTTGCTCTTCCATTCTCTGGCTTGCTCCACAATTTCTGGATTGCTCCACCTTCCTCAGACTTGCTCCACCTTTGTTTGGCTGCTCGACCATTCTCTGACTTGCTCCACCGTTCTCTGGCTTGATGAACCATTCTCTGGCTTGCTCCAGCGTTCTCTGGCTTGCTCCACCGTTCTCTGGCGTGGTCCACCGTTCTCTGGCCTGCTCCACCTGTCTCTGGCCTGCTCCACCTGTCTCTGGCCTGCTCCACCTTTCTTTGGCATGCTCCACCTTTCTTTGGCCTGCTCCCGTTCTCTGGCTTGCTCCACCATTCTCTGGCTTGCTCCACCGTTCTCTGGCTTGCTCCGCATTTCTTTTGCTTGCTCCTCTTTTAACTGGCCTACTCAACCTTTCTCTTGCCTGCTCCTCCTTTCTCTGGCCTGCTCCACCTTTCTCTGGCCTGCTCCACCTTTCTCTCGCCTGCGCCACCTTTTTCTAACTTCCTCCACCGTCCTCTGGCTTGCTCCACCGTTCTCTGGTTTGCTCCACCTCTCTTTGGCTTTATCCACCTTTCTCTGGCTTGCTCCACTCTTCTCTGGCTTGCTCCATTGACATCTGGCTCACTCCACCATTTTATGGCTTGCTCCACCTTTCTCTGGCCTGCTCTTCTTTATGTGGCCTGCATCACCTTTCTCTAGCCTGCTCCACCTTTGTTTGGCTTCCTCCACCGTTCTCTAGCTTGCGCCACCGTTCTTGGACCTGGTCCACTTATCCTTGGCTTGCTCCACCTTTCTCTGGCTTGCTTCAGCATTCTCTGACGTGCTCCATTGGCCTCTGACTTGATCTACCATTCTCTGACTTGCTCCACCTTTCATTGGCCTGCTCCATCTGTCTCTGGCTTGCTCCACCTTTCTCTGGCTTGCTCCATCTTTTGCTGGCTTGCTCCACCTTTCTCTGGCCTGATCCACCGTTCAATTGCTTATCCCACCTTTCTCTGGCTTGCTCCATCTTCTCTGGCTTGCTCTACCTTTCTCTGGGTTGTTCCACATTTCTTTGGCTTACTCCACTGTTCTCTGTCTTGCTCCACCTTTCCCTGGCTTACTCCACGTTTCTATGGCTTGCTCCGCCATTTCTGGCTTGCTTCACCGTTCCTTGGCTTGCTCCACCACTCTCTTGCTTGCTCCTTTTTTCTCCGGCTTGGTCCACTCTTCCCTTGCTTGTTCCAGCTTTCTGTTGCTTTCTCTACCATTTTCTCGCTTGCTCCACCGTTGTCAGGCTTGCTCCACCTTTCTTGGCTTGATTCACCGTTCTCTGGCTTGCGCCATCTTTGCATGGCTTGCTCCACCTTCCTATGGCTTGCTCCACATTTCACTGGCTTGCTCAGCCTTTCCTTGGATTCCTCCACCTTTCCCTGGCTTGCTCCACCTTTCTCTGGCTTGCTCCAGCTTTCTCTGGCTTGCTAAACCGTTCTCTAGCTTGCTCCACCCTTTTATGGCATGCTCTACCTTTCTCTGGCTTGCTCCACCTTTCTCTGGCTTGCTCCAGCTTTCTCTGGCTTGCTAAACCGTTCTCTAGCTTGCTCCACCCTTTTATGGCATGCTCTACCTTTCTCTGGCTTGCTCCAATTTTTCCCGGCTTGCTCCGCCTTTATCTGGCTTGCTCCACCTTTCCCTGGCTTGCTGCACCTTTCTCTGGATTGCTCCATTTGTCCATGGCTTGTTCCACCATTATCTGGCTTTCTCCACCTTTCTCTTGCTTGCTACACCTTTCCCTAGCGTGCTTTACATTTCTCAGGCATGTTCCATCGTTCTCTGGCTTGCTCCACCATTATCTGTTCCACTGTTCTCTTGCTTGTTCCACATTTCTCTAGCTTGCTCTGCTTTCCTCTGGCTTGCTCCACCTTTCCCTTGTATGCTCCACCGTTCTCTGGCTTGCCTCACCTTTCGTTGGATTTCTCCACCGTTCTCTGGATCCCTCCAACTTTCTCTGGCTTGCTCCATTGTTCTCTGGCTTGCTCCATACTTCTCTGGCTTCCTCCACCTTCCCCGGACTTCCACTACCTTTATCTGGCTTGTTCCACCTTTCTCTGGCTTACTCCACCTTTTTCTGGCTTGCTCCATCTTTATCTGGCTTGCTCCACCGTTCTCTGGCTTGCTTGCTCCACCTTTATGTGATTTGCTCCACCATTCTCTGGTTTGCTTCACTGTTCTCTGGCTTGCTCCATCTTTCTTTGGCTTGCCCCACCTTTCTCTGGCTTGCTCCACCTTTATGTGATTTGCTCCACCATTCTCTGGTTTGCTTCACTGTTCTCTGGCTTGCTCCATCTTTCTTTGGCTTGCCCCACCTTTCTCTGGCTTGCTCCACCTTTCTCTGGCTTACACATCCATTCTCTAGCTTGCTCCACCGCTCTCTGGCTTACTCTACCTTTCCCTGGCTTGCTCCACCTTTCTCTGGCGTGCTCCACCTTTCTCTGGCTTGCTCCACCATTTTCTGGCTTGCTCCACCGCTCTCTGGCTTACTCTACCTTTCCCTGGCTTGCTCCACCTTTCTCTGGCGTGCTCCACCTTTCTCTGGCTTGCTCCACCATTTTCTGGCTTGCTCCACCTTTCTCTGGCTCGCTCCACCTTTCATTTGCTTCCTCCACCGTTCTCTGGCTTGCTCCACCGTTCTCTGGCTTGCTCCACCTTTCTCTAGCTTGCACAACCTTTCCCTGGCCTGCTCTACCTTTCTTTGGCCTGCTACATCATTCCGGGGATTGCTCCACCGTTCCCTGGCTTCTTGCGCCTTTCCTTGGCTTGCTCAACCTTACTCTGGCTTGCTCCACCTTTCCCTGGCTTGCTCCACCTTTCTCTGGCTTGGACCACCTTTCTCTGGCGTAATGCAACGTTCTCTGGCTTCATCCACCGTTCTCTGGCTTGATCCACCTTTCTCTGGCTTGCTCCACCTTTCTCTGGCTTGCTCCACCTTTCTTTGGCTTGCTCCACAGTTCTCTGGCTTGCTCTACTACTCTCTTGCTTGCTCCACCTTTCTCTGGCTTGCTCCTCCTTTCTCTGGCTTTCTTAACCTTTCTCAGGCTTGCTCCACCCTTCCATGGCCTGCTCCACCATTTTCTGGTTTGCTCCACCTTTCTCTCGATGCTCCACCTTTCTCTGTCTTGCACCACCTTTCCCTGACGTTCTCCACCTTTCTCTGGTTTGCTCCACCTTCCTCTGGCTTGCTCGAGCTTTGCCTGGCTTGCTGCACCTTTCTCTGACTTGCTTAACCTGTCCATGGCTTGTTCCACCATTATCTGGCTTCCTCCAACATTCTCTGGCTTGCTCCACCTTTCCCTAGCGTGCTCCACTTTTCTCGGTCCTGCTCCAACGTTCTCTGGTTTTCTCTACCGGTCTCAGGATTGCTCCACCTTTCCCTTGCCTGCTCCACCTTTCTCTAGCTATCTCTACCTTCCCCTGCTGGCCCCACCTTTTTATTGCTTGCCCCACCTTTCGCTGGCTTGCTTCACCTTTTTCTGGCTTGCTTCACCTTTCTTTGGCTGGATCTACCTCTCTCTGGCATAATCCACTGTTCTCTGGCTTGCTCCACCTTTCTCTAGCTATCTCTACCTTCCCCTGCTGGCCCCACCTTTTTATTGCTTGCCCCACCTTTCGCTGGCTTGCTTCACCTTTTTCTGGCTTGCTTCACCTTTCTTTGGCTGGATCTACCTCTCTCTGGCATAATCCACTGTTCTCTGGCTTGCTCCACTTTTCTCTGGCTTGCTCCACCGTTCTCTGGCTTGCTCCATCATTCTTTGGCTTGCTCCAGAGTTCCCTGGCTTGCTCCACCTTTCTGTGGCTTGCCTCTCCTTTGGCTTGCTCTCTTAACCTTTCTCAAGATTTCTCCACCGTTCCACGGCTTTCTCCACCATTCTCTGGCTTGCTCCACCTTTCTCTGGATGCTCCACCTTTCCCTACCTTGCACCACCTTTCCCTGACTTGCTCCACCTTTCTCTGGCTTGCTCTTCCTTTCTTTGGCTTGCTCCACCTTTCTCTGGCTGGCTCGAGCTTTGCTCCAGCCTTTCCTGACTTGCCACACCTTTCTCTGAGTTGCTTTACCTGTCCATGGCTTGTTCCACCATTATCTGGCGTCAACCACCATTCTCTGGCTTGCTCCACCTTTCCCTGGCGTGCTCCACTTTCCTTTGGATTGCTCTACCATTCTCTGGCTTGCTCTACCATTCTCTGGCTTGCTACACCGTTCTCTAGCTTGCTCCACTGTTCTCTTGCTTGCTCCACCTTTCTTTGGCCTGCTCCGCCTTTCTCTGGCTTGCTCCACCATTCCCTGGCTTGCTCCATCTTTCTCTGGCTTGGACCACCTTTCTGTGGCCTGCTCCAACGTTCTCTGGTTTTCTCTACCGGTCTCAGGATTGGTCCACCTTTCCCTTGCCTGCTCCACCTTTCTCTGGCTTGCTGTATTTTCCCCTGCTAGGCCCACCTTATTATTGCTTGCTCCATCTTTCCCTGGCTTGCTCAACCTTTCTCTGGCTTGCTGCACCGTTCTCTGGCTTGCTGCACCTTTCACTGGCTTGCTCCACCTTTCTCTGGCTTGCACCACCTTTCCCTGACTTGCTCAACCTTTCTCTGGCTTGATCCAACTTTCTGTGGCTTGCTCCAGCTTTGCCTGGCTTGCTGCATCTTTCGCTGACTTGCTTTACCTGTCCATGGCTTGTTTCACCATTATATGGCTTCCTCCATCTTTTTCTGGCTTGCTCCACCTTTCCCTAGCGTGCTTTACTTTCCACTGGCTTGCTCTACCGTTCTCTGGCTTGCTCTACTGTTCTCTGGCTTGCTCCATTGTTCCCTGGCTTGCTCCACTGTTCTCTCTCTTGCTCCATCTTTCTCTGGCCAGCTCCACCTTTCTCTGCCTTGCTCCACCTTTCTTTGGCTTGCTCCACCTTTCTCAGGCTTGCTTCATCTTTCCCTGGCTTGCTCCACCATTCTCTGGATCGCTCCATCATTATCTGGCTTGCACCATTGTTCTCTGGCTTACTCCATCTTTCTCTGGCTTGCTCCACCTTCCCCTGACTTGCTCCACCTTTCTCTGGCTTGCTCCACCTTTCTCTTGCTTGGTCCACCTTTAAATGGCTTGCTCCGCCGTTCTCTGGCTTGCTGCACCTTTATGTGGCTTGCTTTGCAGTTCTATGGCTTGCTCCACCTTTCCATGGATTGCTCCATTAGTCTCTAGCTTGCTCCACGGTTCTCTGTCTTGCTTTGCTGTTCTCTGGCTTGCTCCATCTTTATTTTGTTTGCTCCACCATTCTATGGCTTGCTCCACCTTTCTCTGGATGACTCCTCTATTCTTTGGCTTGCTTCACCTTTCGATGGCTTACTCCATCTTTCTCTGGCTTGCTCCACCATTCTTTGGCCTGCTCCACCGTTATCTAGCTTGTTCCACCTTTCCTTGGCTTGCTCAACCGTTCTCTGTTTTGGTCCACATTTCTCTGACTTGTTCCACCTTTCTTTGACTTGCTCCACCTTTCTCTGGCTTGCTCCACCTTTCTCTGGCTTGCTCCACTTTTGTGTGGCTTGCTGGACCATTCTCTGGCTTGCTCCACATTTCTCTAGCTTGCTCCACCGTTTGCTGGCTTGCTCAATCTTTCTCTGGCTTGCTCCACCTTTCTCTAGCTTGCTCCACCTGTTTTAGCCTGCTCCACCTTTGTTTGGCCTGCTACATTGCTCACTAGCTTGCTCCACCGTTCTCTGGCTTGCTCCACCTTTCTCTGGCATGCTCCACCTCTCTCTTGCTTGGACCACCTTTCTCTGGCCTGCTCTAACGTTTTTTGGTTTCTGTCTACCGTTCTCTGGTTTGCTGCACCTTTCCCTGGCCTGCTCCACCTTTTGGCTGGCTTGCTCTACCTTTCCCTGCTGGCTCCACCTTTCTCTGGATTGCTCCACCTTTCCCTGGCTTGCTCTTCCTTTCTCTAGCTTGCTCCACCCTTCTCTGGCTTGCTCCACCTTTCTCTGGCTTGCTCCACCTTTCTCTGGCTTGCTCTACCTTTCTTTGGCTTGACCCACCTTTCTCTGGCTTCATCCACCTTTCTCTGGCTTGCACCACCTTTCCTTCCCTTTCTCCACAGTTCTCAGGATTGCTCCACCGTTATTTGGCTTGCTCCACCTTTCTCTGGCTTTTTCCACCTTTCTCTGGCTTGCACCACCTTTCCTTCCCTTTCTCCACAGTTCTCAGGATTGCTCCACCGTTATTTGGCTTGCTCCACCTTTCTCTGGCTTTTTCCACCTTTTTCTGGCTTGCTCCACCTTTCTCTGGCTTGCTCCACCGTTCCATGCCTTGCTCCACCATTCTCTGGCTTTCTCCACCTTTCTCTCGCTTGCTTTACCTTTCTCTGGCTTACTCCATCTTTCTCTGGCTTGCTCCACCGTTCCATGCCTTGCTCCACCATTCTCTGGCTTTCTCCACCTTTCTCTCGCTTGCTTTACCTTTCTCTGGCTTACTCCATCTTTCTCTGGCTTACTCCACCTTTTGCTTGCTTGGTCCACTTTTCTCTGGCTTGCTCCACCATTCTCTGGCTTGCTCTACTGTTTCCTGGCTTGCTCCACCTTTCTCTGGCTTGCTCCACCTTTCTCTGGCTTGCTCTACCTTTCCCTGTCTTGCTTCGCCCTTCTCTGGCTTCCTCCCCCTTTCTCGGGTTGTCCGCATTTCTTGGCTGGCTCCACCCTTCTCTCGTTTACTCCACCATTCTCTAACTTGCTCCACCTTTCTCTGGCTTGCTTCAGGTTTCTCTGGCTTGCTCCACTGTTCTCTAGCTTGCTCCACCAATATCTGGCTTACTACACCATTCTCTGGCTTGCTCCACCATTCTCTGGCTTGCCCCACCGTTTTCTGGCTTGTTCCACCATTCTTTGAATTTCTCCGTTGTTTTCTGGCTTGCTCCACAGTTTTCTGTCTTGCTCCACAGTCTTATAGCTTGCTCCACTATTCTCCACGGCATGCTCCACCTTTCTCTGGCTTGCTCCACCTTTCTCTGGCTTGCTCTACCATTCTCTGGCTTGCTCCACTTTTATCTGGGCTGCTCCACCTTTCTCTGGCTTGCTCCACCTTTATCTGGATCGCTCCACCGTTCCGTGGCTTTCACTACTGTTCTCTGGCTTGCCGAGCGTTCTTTCACTTACTCCACAGTTCTCTCGCTTTCTCCGCCGTTCTCTGCCTGAATCCACGGTTTTCTGGATTTTTGACCCTTTCTCTTGCTTGCTCTACTCTGGTCTAGCTTGCTTCACCGTTCTCGGTCCGGCTCCACCTTTCTCTGGCTTGCTCCACCTTTCTCTGGCTTGCTACACCCTTCTCGGTAAACTCCACCTTTCTTTGGCTTTCTGTAGCTTTCTCCACCGTTCTCTGGCTTGCTACACTGTTCTCTGGCTTGCTCCACCATTCTCAAGCTTGCTCCACCGATCTCTAGCTTGCTCCACCATCTCTGGATTACTCAACTCTTTTTATGCTTCCTCCACCGTTCTCTGGCTTCCTCCGCTGTTCTCTTGCTTGCTCCATTGTTCTCTGGCTTGCTCCACCGTTCTCTTGCCCGCTCCACTGTTCTCTAGCTTGATCCAGTGTTTTATGGCCTGCTCCATTGTTCTCTGGCGTACTCCACCATTCTCTGGCTTGCTCCACTATTCTGTGGCTTGCTTGACCATACTTTGACTTGCTCCGCCATTCTCTGACATTCTCCACCTTTTTCTGGCTTGCTCAACGTTTCTTTGGCTTGCTCCTCCTTTCTCTGGCTTATTCCACCATTCTCTGGCTTGCTCCACCGTTTCTGGCTTGCTCCACCATTCTCTGGATTGCTCCACTGTTCACTGGCTTGCTCCATTGTTCTCTGGCTTGCTTCACCGTTTTCTGGCTTGTTCCACCTTTCTCTGACTTGCTCCACCATTCTGTGCCTTGCTCCACCGTTCTCTGACTTGCACCACCATTCTCTGGCTGGCTCCACCGTTCTCTGGCTTGCTCCGCTGTTCTCTCGTTTTCTCCACTGTTCTATGGCTTGCTCCATCATTTTCTGGCCTGCTCCACCTTTATCTAGCATGCTCTTCCGTTCTCTGGCCTGCTCCACCGGTCTCTGGCTGGCTCCACCTTTCTTTGGCTTCCTTCCCCGTTCTCTGGCTTGCTCCACCATTCTTTGGTTTCCTCCACCATTCTCTGGCTTGGTTTACCATTCTCTGACTCGATCCACTGTTCTCTGCCTTGCTCCACCTTTCTCAGGCTTGCTCCACCTTTTTTGTGGCTTGCTTCATTCCCTGATTGCTCCATCGTTCTCTGGCTTCGTCCACCATTCTCTGGCTTACTCCACCGTTCTCTGACTTGGTCCACCGTTCTCTGTCTTGCTCCACTGTTCTCAGTCTTGCTTCACCGTTCTCTGGCTTGCTCCACTGTTCTCTAGCTTTGTCCACCGTTCTCTCGGTTGCTCCACCGTTCTCTGACTTGGTCCACCGTTCTCTGTCTTGCTCCACTGTTCTCAGTCTTGCTTCACCGTTCTCTGGCTTGCTCCACTGTTCTCTAGCTTTGTCCACCGTTCTCTCGGTTGCTCCACTGTCCTCTGGCTCGCTCCACTTTTCTCTGGCTTGCTCCACCTTACTTTGGCTTGCTCCACCTTTCTCTTGCTTGCTCCACCATTCTCTGGCTTGCTCCACCATTTTTTGGCTTTCTCCACCGTTCACTAACTTCCTCCACCGTTCTCTGCCTTGCTCCATATTTCTCTGGCTTATTCTTCCGTTCTCTGGCTTGATCTACTGCTCTCTGGCTTGCTCCACTGTTCTATGGCTTGCTCCATCATTTTCTGGCTTGCGCAACCTTTCTCTAGCTTGCTCCATCTATCTCTGGCCTGCTCCACCTTTCTCTGGCCTGCGTCACCTTTCTCTGGCCTGCTCCACCTTTCTCTGGCCTGCTCCACCTTTCTCTGGTTTGCTCCACCTTTCTCTGGCTTGCTCCACCTTTCTCTGGCTTGCTTCACCTTTTTGTAACTCGCTGCACCTTTCTTTGGCTTGCACCACACTTCTCTGGCTCCCATTGTTCTCTGGCTTGCTCCTTTGTTATCTGGCTTCCTCCACTGTTCTCTGGCTTGCGCCACCGTTCTATGGCCTGCTCCACTGTTTTCTGGCTTGCTCCACCGTTCTCTGGCTTGCTCCCCCATTTTCTGACTTGCTCCACTGTTTTCTGGATTTCTCAGCCGTTTTGTGGATTGCTCCACCTTTTTCTGGCTTGCTGCACCCTTCTCGGTATTATTCTACCTTTCTCTGGCTTGCTCCATCTTTCTCTAGCTTGCTTCACCGTTCTCTGGCTCGCTACACTGTTCTCTGGCTCGCTCCACCGTTTTCTGACTTGCTCCACCATTCTCTGGCTTGCTCCACCAATCTCTAGCTTGCTCCACCATTCTCTGGATTACTCAACTCTTTTCAGGCTTTCTCCACCGTTCTCTGGCTGACACCACTGTTCTCTTGCTTGCTCCACCGTTCTCTGGCTTGCTCCACCGTTCTCTGGCTTGCTCCACCGTTCTCTACCTTGATGCACTCTTCTATGGCCTGCTCCACTGTTCTCTGACTTACTCCACCATTCTTTGGCTTGCTCCACTATTTTTTGGGCTTGCTCCACAATTCTCTGACTTGCTCCGCTGTTTTGTGTCTTGCTCCACCTTTTTCTGACTTGCTTGACCTGTCTTTGTCCTGCTCGACCTTTCTCTGACTTGCTCCGCCATTTTCTGGCCTGCTCCACCGTTTCTGGCTTGCTCCACCGTTCTCTGGCTTGCTCCACCGTTCACTGGCTTGCTCCACCGTTCTCTCGCTTGCTCCACCATTCTCTTGCTTGCTCCAATGTTTTCTGGCTTGCTCCACTGTTCTATGGCTTGCTCCATCATTTTCTGGCTTGCTTCACTGTTATCTGGCCTGCTCTTCCATTCTCAGGCCTGCTCCACCGTTCTCTGGCAGGCTCCACCGTTCTTTGGCTTGCTCCACCATTCTCTGGCTTGCTCCACCATTCTCTGGTCTGCTCCACTGTTCTCTGGCTTGGTCCATCATTCTCTGGCTCGCTCCACCGTTCTCTGGCTTGCTCCACCTTTCTCAGGCTTGCTCCACCTTTTTTGTGGCTTGCTCCATTGCCTGGTTGCTCCAGCGTTCTCTGGCTTGATCCACCGTTCTCTGGCTTGTTGGACTCTTTTGTGGCTTGCTCCAACGTTCTCTGGCTTGGTCCACCGTTCTGTGTCTTGCTCCACCGTTCTTAGGCTTGCTTCACAGTTCACTGGCTTGCTCCACCGTTCTCTGGCTTGGTCCACCTTTCTCTCACTTGCTCCACTATTTTTTGACTTGCTCTACTGTTTTCTTGCTTGCTTAACCGTTTTGTGGCTTGCTCCACCTTTCTTTGTTTTTCTCCACCTTTCTCTGGCTTGCTCCACCTTTGTCTAGCTTGCTCCACCGTTCTCAGGTTTGCTCCACCATTCTCTGGCTTGCGACACCGTTCTCTGACTTGCTCCACCGTTCTCTTGCTTGCTCCACTGTTCTCTGGCTTGCTCCACCGCTATCAGGCTTGATCCACCGTTCTCTAACTTTCTCCTTTATTACATGATTTTCTCCATTGTTGTCTGGATTACTCCACCATTCTCTTGCTCTCTCCACTGTTCTATGGCTTGCTCCACTGTTCTCTTGCTTGCTCCACCATTCTCTAGCTTGCTCCATCTTTCTCTGGCTTGCTCCACCTGTCTCGGACTTGCTCCACCTTTCTCTGGCTTGCTCCACCATTCCATGGCTTGCTCTATGATTCTCTAGCTTACTCCACCTTTCGCTGGCTTGCTCCACCTTTCTCTGGCTTGCTCCACCTTTCTCTGGTTTGCTCCACCATTCTCTGGCTTGCTCCATTTTTCTCTGGCTAGCTCCACCTTTCTCTGGCTTGCTCCACCGTTCCCTGGATTTGCCCGCCTTTGTCTGGCTTGCACCATCTTTCTGTGGCTTGCTCCACCTTTTCCTAGCTTGCTCCACCGTTCTCTGGTTTGCTCCCCCTTTCTCTCGCTTGCTTTACCTTTCCCTGGCTTGCTCCACCGTTCTCTGGCTTGCTCCACCGTTTCTTTGGCTTGCTCACCTTTCTCTGGCCTGCATTACCATTCTCTCACCTGCTCCACTATTCTCATGCTTGCTCCACCGTTCTCTTTGTTGCTCCACCTTTCTCTGGCTTGCTCCACCTTTCTTTTCCATGCTCCACCTTTCTCTGGCTTGCTCCACCTTTCTCTGGCTTGCTCCACCGTTTTCTGGCTTGCTCTGCCGTTCTCTGGCTTGGTCTACCGTTCTCTGCCTTGGTCCACCATTCTTTGCCTTGCTCCACCACTCTCTGGCTTGCTCTGCCGTTCTCTGGCTTGCTCCACCTTTCTCTGGCGTGCTCCACCGTTCTTTGGCTGGCTTCACCGTTTTCTGGCCTGCTCCCCTTTTCTGTGGCTTGCTCCACCTTTCTCTGGCTTGCTCCACCATTTTTTGGCTTTCTCCTCCGTTCTCTGGCTTGCTCCACTGTTCTCTGGCTTGCTCTACCGTTCTCTGGCTTGCTCGACCGTTCTTTTACTTGCTCAACCATTCTTTGGATTGCTCTGCCGTTCTCTGGCTTGCTCCACCGTTCTCTTTCTTGCTTCACTGTACTCTGTCTTGGTCCACAGTTATGTGGATTGCTCCACTATTCTCTGGCTTGCTCCACCTTTTTCTGGCTTGCTAAACATTTTTCTGGTTTGCTCCACTATTCTCTGGCTTGCTCCATATTTATCTGGCTTACTTCAACTTTCTCTGGCTTTCTCCACCTTTTTCTGGATTGCTCCACCATTCGAAGGCTTTCCCTAGTGTTCTCTGGCTTGCTTCACTGTTCTCTGGCTTGCTCCACCTTTCTCTGGCTTGCTCCGCTTTTGTCTGGCTCGTTCCACCATTCTCTAGGTTGATTCACTGTTCTCTGGCCTGCTCCTCATTTCAGAGTCTTGCTCCACTCTTCTGGCTTGCTCTAGTGTTCTCTGGCTTGCTCCACCGTTATCTAGCTTGCCCCACCGTTCTCTGGCTTGCTCCACCGTTCTCTGGCTTGCTCCACCATTCTCTGGCTTGCGCCACTGTTCTGTGGATTGCTCAACCATTCTCTGCCTCTCTCTACCGTTCTCTCTCTTGCTCCACCGTTCTCTGTCTTGCTCCACTGTTCTGTGGCTTGATCCCACCTTTCTCTGACTTTCTTCATCTTCCGCTGGCTTGCTTTATCGTTCTCTGGCCTGCTCCAATTTTTTCTTGCTTGCTCCACCTTGCTTTGGCTTACTCCACCTTTCTCCAGCTTGCGCCACCGTTCCTTGGCTTGCTCCACCGCACACTGGCTTGCTCTTACATTCTCATGCTTTCTCTACCATTCTCTAGCTTGCTCCACTATTCTATGACTTACTCCATTGTTCTCTGGCTTATGTAACCATTATCTGACTCACTCCACTGGTCTCTTACTTGCTCCACGTCTCTCTGGTTTGCTCCACCTTTTTCTGGCTTGCTCTACCTTTCTCTGGCTAGCTCCACTGTTCCATGGCTTGCTCCACCATTCTTCGGCCTGATCCACCTTTCTCTGGCTTGCTCCACCTTTCTCTGGCTTGCTCAACCTTTCTCTGGCTTGCTCCACTTTTCTATGGCTAGGTCCACCTGTCACTGGCTTGCTCCATCGATCCCTGGCTTACTGAACCTTTCTCTGGCCTGCTCCACCTTTCTCTGGCTTGCTCCACCTTTCCGTGGCTTGCTCCACCGTTCTCTGGCTTGTTCTCCCTTTCGTTGGCTGGCTCGGCCTTTCCCTGGCTTGCTCCACTGTTATCTGGCTTGCTCCACTGTTCTCTTGCTGGCTCCATGTTTTTCTTGCTGAGTCACCTTTTTCTGGCCTGCTCCATCATTCTCTGGCTTGCTCCACTCCAGAGAACGGTGGAGCAAGTCAGAGCACGGTGGAGTAAGCCACAGAAGAGTGGTTCAAGCCCTACAACGTTGGAGCAAGCCAGAGAACGGTGGAGCAAGCCAGATAAAGATAGAGCAAGCCAGAGAAAGGTGGAGCAAGCGAGGGAATGGTGGAGCAAGCAAGTGAACATTGGAGCAAGCCAGAGAACGGTGGAGCAAGTCAGAGCACGGTGGAGTAAGCCACAGAACAGTGGTTCAAGCCCTACAACGTTGGAGCAAGCCAGAGAACGGTGGAGCAAGCCAGATAAAGATAGAGCAAGCCAGAGAAAGGTGGAGCAAGCGAGGGAATGGTGGAGCAAGCAAGTGAACATTGGAGCAAGCCAGAGAAAGGTGGAGCAAGCCAGAGAAAGGTGGTGCAAGCCAGAGAAGGATGGAGCAAGCCAGAGAGCGGTGCAGCAAGCTACAGTACAGTTAACCAAGCCAGAGAACGCTGGAGAAAGCCATAGAACGGTGTAAAATCAAAAGAATTGTGAACCAAGCCAGAGAATGGTGGAGCAAGCCAAAGAATGGTGCAGCAAGCCAGGAACGGTGGAGCAAGCCAGAGAAAGGTGGAGCAAGCCAAAGACCGGTGCAGCAAGCTAGATAACAGTTGATCAAGCCAGAGAACGCTGGAGAAAGCCATAGAACGATGTGCAATCAAAAGAATGGTGAACCAAGCCAGAGAATGGTAGAGCAAGCCAAAGCATGGTGCAGCAAGCCACGAACGGTGGAGAAAGCCAGAGAAAGGTGGAGCAAGCCAAAGACCAGTAGAGCAAGCCACAAAATGGTAGAGTAAGCTATTGATTGGTGGAGCAAGGCACAGAACGGTGGAGCAAGCCAGAGAAAGTTGGAGCAAGCTAGAGAAAGTAAGAGCAAGCCAGTGAAGGGTGGAGCAAGCCAGAGAACGGTGGAGCAAGCCAGAGGACGGTGGAGCAATCTAGAGAATGGTGGACCAAGCCAGAGAACGGTGGAGTAAGCCAAAGAACATTGGAGAAAGCCATATAATGGTGGAGCAAGCCAGAGAAAGGTGGAGCAAGCCAGAGAACGGTGGAGCAAGCAAGAGAATGGTAGACCAAGCCAGAGAAAGGTGGAGCAAGCCAGAGAAAGTTGAAGCAAGTGAGCGAACGGTTGAGCAAGCCAGAGAACAGTGGAGCAAGGCATTGAAAGGTGAAGCAAGCTAGAGAATGGTGGAGCAAGCCAGCAAAAGGTGGACCAAGCTAGGGAATGGTTGAACAAGCCAGAGAAAGTGAAGCAAGCGAGAGAACGTAGAGGAAGCCAGAGAACGTTGGAGCAAGCCAGAGAAATATGGAACAAGCGAGAGAAAGGTGGAGCAAGTCAGAGAATGGTGGAGCAAGCCATGGAATGGAGGATCAGACCAGGAAAAGTTAGAGCAAGCCAGAGAAAGGTGGAGCAAGCCAGAGCAGGGTGGAGCAAGCCTGAGACGGGTGGAGCAAGCGAGAGAACAGTGGAGCAAGCCAGAGAAAGATGGAGCAAGCCAGTGAAAGATGGAGCAAGCCAGAGACGGGTCGAGCAAGCCAGAGAAACATGGAGCAAGCCAGAGAACAGTGGAGCAAACCAGACAAAGGTGGAGCAATCCAGGGAAAGGTGGAGCAAGTCCAAGAACCGTGGAGCAAGCCAGAGAACAGTGGAGCAAGCCAGAGATAATTGGAGCAAGACAGAGAACAGTGGAGCAAGCCAGAGAATGGTGGAGCAGGCCATAGAATGGTACACCAAGCTGGAGAACGGTAGAGCAAGCCAGAGAACAGTGGAGCAAACCAGACAAGAGGGGAGCAAGCCAGGGAAGGTGTAGCAAGCCAGAAAAAGGTGGAGCAAGCCAGAGAAAGGTGCAGCAAGCCAAAGAACGATGGAGCAAGCAAGAGAACAGAGGAGCAAGCCAGAGAAAGGTGGACCAAGCCAGAGAAAGGTTGAGCAAGCTAGATAAAGGTGGAGCAAGCCAGAGAATGGTGCAGCAAGCCAAAGAATGGTGGAGCAATCCAGAGAACGCTGGAGCAAGATAGAGAACGGTGGAGCAATCCAAAGAATGGTTCAGCAAGCCAGAGAACGGTAGAGCAAGCCAAAGAATGGTGGAGCAAGCCAGAGAACAGTCGAGCAAGCCAGAGCAAGGTGGAACAAGCCAGATATTGGTGGAGCAAGGCACGGAACAGTGGAGCAAGCTAGAGAATGGTGGAGCAAGGCACAGAACAATGGAGCAAGCCAGAGAACGATAGAGTAAGCCAGAGATCGATGGAGCAAGCCAAAGAATGGTGGAGAAAGCCAGAGAACAGTGGAGCAAGCAAGTGAACAATGAAGCAAGCCAGAGAACGGTGGAGCACGCCAGAGAAAGGTGGAGCAAGCCAGAGAAAGGTGGAGCAAGCCTGAGAAAGGTGAAGCAAGCCACAGAACGGTGGAGCAAGCCAGGGAATGGTGGAGCAAGCCAGAGAAAGGAGGAGCAAGCCAGAGAAATGTGAAGCAAGTCAGAGAACGGTGGAGCAAGCGAGAGAGAGGTGGAGCAAGCCAGAGAAAGGTGAAGCAAGCCAGAGAATGGTGGAGCAAGCGAGAGAAAGTTGGAGCAAGCTAGGGAACCGTTGAACAAGCCATAGAACAGTATATTAAGCCAGAGAATGGCGGAGGAAGCCTGAAAACTATAAAGCAAGCCAGAGAAAGGTGGAGCAAGCCAGAGAAGGGTGGAGCAAGTCGAAGAATGGTGAATCAAGCCATGGAATGGTGGAGCAAACCAGAGAAAGGTGGAGCAAGCAACAGACTGGTGGAGCAAGCCAGAGAATGGTGGGGCAAGCTAGATAACAGTTGAGCAAGCCAGAGAGCAGTGGAGCAAGCCAGTGAGCAGTGGAGCGAGCTAGAGAAAGGTGGAACAAGCCAGAGAAAGGTAGAGGAAGCCAGAGAAAGGTGGATGAACGCAGAGAACAATGGAGAAAGACAGAGAATGGTGGTGCACACAAGAGAAAGGAGGCGCAAGCCCGAGAAACATGGAGCAAGCCAGAGAACGGTAAAGCAAGCCAGAGAACAGTGGATCAAGCCAGAGAAAGGTGAAGCAAGCAAGAGAAAGGTGAGGCAAGCCAGAGAAATGTGGATCAAGCTAGGGAACGGTGGAGCTATCCAGAGAACAGTGGAGGAAGCCAGAAAACGGCGGAGCAAGCCAGAGAACGGTGGAGCAAGCCAGAGAAAGGTGGCGCAAGCCAGAGAAAAGCAAAGCAAGCCAGATAAAGGTGGAGCAAGTCTGAGAATGGTGGAGCAAGCCAAAAACAATGGAACAAGCCAGGGAAAGGTGGAGTGAGCCTGATAAAGGTAGAGCAAGCCATAGAAAGCTGGATCAAGCCAGGGAACGGTGGAGCAAGCCAGAGAAAGGTGGAGCAAGCCAGAGAAAAGCAAAGCAAGCCAGCAAAAGTTGGAGCAGACCAGAGAAAGGTGGAGCAAGCTAGGGAAGGATGGAGCAAGCCAGAGAAAGGAGGAGCAAGTCAGAGAACGGTGGAGCAAGCCAGGGAACGGTGCAGCAAGCCTGAAAAGGGTGGAGCAAGCCAACGAAATATGGAGCAAGCCAGAAAAAGGTAGAGCAAGCCAGAGAACAGTGGCGCAAGCCAGAGAAAGGTGGACAACGCGAGAGAAATGTGGAGAAAGCCAGAGAAAGGTGAAGCAAGCCAGGGTAAGGTGGAGCAAGCCAGAGAAAGGTAGAGCCAGCAGAGGAAGGTGGAGCAAAGAAAGCCAAAGAATGGTGGAGCAGAGCAGGAAAAGGTGGCGCAAGCCAGAGAATGGTGGAACAAATCAGAGATCGTCGGAGCAAGCCAGGGAAAGGTGGTCTTAGGCAAAGAATGGTGGAGTAATCCAGGAAAAGGTGAAGCAAACCAAAGAAAGGTGGAGCAAGTCAAGGAAAGGTGGAACAAGCCACAGAGCGGTGGAGCAAGCCAAAGAAAGGTGGAGCAAGCCATAGAAACGTGGAGCAAGCAAGAGAAATGTAGAACACTCTAGAGAAAGGTGGAGCAAGCCAACAAACAGTGGAGCAAGCCAGAGAAAGGTGGAGCAAGCAAGAGAAATGTGGCGCAAGACAGAGAAAGGTGGAGAAAGCCAAAGAAAGGTAGAGCAAGCCAGGGAAAGGTAGAGCAAGCAAGAGAACGGTGGAGGAAGCCAGAGAACGCTGGAGCAAGCCAAAGAAATGTGGAGAAAGCCAGAGAGAGGTGAAGCAAGCCAGGGAACGGTGGAGAAATTTAAAGAAAGGTGGAGCAAGCCAGAGAAAGGTGGCGCAAGCCAGAGAACGGCGGAGTAAACCAAAGAAAGGTGGAGCAGACCAGGGAAAGATGGAGTTATCCAGAGAACGGTGGAGCAAGCAAGAGAAAGGTGGAGCAGGCCATAGAAAGCTGGAGCAAGCCAGATAAAGGTGTAGCAAGCCTGAGAAAGGTGGAGCAAGTCAGGGGAAGGTGGAGCAAGCCACAGAAAGGTAAACAAAGCCTGAGAACAATGGAGCAAGCCACAGAAAGGTGGAGCAACCCAGAGAATGGTGGAGTAAGCCAAGGAAAGGTGAAGGAAGCCAAAGAACGGTGGAGCAAGCCAGGGAAAGGTGGAGCAAGCCAGAGGAAAGGGGAGCAAGCAATAAAAAGGTGGAGCAAGCAGGAGAACGGTGGAGCAAGCCAGAGAACGGTGGGGCAAGCCAAATAATGGTGGAGCAAGCCAGAAAACAGTGGAGCAAGCCAGGGAATGGTGCAGCAAGCCAGAGAACAGTGGAGCAAGCCAGAGAAACGTGGAGTAAGCAAGAGAATGGTGAAACAAGCCACAGAACAGTGGAGCAACACAGAGAAAGGTGAAGCAATCCAAAGAACTGTGGAGCAAACCAAAGAAAGATGGTGCAAGCCAGAGAACGGTGAATCAAGCTAGAGAAAGGTGGAGCAGGTGAGAGAAAGGTGGAGCAGGCCAGAAAACGGTGGAGCAAGCGAGAGAAAGGTGGACCACGCCCGAGAATGGTGAAGCAAGCCAGAGAAAGGTAGAGCAAGCTAGAGAAAGGTCGAGCAAGCAATAGAAAGTTGGAGCAAGCCAAAGAAAGGTCGAGCAGGCAAGAGAAAGGTGGAGCAAGCAAGATAACTGTAGTGCAAGCCAGTGGATGGTGGCGCAAGTGAGAGAACGGTGGAGCAAGCCAGAGAAAGATGGAGCAAGCCGGAGAAAGGAGGAGCAAGCCAGAGAACGGTGGAGCGAAAGGGAGAGCGGTGAAGCTAGCCAAAGAAATGTGAATCAAGCCAGAAAAGGGTGGAGCAGGCCAGAGAAAGCTGGGGCAGGCCTGAGAAAGGTTGAGCAGGCCAGAGAAACGTTGTGCAAGCCAGAGAACGGTGGAGCAGGCTAGAGAAAGGTACAGTAGGCTGTAGAAAGTTAGAGGAAGCCAGAGAAAGGTTGTGCAAGCCAGATAACAGTGGAGCAAGCCAGAGAACGTTTGAGCAAGCCAGAGAACAGAGAGCAGGCTAGGGAAAGGCGGAGCAGGCCAGACAAAGGTGGAGCAGGCCAGGGAACGGTGGAGCAAGCCAGAGAACGGTGGAGCATGCCACAGAACGGTAGAGCAAGCCAGAGAATGGTGGAGCAAAACAAAGAATGTTGGAGCAAGTCAGAGAACGGTGGAGCAAGCCAGAGAGGGATGGAGCAAGCCAGAGAAAGGTGGAGCAAGTGAGAAAATGGTCGGGCAAGTCAGAGAACGGTGGAGCAAGCCAGAGAACGGTAGAGGAAGCGAGAGAACGGTAGAGCAGGCCAGAGAAATGTGGAGCAGGCCAGATAAAGGTGGAGCAAGCCAGAGAAAGATGGAGCAAGCCAGAGAACAGTGGAGCAAGCCAAAGAACGGTGAAGCAAGCCAGAGAATGGTGGAGCAAGCCAGACAACGGTGTAGCAAGGCAGAGAAAGGCGGACCAAGGCACAGGACGGTGAAGCAAGCAAGAGAATGGTGGAGCAAGCCAGAGAACAGTGACGCAAGCCAGAGAACGGTGGAGCAAGCCAACAAACGGTGGAGCAAGCAATAGAACGGTGGAGCAAGCCAGAGAATGGTGGAGCAAGCCAAAGAAAGGTGAAGCAAGCCAGAGGAAGGTGGAGCAGGCCAGAGATTAGTAGAGCAAGCTAGAAAATTGTGGAGCAAGCCAGGGAACAGTGGAGCAAGCCAAAGAACGGTGGAGCAACCCAGAGAACAGTGAAGCAAGCAAGAGAACAGTGGAGCAAGCCAAAGAATAATGGAGCAAGCCAGAGAATGATGGAGCAAGCCAGAAAAGAGTGGAGCAATCAAGAGAACGGATGAGCAAGCCAGAGAACGTTGGAGCAAACCATAGAACGGTGGATTAAGCCAAAGGACAGTGGAGAAAACCACAGAAGGGTGGAGCAAGCTACAGAATTGTGGAGGAAACCAGAGAAACATGAAACAGGCCAGAGAGAATTCGAGCAAGCCATGGAGAGGTGCATCAAGCCAATGAACAGTGGAGCAAGCCAGAGAACATTGAAGCAAGTCAGAGAACATTGGAGAGAGCAAGAGAAATGTAGAGCAAGCCAGAGAATGGTGGAGCAAGCCAAAGACAGGTGGAGCAATCCAGAGAAAGGTGGAGCAAGCCAAAGAAAGGTGGACCAGGCCAGAAAGGTGGAAACAAGCCAGAGAAAGGTGAAGTAGGCCAGAGAACGGTGGAGCAGGCAAGAGAAAGGTGGGGCAAGCCAGAGAAATGTGAAGCAAGTCAACGAACGGTGGAGCAAGCCAGAGAACGGTGGAGCAAGCCAGAGAACGGAGGAGCAAGCCAGAGAGGTGAAGAAAGCAATAGAACGGTCGAGCAAGCCAGAGAACGGTGGAGCAAGACAGAGAACAGTGGAGCAAGCCGGAGAATGCTGGAGCAAGCTAGAGAACGGTGGAGTTACTCAGAGAACAGTGGAGCAAGCCGGGGAACGGTAGAGCAAGCCATAGGAAGGAGGAGCAAGCCAGAAAAATGTAGAGCAAGCCAGATACTGGTGGAGCAAGCCGTAGACGGGTGGAGCAACCCAGAGAACGCTGGGGCAAACCAGAGAACGGTGGAGCAAGCAAGAGAAGGGTGGAGCAAGCCAGGGAAATGTGGAGCAAGCCAGGGAAAGTTGGAGCAAGCCACAGAACGGTGGAGCAAGCAAGAGGACGTTGGAGCAAGACAGATAAAGGTGGAGCAGGCCAGAGAAAGTTTGAGCAGGCCATAGAAAGGTGAACAAAGACAGAGAGCGGTGCAGCAAGCCAGAGAAAGGTGGAGCAAGACAGAGAACGATGGAGCAAGCCTGAGAACATTGAGAAATCCATAGAATAGTGGAGCAAGCCAGAGAGTAGTGGAGCAAGCAAGAGAATAGTGGAGCAAGCCACAGAATGGTGAAGCAAGCCAGAGAAAGGTGGAGCAAACCAGAGATTGGTCGAGCAAGTCACAAAACGGTGGAGCAAGCCAGAGAACGGTGGAGCAAGGCATAGAACGGTGGAGCAATCCAGAGAAAGATGGAGCAAGCCAGAGAAAGGTGGAATAAGCCAGTGAAACGTGGAGCAAGCAAGAGAACAGTGGAGCAAGCGAGAGAACAACAAAACAAGCCAGAGAACAACAGTGGAGAAAGCAAGAGAACAGTGGAGCAAGCCAACAAACAGTCGAGCAAGCCAGTGAACGGTGGAGCAAGCCGAAGAAAGGTGAAGCTAGCCAGAGAAAGGTGGAGAAAGCCAGAAAAATGTAGAGCATGCCAGACAACGGTGGAACAAGCCAGAGAATGGTGAAGCAAGCCAGAGAAAGGTGGAGCAAGCTATACAAAGGTGGAGCAAGCCAAACAACAGTGGAGCAAGCCAGAGAACAGTGCAACAAGCCAGAGAATGGTGAAGGAAAACAGAGAAGGGTTGAGTTAGCCGGAGAAATGTGGAGCATGCCAGGGAATGGTTGAGCAAGCCATAGAACAGTGGAGCAAGCCAGAGAATGGTGGAGCAAGCCAGAGAACGGTGCAGCAAGCCAAAGAAAGGTGGAGCAAGCTAGAGAAAGGTGGAGCAAGATAGAGAACGGTGGAGCAAGCCAGAGAATAGTGGAGCAAGCCAGCCCAAGGTGAAGTAGGCCAGAGAAAAATGGAGCAATCCAGAGAAAGTTGGAGCAAGCCAGAGAAAGGTGGTCCAAGCGAGAGAATGGTGGAGCAAGCCAGGGAAAGGTGAGGCAAACCAGAGAAAGGTGGTGCAAGCCAAGGAAAGGTGGAACAAGCCAGATAACGGTGGAGCAAGCCAAAGAAAGGCGGAGCAGGCCATAGAAAGGTGGAGCAAGCAAGAGAAATGTGGAACAAGCTAGAGAAATGTGGAGCAACCCAAAGAACGGTGAATCAAACCAAACAAAGGAGCAGCAAGCAAGAGAAATGTAGAACAAGACAGAGACATGTGGAGCAAGCCAAGGAAAGGTGGAGCAAGCCAGGGAAAGGTAGAGCAAGCCAGAGAACGGTGGAGGAAGCCCGAGAACGGTGGAGCAAGCCAAAGAAAGGTGGAGCAAGGCAGAGAAAAGTGAAGTTATCTAAAGAAAGGTGGAGCAATCGAGAGAAAGGTGGAACAAGCCAGAGAACGGCTGCGCAAACCAGAGAAAGGTACAGCAGGCCAGGGAAAGATGGAGTTATCCAGAGAACGGTGGAGCAAGCCAGATAAAGGTGGAGCAAGCCTGAGAAAGGTGGAGCAAGCCAGAAAAAAATGGAGGAAACAAGAGAAAGGTTGAGCAAGTTAGGGGAAGGTGGAGTAAGCCACAGAAGGGTGGAGAAAGCCAGAGAACAATTGAGCAAGCCACAGAAAGGTGAAGCAAGCTAGAGAATGGTGGAGCAAGCCAACGAAAGGTAAAGCAAGCCAAAGAATGGTGGAGAAAGCCAGGGAAAAGGTGGAGCAAGCCAGAGGAAGGGGGAGCAAGCCAGATGAAGGTGAAGCAAGCAGGAGAACGGTGGAGCAAGCCAGAGAGCGGTGGCGCAAGCCAAAGAATGGTGGAGCAAGCCAGAGAAAAGTGGAGCAAGCCAGAGAAAGGTGGAGCAAGCAAGAGAAAGGTGGACCACGCCAGAAAACGGTGAAGCAAGCCAGAGAACAATAGCGCAAGCTAGAGAAAGATGGAGCAAGAAATAGAAAGTTGGAGCAAGCAAGAGAAAGGTCAAGCAAGCAAGAGAAAGGTTTAGCAAGCCAGAGAAAGGTGGAGCAGGCGAGAGAAAGGTGGAGTAGGCCGGAGAAAGGTGGAGCAAGCCACAGAAAGGTTGTGCAAGCCAGATAACAGTGGAGCAAGCCAGAGAACGTTTGAGCAAGTCAGAGAACATAGAGCAGACCAGGGAAAGGTGGAGCAGGCCAGACAAAGGTAGAGCAGGCCAGAGAAAGGTCGAGCAGGCCAGGGAACGGTGGAGCAAGCCAGAGAACGGTAGAGGATGCCACAGAACGGTAGAGCAAGCCAGAGAACGATGGAGCAAGCCAGAGAATGTTGGAGCAAGCCAGAGAACAGTGGAGCAAGCCAGAGAAGGATGCAGCAGGCCAGAGAAAGTTGGAGCAAGTCAGAAAATGGTGGAGCAAGTCAGAGAACGGTGGAGCAAGCCAGAAAACGGTAGAGGAGGCTAGAGAACAGTAGAGCAGGCCAGAAAACTGTGGAGCAGGCCAGATAAAGGTGGAGCAAGCCAGAGAAAAGTGGAGCAAGCCAGAGAACAGTGGAACAAGCCAAAGAACGGTGGAGCAAGCCGGAGAATGGTGGAGCAAGCCAGAGAATGGTGGAGCAAGCCAGACAACGGTGGAGCAAGGCAGAGAAAGGCGGAGCAAGGCAGAGGATGGTGGAGCAAGCCAGAGGACGGTGGAGCAAGCCAGAGAACAGTGATGCAAGCCAGAGAATGGTGGAGAAAGCCAGAAAACAGTGATGCAAGCCAGAGAACGGTGGAGAAAGCCAGAGAATGGTGAAGAAAGCCAGAGAGAGGTGGAGCAAGCCAGAGGAAGGTGGAGCAGGCCAGAGAAAGGTGGAGTAAGCCAGCAATTGATGGAGCAAGCCAGACAAGAGTGGAGCAAGCCAGAAAAGAGTGGACCAAGCCAGAAAAGAGTGGAGCAAGCGAGAGAAGAGTGGAGCAAGCCAGAAAGAAGTGGAGCAAGCCAGAAAAGAGTGGAGCAAGCCAGAGAACGGTTGAGCAAGCCAGAGAACGTTGGAGCAAGCCATTGAATGGTGGAGCAAGCCAAAGAACAGTGGAGAAAACCAGAGAAGGGTGGAGCAAGCTACAGAATTGTGGAGCAAGCCAGAGAAAGGTGAAACAAGTCAGGGAAAAGTGGAGCAAGCCATGGAGAGCTGGAGCAAGCCAGGGAACAGTAGAGCAAGCCAGAGAAAGGTGGAGCAAGTCACTGAACAGTGGAGCAAGCCAGAGAAATGCAGAGCAAGCCATAAATAGGTGGAGCAAGCCAAAAAAAAAATGGAGAGATGCAGTGGAGATTGATCAAGCCATATAAAGGTGGAGCAAGCCAGAGAAAGGTGGACCAGGCTAGAAAGGTGGAGCATGCCAGAGAAAGAAGAAGTAGGCCAGAGAAAGGTGAAAGAGGCCAGAGAAAGGTGGAGCAGGCAAGAGAAAGGTGCGGCAAGCCAGAGAAAGGTGGAGCAAGTCAAAGAACGGTGGAGCAAGCCAAAGAACAGAAGAGCAAGCCAGAGAATGGTGGAGCAAGCCAGAGAACGGTGGAGCAAGCCAGAGAGGAGGAGAAAGCCAGAGAACGGCGGAGCAAGCCAGGGAACGGTGGAGCAAGACAGAGAACAGTGGAGCAAGGCGGGGAATGCTGGAGCAAGCTAGAGAACGGTGGAGGAAGTCACAGAACGGTGGAGCAAGCCTGGGAACGGTATAGTAAGCCAGAGGAAGGAGGAGCAAGCCAGAAAAATGTGGAGAAAGCCAGAGCACAGTGGAGCAAGCCGTAGACGGGTGGAGCAAGCCGTAGACGGGTGGAGCAAGCCAGAGAACGCTGGGGCAAGCCCGAGAACAGTGGAGCAAGCAACAGGACGGTGGAGCAAGCCAAAGAAAGGTGCAGCAAGCCAGTGAAAGTTGGAGCAAGCCGCAGAATGGTGGAGCAAGCAAGAGGACAGTGGAGCAAGCCAGATAAAGGTGTAGCAAGCCAGAGAAAGTTTGAGCAAGCCATGGAATGGTGAACCAAGACAAAGAACGGTGCAGCAAGCCAGAGAAATGTGGAGCAAGCCAGAGAACGATGGAGCAAGCCTGAGAACATTGGAGAAATCCATTGAATAGTGGAGCAAGCCAGAGAATAGTGGAGCAAGCAAGAGAATGATGGAGCAAGCCACAGAATGGTGAAGCAAGCCAGAGAAAGGTGGAGCAAACCAGAGATTGGTGGAGCAAGTCACAGAACTGTGGAGCGAGCCAGAGAACGGTGGAGCAGGGCATAGAACGGTGGAGCAATCCAGAGAAAGATGGAGCAAGCCAGAGAAAGGTGGAGCAAGCCAATGAAATGTGGAGCAAGCCAGAGAACGGTGGATCAAGCCAGAGAGCAACAGTGGAGAAAGCAAGAGAACGGTGGAGCAAGCCAACAAACAGTGGAGCAAGCCAGTCAACGGTGGAGCAAGCCAGAGAAAGGTGGAGCAAGCCAGAGAAAGGTGGAGCAAGCCAGAGAAATGTAGAGCATGCCAGAGAACGATGGAACAAGCCAGAGAATGGTGGAGCAAGTCAGAGAAAGGTGGAGCAAGCTAGAGAAAGGTCGAGCAAGCCAGACAATATTGGAGCAAGCCAGAGAACAGGGGAGCAAGCCAGAGAACGGTGAAGCAAGCCAGAGAAAGGTTGAGTTAGCCAGAGAAATGTGGAGCAAGCCAATGAACGGTTGAGCAAGCCAGAGAACGGTGGAGCAAGCCAGAGAATGGTGGAGCAAGCCAGAGAAAGGTGGAGCAAGATAGAGAACGGTGGAGCAAGCCAGAGAATAGTGGAGCAAGCCAGAGAAAGGTGGAGCAGGCCAAAGAAAGATTGATCAGGCCAAAGACAGGTGAAGCAATCCAGAGAACGGCGGAGCAGGCGAGCGAAAGGTGGAGTAGGCCAGAGAAAAATGGAGCAATCCAGAGAAAGTTGGAGCAAGCCAGAGAGTGGTGGAGCAAGCCAGAAAACGGTGGAGCAAGCCAAAGAACGTGGAGCAGGCCAGAGAAATGTGGAGCAGGCCAGAGAAAGGTGGAGCAGGCCAGAGAAAGGTGAAGCAATCCAGAGATGGTGGAGCAAGCTAGAGAACGGTGGAGCAAGCCAGAGAAAGTTGGAGCAAGCCATGATAGAATGGATCGAGTCATAGAACGGTGGAGCAAGTCAGACAATGGTGGAGCAAACCAGAGATCCGTGGAGCAAGTCTGATAATGGTAGAGCAGGTTAGAGAACAGTGGAGCAGGAGACATAAAGGTGGAGGGAGCCAGTGGATCAAGCCAGATACAGGTGGAGCAAGCCAGAGAATGGTGAAGCAAGCCAGAGAACGGTGGACCAAGCCAGACAATGGTGGAGCAAGGCAGAGAAAGGCGGAGCAAGCCAGAGAACGGTGGAGCAAGCTTGAGAGCGGTAGAGCAAGCCAGAGAACGGTAGAGAAAGCCAGAGAACAGTGGAGCAAGCCACAGAACATTGGAGCAAGCCAAAGGACAGTGAAGCAAGCCAGCGAATGGTAGAGCAAGCTAAAGAAAGGTGGAACAAGCCAGAAAAAGGTGGAGCAATCCAGAGAAAGGTGGAGCAAGCTAGCAATCGATGGATCAACCCAGAGAATGGTGGAGCAATCCAGATAATGATAGGGCAAGGCCAGAAAAGGTGCAGCAAGCCAGAGAAAGGTGAAGCAAGCTTAACAGATGTGGAGTAAGCCACAAAACAATGGTGCAAGCCAAATAACAATGGAGCAAGCCAGAGAATGGTGGAGCAAGGCTGAAATCAGTGGAGCAAGCCAGAGAACACTGGAGCAAGCCAAAGAGCAGTGAAGTAAGCCAGAGAAGGGTGGAGCAAGTCAGAGAACAATGGCGGAAGTCAGAGAACAGTGGAGAAAGCCACAGAACGGTGGAGCAAGCCAGAGAATGGTGGAGCAAGGCTGAAATCAGTGGAGCAAGCCAGAGAACACTGGAGCAAGCCAAAGAGCAGTGAAGTAAGCCAGAGAAGGGTGGAGCAAGTCAGAGAACAATGGCGGAAGTCAGCGAACAGTGGAGAAAGCCACAGAACGGTGGAGCAAGCCAGAGAACAGTGGAGCAAACCAGAGAACATTGGAGCAAGCTAGAGAGTGGTGGAGCAAGCCAGAAAAATGAGGAGCAAGTCAGAGAACGGTTGAGCAAGCCAGAGAAAGGTGGAGCAAGCCAGAGAACACTGGAGCAAGCCAAAGAGCAGTGAAGGAAGCCAGAGAAGGGTGGAGCAAGTCAGAGAACAATGGCGGAAGTCAGCGAACAGTGGAGAAAGCCACAGAACGGTGGAGCAAGCCAGAGAACAGTGGAGCAAACCAGAGAACATTGGAGCAAGCTAGAGAGTGGTGGAGCAAGCCAGAAAAATGAGGAGCAAGTCAGAGAACGGTTGAGCAAGCCAGAGAATGGTGGAGCAAGCAAGAGAAGGTGGAGCAAGCCAGAGAAATGTGGAGCAAGCAAGAGAACGGTGGAGCAAGCCAGGGAGCAGTGGAGCAAGGCATAGTAGGTGAAGCAGGCAAGAGAAAGGTGGAGAAAGCCAGAGAAAGGTGGATGAACCAGGGAACGGTGGAGCAAGCCAGAGAACGGTTGAGCAAGCCAGAGAACGTTGCAGCAATCCAGATAACGGTGGAGCAAGCCAGAGAAAGGTGGAGCAAGCCACAGGAAGGTGGAGCAAGCCCCATAAAGATGGAGCAATTAAGAGAATGGTGGAGCAAGCCAGAAAATGGTACAACAAGCCAGGGAACGGTGGAGCAAGCCACAGAATGATGGAGCAAGCCATGGAACGGTAGAGCAAGCCAGAGAACGGTGGAGCAAGACAGGGAAAGGTGGAGTAAGCCAGAGAAAGGTGCAGCAAGCCAGAGAAAGGTGGAGCAAGCCAAAGAAAGGTGGAGCAAGCCAAAGAAAGGTGGAGAAAGTCAAAGAACGGTGGAGCAAGCCAGGGAATAGTGGAGCAAGCCAGAGAAGTGTAGAGCAAGCCGGAGAAACGTGGAGCAAGCCAGAAAAGGATGGAGCAAGCCAGAGAACGGTGGAGCAAGCTAGAAAGTGTGGTGGAAGCCAAAGAAAGGTTGAGCAAGCCAGAGAAAGGTGGAGCAAGCCAGGGAAAGGTGGAACAAGCCAGAGAAAGGTGGAGCCAGCATGGGATGGTGGAGCAAGTCACAGAATAGTGGAGCAGGCCAGGGAAAGGTGGAGCAAGGTAGAGAACTGTGGAGCAAACCAGAGAACGGAAGTGCAGGCCAGGCAAAGGTGGTCCAAGCGTTGTGAAGCAAGCTAGGGAAAGGTGGAGCAAACCAGAGAATGGTGGAGCAAGCCAAGAAAAAGGTGGAACAAGCAAGAGAACGGTGAAACAAGCCAGCAAACAATGGAGCTGGCCAAATAAAGATGCAGCAGGCCATAGAAAGGTGGAGCAAGCTAGAGAAAGGTGGAGCAAGCTAGAGAAAGGTGGAACAAGCCAAAGAACAGTGGAGCAAGCCTGAGAAATGTGGAGCCATGTTGACTTCTCAAAGTCTAAGTCGATGCTAAGTCGCCAAGTCGAAAGTCGGAAGTCGTCCCATCTAACCCCAAGTCGACTTTGACCTGAAAGTCGACTTGGGGTTTGACTATGAGAAGGCCAGAAATACTGAAATTTGATCATATACACTACATTTTTTCCAGGAGGGATCTGTTTACCTGCCCCAAAACACCATTTCTGGCCCATGATTTACCTGTTCATTTTCAGACACATGTTACCCAAGTTGCCCTAAAAATCACATTTCAACATTGTTTTGTCATAATTCATAGTTTTACTTATCTATCTCTTTACAGGTTCTGGAGGAGGTCTCCTCAGGCACTTGTACTATCATGTAGATAATGTTAGACAGCATCAACACATTGCAAGGGAACTCTGCCACCCTCAACTTTGGAGAGGAGGACACACATCATTCAACAGTGGAATTGAAACATTGGCAAAGCAGAAAACAAAACAGGAAATCTGGTTTGAAATATGACATTGATCACAGCACAAAAAGGCATCTGGAGTTGCAATGTAATCCTAACGGCCTCTGCGAAGTCGCCTAGAGCAATCAGAGGCCTTCCCAGCTATTGAGGCTAACTGCAGCCATTGAACCTTCTGCAGTGGGGGCTCGTGAGTTGGGCTTGGATCCCACTGTAGAACCTCCCTCTCCTGCACCTGCCACAGCAGCTGCTGCTGCAATGCCTGGAGCCTCAATGTCCTTGCGTTTGCGAACACCCTGCTTGAGAATCCTTTTCACCTCTGCCGCACCACCATCGTCTTCGGCATCGTTCTCCTCATTGCTATCATCATCTCCCTGCTGCTCCATCTGTTCAATCTCCTCGTCCTCGTCCTCATCCTCCTCGTCGTCAGTGTTTGCTTCCTCATCCCCTGCCACCTCCCTCACCTCTACCACCTCAGAATCGTCACCGTCTGCTGCACCTGCAATGGTGGGGTCCCAATGGAAGTCATAGTCCTCCTCGTCCTCGACATCCCCATCTGCCTCACTTCCACTGTCTCCTGTCTCCTCATCAACTGNTTTCACCTCTGCCGCACCACCATCGTCTTCGGCATCGTTCTCCTCATTGCTATCATCATCTCCCTGCTGCTCCATCTGTTCAATCTCCTCGTCCTCGTCCTCATCCTCCTCGTCGTCAGTGTTTGCTTCCTCATCCCCTGCCACCTCCCTCACCTCTACCACCTCAGAATCGTCACCGTCTGCTGCACCTGCAATGGTGGGGTCCCAATGGAAGTCATAGTCCTCCTCGTCCTCAACATCCCCATCTGCCTCACTTCCACTGTCTCCTGTCTCCTCATCAACTTCTTGCTTGATATCCTTTGTCAGCTTCCTTGCTTTCTTCTTCCCGTACATACGTGTCAGCCGCACGTTTGTGCGGACCAGCATCTCCAGCGTTGAAACCTTCAGACGGTTGCACCGTGTAGTCTGAATAAGCTCGTGCTTTGGGAAGGCCCGCTCGTTGTCGGAGCTGCTGCAAGGCTGTGCTAAAAGCCGCATTGCCAGCGCCCGCAGAGTTGGCAGGCTGGTCATGTGGCGGGCATGCCACTTGTACGCAAGCAGCCCGCCTGCTATCACCTGTTGCACTGCTTTCTTTGCCCGCAGCACCTCCCTGACCTTGGACGGCTCCTCCTCCAATGTGATCTTGCCGTTCTCAAACGCCTCCAGCTCCCCATTGATGGTGTCCTGCTCGCGCTGATCCGGGAGGAGTGCAGTGACGACCGTATTCCACGCCTCCACCATTTTCTCGGCGCCATCAAACTTGTGGCCGAAGTGCTGCGGGTGGCAACGACGAGCCGCGGCATAGATGGGACAAGACATTTGATTAGTCCAACAAAAACTCAGACGCTCAGCAACAAACTTCACCCAGTCAGGGTTGCAAGAAGCACAACGGCTGCCCCGAGAAGTAGCAAGAGAGTTCACAGCCACCGTCGTGTCCAAAAGTGTCTCAAACACAATCCCGGCTGTCCCCCCTGCACTGTCAGCCTTACGAATAGCGAGGACAATTGGGAGCATCAGCTTGGTCATGGCCTTGACCTGCACCCAAAAGACGCCCATCTTGACAAGCCTGCGCACTTCCTTCTTCTTTGCCTTCCACCCAGCATCCTTGCCAACAGAACCGAACTCATTCCACCTTGGGCTGCTGACAATCTTTACAAGAGTCTCACGCAGCTTCAGCAGACGCTCAAACATCTTATGCACAGACCCGAACCGGGTGGCGACAGCAGGCAACATCACCAAGCCACCCTCCGTCTTCAGCCAGGACCTGAGCAAGTCCTTGTTGCGGAAAAATGACACAATGCGCTCTGCCTTGCTGATGAGGTTTGAACCCCACTCTGTTTTTGCCACATCTTTCAGCACAAGATCCAAGGAGTGGGCAACACAGTGACTGAAGNAGTCGGGGATAGAAGCTGGAGCGGGAACCATGGCTGGCAGAGTGTCGGCAACACCAGCTGCTGCACGAAGTTCCTGCCGCTTCTGCTCTGCGACGAGCTTTGCCCAGTCAACTGGGCTGGAACTCGTGCCCCATGGCTCGCCTTGGCCATTGTACAGCGTCTCGTCGAATGGCTGAAAGGAGGCCGGGGGAGGGGGCAGGGGAGGGAGACCAAGAAGCGCCCGGACAGCTGGAGGAGCCACCTTGCACTTAGCAATGTTATGCACAGCCGCCTCAAATGACCGCGCATACGGTCAGATCCGCCTGACGCCACCTTTCCGCATGGCCCGCACTGCCATCCGGGGTAGCCGCCTTGAGTCGGTACAGGCCTGAAAAGCTTGCTAAGGGCCCGGATGAGGAAGTCACCAGCCAGAACTGGTGGTCTGGCCGACGTAGATGGCACAGAACTGGTGGTGGCCTGACTGGCCCCGCCAGCCATGTTGGCAAAGCTTGCAATGTTGGAACAACAAGTGCATGGACTGGGTTACCTAGACACCCCCTCCACCTGACCTCACAGGCGGATCCTGTGCAGCCTTGTCAAGGCTGGCAGGACATTTCATGCCCGTCCCATGAAGATGACAACGTGTTCTGTGGCCCCCTATTGGTCAACAGTAGCCGCAAAATGTCACACGAGTGCGATGCATTTTTGCCACACAGTGAACATGCTCCAGGCAAGCATTATCCACGTAGCAAGTGCATGTCACATGACTGGTTTGATGCTGACCTACCAGCTGTCTAGAATAGGCAATCCCGCTTGGGATATCTCACTCTGCCAAGCCAGCAAGGCTCGGAAGACCTGCCGACAAGCCGTTTTGTGCTCGCGGTGGTCGATCTTGACCTTGTAATTAAATTCCCCTGCCCTGGTCCAAGGGGTCCAGAACCAAAATAGGGGCAAAAAAGTGCCAGGAGTACCAGAGGGGGGTCAAGTCAAGTCGACGTCGACGTCGA